>CM056049.1:621963538-622283538 GCA_029574335.1 Rana kukunoris | reverse complement strand
AAAATATCATATTTATTTCAAAATTTTCGGTCTTTTCCCGAAAATTGCAGAGGCAATCAGATACCATAAAAAGAAAGCTCTATTTGTGGGAAGAAAAGGATGCAAATTTCGTTTCGGTACAACATTGCATGACCGCACAATTACCAGTTAAAACAGCGCAGTGCCAAATTGTAAAAACACCTTTGGGCATTTAGCAGCATATTGGTCCGGAGGTTAAGTGGTTAACATGTCTAAGTTTGTAAACAGAAAGTAATGAGATACAACAACTTCCATACAGGGCCTATTCTGGCACTCCTCTCCTACATGTAAAAATCATTTTTTTTTTTTGCTCGAAATTTACATCACGTGGTATTTGTGCATGAATTTTTCAAACGTGTGTTTTTTGGGGGGAAAAAAAAGTTTAATAAAAAAAAAAAAAAAAAAAACAGTAAAGTTAGCCCAATTTTTGTATAGAAAAACCATGATGTTACGCCGAGTGAATAGATACCTAGCATGTCATGCTTAAAAATTACGCACACTCGTGGAATGGTGCCAAACTTTGGTACTTAAAAATCCCCATAGGGGACAGTTTATTTTTATTTTTTAAAGGTTACCAGTTTAGTTACAGAAGGCGTCTTGGGCTGAAATTGTTGCTCTTTCTCCAACACAGGCGCGATACCTTACATGTGTTATTTAAATTCCGTTTACATACGCGGGCTCGACTTATGTAGGCGTTCGCTTCTCTTTAAATAATTTGTGTTTATTTTTTACTTTTATTCCTATTACAAGGAATGTAAACCTCCCTTGTAATAGTAATAATGCATGACAGGTCCTCTTTATGAAGAGATTTGGGGGTCTAGAAGACCCCACATCTCTCCTTCACGCTGGAAAGACCGAAAAAAAAAAAAAAACTGTCGGCCTTTCCAGCGGAGTCCCTGACTTTGTTTACATCCGCTGGCCTGGACATGTTATAATGTCGCACCCGGGCCTGCGAGGGTCACAGAGATGACTGAGGACCAGAAATCTCTATGATCAACTTCCCACTGCGACCGATTTGTTCTCCAGCTCACCGACCGTAAAAGCACCGGAGAATGGTGTGGGGGGGGGGGGGGTTGGGTGGGGCTCGATGGGGACAATGGTCAAGCAGTTGCACTACCTTTACGATTATTCTCACTGTACACAGGATCACCAGCCAAAAAAGAAGATATCCGAATAATGCCTGTAGCTGCAGGCATCATTCTGATATCCCCACTCAAAGTCCAGGATGTCATATGACGTCCTTGGGCTGAGAGTGGCTAGAGCAGGTAAAGTGTTTTTTTTATGCTTTTATTGCAAACATTAAAAATTGAAAGTCATAAAATAATGCACACTTGCAAAACTATGTCTTGAAGCTTTTCTAGGAGGTCTAACCAGCTGCTGTGCAGGTACCATGCAAAGCATGACATGCTCTATGACTTTTTAGCCTATTTTACTTTCTACCTCCATGGCATTATATTTATACTATATTTGCATTGGAGATACAGATGATCACGGCATAAAACAGTAAGGCTGCTCCCAGTTCTGTCTTCTTATTGAATGACAGCTGCATTTTTTTAATTTAAAGCACCTCCTACTAATTGCATAAAGTATAATGAAATGCAAACTTTTTTTTATTTTTTGGATAGAGTGAAGAGGGATTAGAACCTCCAGTCATTTTTTATTTCTGTCTGTGTCGCCGTTAAGGAGAATCATCCTCTCCATTTGTCCCATTTACCATTATCATTGAATTGAACGCAAAAGAAAATCCCAAAGTTTTCAGGTTTTCCCCAGAAAAGCAAGGAGGAAAAATCTTTCAATGGGGACACTAGTTTTGGTGATCTGGATGTCCTCAAGAGATTCCTTTAAAATTTGCAGGAATTTCCCCTCACTTCCTGCTTGGCTGTGGGAGAAAGTGAAAGAAAAGCTCAGCAATGGGACACAGATGGCAAAAAAAAAATCTGACAGCAGTTAAAACCCTCCCTAACCGCTCTATCCAAAATAAAAAATAAATAAAAAAATGGTGACTTTATGAATAGACTAGGCAATATGGCACATGCATAATACAATGTGCACAATTTGTAACTTGCAATTTCAGAGGGTTTGAATTCCAAAAAAAAAAAAGTGTTAGTTCTGCTTTAAATCTGTTCCATACATATAAACTTCTAAGAAAGAAAAACATTCTTTACAGCTATGCTGGAATATTACGGTCAATGACTAAAATAAAACATCGTTTTTACCTTAATAAACTGAGGTGTAGCCAATCTTACAGTTGCTACAAAGCAGGCTCTCTCTTCGTATGCAGGCCTGAGAGAACGCTGTAATGCACCATCAAAGCCATTGTGTGTAGAACTGGGCACTGGAAACAAACAGTAAAAATATTCTGCATAATGACATATTTTTAAACTGACTTGATCTCCACATACAATCAACCTTACACAAGTAGGAAAAAAGAGTGAAAACAGGAAATGTTACTAGCTATGGTATTGTTTTTCTACACTGTGTGTGTTATGTAGATGTAGATTAGCGCAATCCATGTATTTACGATCTTGTCAGAGGTAAAGATAAATGGCAATTTTTGCCAGAGAGTAAGCATTCCAATTCATATTACGTGATTGTGACTTCATGCACCTGCTATTGGGGACAGATTATCTCCCAGGGCACAAGCCGTTTTCATCCAAGGAGGATCATTTGTCCCTAACCGCAGTTAATCAATGCATGTAATAAATGCACATAAATATGCACGGCTGCTGTTAGCCTGTCATTGCTTTGTACAAGCTGACAGGTTGGAACTATCGGAATCTACCTGTGAATCTAGCCGCAGGGATATGCTGGATTATTGCCGCAAACGGATGAGGCCCAATTTCCAACTGGCCGGATAAGAAGGAAATTCACCATGTTTAGAGCATTTCTCCGATAAACTACAAGGAAACACTGTAGAATATATGTGCATTAGAGCCTGGGCTTTAGAAAATAAGTGCTTTTGGGCTCAACACTGAACCAACACCTACAAACAGCCTTGATACTCGGTGCCTAACTGCAGTCAAAACTGGTTTTGAGCAGAAAGGAGAACTGTCTCATATGGTCTGTGACTCCACTAGGGAGAATTACCCATATACAGTGGGGAATATAGTTTTGTGTTCCCTGCACGTTTTGTAAGTTTGCCCACTTACAAAAAAATGAAGGGTCTAGAATTTTTATCATAGGTGTATTTTAAATGATAGAGACAGAAAATCAACCAAAAATACAGAAAAAACACGATACAAATATAAGTTGAGTTGAATGAGTAAAATACGTATTTGATCCCCTACCAAACAGCAATAATTCTGGCTCCCACAGACTGGCTACAGTATGTGCTCATGTGGCACACAGATTAGTCCTGTCGATTTAAAAGCGGCGTTCCACCCATAAAAAATTACTGTGCAGCAAATAACCTAACATTTGGACAAAAAATATTATTTTTTCTTACCATTTCATGCCTGTTGCCATGTGGTCCCTTCTAATCTTCCCCTTCCTTACTGGGGCAACTGACGTCATTTACCTCAGCACCACTGCTCGCTACTGCTCCTGGGAGATGTGTGGGCAGCGCCAAGGGCTAGAATCGCAGTATTTGGCCATCACAACAGGGTGGGCACTTCCGACAAAGCTGCCCGTTGTGATGGCAACCTGTGTAGTTTCCTGCACTGCTACGTGCTTTAACTGTGCATGTGTGAGAATAGGCGGTGCATGCTGGGAATACAGCAGCGCCGTATCCCTGAAGAATATGCTTGTGGGCTTCGCCTGCCTACAAGTAAAATGGAATGCCCGAGAAGGCTTAATCTAAGGTAATTAAAAAAAAAAAAAAAAAAATAAGAAATGCAGCGATAATGATAAGAGTAACAATTGTTTATTATACATTCTACAATAGTAAGAGTTTGTTTAAAAAAAATATAAAAAATGTGGGTGTTACTCCGCTTTAAGAAGGTGCTCCTAATGACAACTTGTGTATAAAAAAAGACACCTGTCCACAGAATCTTTCTTCCATTCAATCCTAACCATCATGGACAAGATCGAAGAGCTGTCAAAGGATGTCAGGGACAAGATTGTAGACCTGCACAAGGCTGGAATGGGCTACAAGACCATTGGCAAAAAGCATGATGAGGAGACAACTGTTGATAGATTATTTGCAAATGGAAAAATTACAAAATAACCATCAATCACCCTCTGTCTGGAGCTCCATGCAAGATTTTGTCTCATGGGGTAAAGGAGGATCATGAGAAAAGTGAGGGATCAGCTCAGAACTACACGGAAAGAGCTTTTGAATGATCTCAAGGCAGTTACCACAGTAACCAAACAAACCATTAGTGACACAATACACTGCTATGGATTGAAATCCTGCATCGCCCGCAAGCCAGGTCCCCCTTTTTCAAGAAGGCATATGTACAATCCTATCTGAAGTTTGCCAAAGAACATCTATATAATTTAAAGAATTTGGAGAAAGTAAATTGAGCTCTTTGTCATTAACTCAACTAGCCATGTTTCGAGGAAGAAAAATACTGACTATGACCCGAAGAACACCGTTCCTACAGTCAAGCACAAAGGTGGAAACATTATGCTTTGGGGTGGTTTCGCTGCTAAAAGGTACAGGCCAAATTGAAGGGACTAATATACGGGGCCATGTATTGTAAGATCTTGGGTGAGAACCTTCTTCCCTCAGCTGAAGACAGGACATGGATGGGTCTTACAGCATGACGATGACCCAAAACATACCACCCAGGCAACAAGGGAGTGGCTCAAGAAGAATCACATTAAGGTCATGGAGTGGCCCAGCCAGTCTCCAGACCTTAATCCTATAGAAAATTTATGAGGGGAGTTGAAACTTTGAGGTGCCAAGCGACAGCCAAGAAATCTTAAAGATTTAGAGAAGATCTGTAAACAAGAGAATGGACCAAAATCCCTCCTGAGATTTGTGAAAACCTGACAACTACAAAAAAAAATCTTACCTTTGTGCTTGCCAACAAGGGTTTCTTCACCAAGTACTAAGTGATGTTTTGCTTGGGGATCAATTACTTAATTTACTCACTAAACTGCAACTCAATTTATAACATTTGTATCATGTTATTTTTCTGATTTTTTTGGTTGATATTCTGTCTCCACAACCTGCAGGGGATCAAAAAATGATTTTCCCCACTGTATCTTTTATGCCTGTGACACGAGGATAAAAAATTAAGGGAACAGGAACACAGATAACAAACTTAGCAAGGTTTCATAATGACCCACATCACAAGTACATAAAGTGAGGAGAAATTACCCAAATGGAGACAAAGCCAGAAAAAATAAATAAATAAAAGTAAAGTAAGAAAAAAAGCAAAAGGCATACAAACGTTCTAATGGCCTGATTGGAGTTTGGTTTTAAATAAGTACAACAATATACAGTGCCCTGAAAAAGTATTCACGTCCCTTGATGTTTTTCCTGCGTTGTTGCATTACAGCCTAGAATGACAAGGTTTAATTTTTTAGGACTTTGTACCATGCAAAACATACCTATGACTGACTGTGAAGGTGCAAAAAAAAAAATGTTTAATTTGGACTTACCTTCAACTACCATAGCTTGGAGTTCAGTACAGGCTAAATATTCATATACCCTGGGTTATATGCAGGTACTTTTAGGTAATTGGACTAAATTGGCAAGCAAACGTTTTGTAGCAAGCAATGCAGAGTAATACAGGAATATAAAGATGGGGTGTCCTGAAATGCACTTCGAGATATGGAATTTACAGGCGTGTCAAAATTTGTTTCTTACTTATACAGTACAGGACACAGGTCGAATATTTATAAACACTGGGACCTCCCCAGGCAATGACTGAGAAGGGTGGGCAACAACTAGGCAAACAAACTGTGCCAATAGGTGCAACACCAAGAAAGGTCAACAGACCCAACTTTATATTGCCACTGCAAACCAAAGGCTACCTTCGCAGAGGATTGGAGCCGCACCGGGTATAACTTGGTAAAAGTATGAACAGAGGACCAGGTAGAAGCCTTTCAAAGCTGGGTAACAGAGGCTTGATGTTAAAATGCCCAGGAAACACCTTTGTTGCTTTGAGGCAGACTCTGATAGCTCTGTCTACATGAATGCAGTGAAGAGAAATTTTCTTTTTGCTTTGGAACAGGCCACAAAGATGGCAGGACTATTTCCTTATTAAGGTGGAAGACCGATATCACCTTAGGAACAAAGGATGGCTTTGACCTTGTGAAAAATTAGGATTGGCTCCTTACAAGAGAGCTGCTAGCTCAGACACACATCTGATAGACGTGATAGCAACCAAGAAGGCTACTTTGCAGCAGAGGTCATCTTTGGGGATTTCCCTGATAGATTCAAATGCAGTTTCTTTAGGGCAGGGGTCTCCAAACTGCGGCCCAAGGACCAGATGTGGCCCTTTGCTAGCCTTTATCTGGCCCTTGGGGCACTATTCATCCCACTGATACCAACAACAGAGCGCTTTTTCTACTACCAATACCAATGATGGGATACTATTCCTGCTACTAATTAGAGGTACTACTCCTCCTTCTTCTATTGACCACCAACTCTGGGGACATATTTATTTTAATTGATGCCAGGCCTGGACATTTTCTGCCCTCGCTGTGCACACTCCGGCCCTTCTAAAGTCTGAAAGAGAAACTGGCCCTTTGTTTGAAAAGTTTGGAGACCCCTGCTTTAGGGCATAGAGAACCAGACTGAGGTCCCAAGGAAGCACAGGATGCTGCAAGAGGTGGGCCTCATCCGATATACACCTGAGTAAAAGGGTTCGACAAGGGAGTGAGGCCCGGGGTTTATGGAAAAGAACAGACAAGATAAGCCTGTCAACATCCAGTTCCAGAAAGATGGACGACACTAAATAGAGGGACATTTTTGAAGAATAAGTGCGTTTCAGTCTACCAGAGATTTGAGATTGTGCCAGATGTTCACCTTCCAGGAAAAGGATTATAAACATACTGCTAAAGCTACCCCCGAGGAGGTTCAAAAGAAAAAAAAAAACATTTATAGTAAATGTCTTGGAATGGCCTAATCAAAATCCAGACTTCAATTCAGTTGAGAATCTGTAGTGCGACTTGAAGCTTGCTGTACACGAGTGCAACCCATCTAACTTGAAGGAACTAGAACAATTTTGCCTTGAACAATAGGCAAAAATCCCTGTGGCTACGTGTGCTAAGCCAATAGAGAACTACAGATAGAAAAACATGCAACTGTTTTTGCAGCAAATGATCGCTCTACAAAGTACAGAATTTTGGTGGGGGTGAATACTTATGTATACTCATGGTACAATACTGAAAATAATCAATTTTAATTCCAGGTTGTAGTGCAACAAAACGAGAAAAACGCTGGTAAATCCTGGTTAAGATTTAACAGGTTTAAAGACGACTGCTGGTAGGAGAATACAGTGTGCCTAGCCAAATAAGCAGTGCAAAGAACGATGGAACTGGCAAAGAGAAATTTCCCACAAAAACCAATCAGGCATCATCTATTTGCTCTGACCACCATAAACAGGAATCTGGCCTGTTGCTATAAGTCAATGTGCTTTGGCCCTTGGGACTGGTTAATAAACAGGCCCATTAACGCTGCTACCAATTCATCTATGAACTGTGTAACTTACCATTATTTAAAGACTTGAAATTTCCAATGCATTTTACATATTCATATGTAGCAGGTTCTTTTGGGTCAACTGTTCCCCGCAACATGTGGCAACAGAATTCAAGTTCATTTTTTGCTGGAATAAGCAAAAATTCTCATTACAATGTATAACATAACAGCTATTTAAGCGTATTTTCCCATGTTTGTTACAAAAGAAGAAAAAAACATAAATCCCATTTATAAAAATATATAAAATAATAATATCTCAGCTTTCCAAACACATCTTACCTGGCCAGGACCTAGTGGTTGTTTCAAAAGCTCAGAAATCCTAAAATTTTACAAAAATGTGCCCAACCAGGAAATGCAGTAGGTATTGGGCCCCTTTCACACGGTCTGACCGTTGGAGCGTTGGATGTCAGCGGAGACATGTCCGCCGACATCTGACCCGATCTGCCAAAATCAGACGGATGGCGATACGTCCCCATCCGTCCATGGCGTATCGGATCAGGTGAGATCTGATGAAAACGGACATGCTGTCCGTTTTCATCAGATCTCTCCATAGGAGACAGCGGCGCTGCACAAGCCCCTCCCCGCTCAGTGAGCAGAGAGGGACTTGTCATCCGCTGGCTCAGCGGAGATCTGCCGAGAGATCCCACGATGAGCCGGCGGACTCCGTAGCAATGGAGTCCGCCTTGTCTGGAAGAGGGCTCAACCTTTTTTTTCCCACACCAAATATTTGTTAGAGTTTTTAGATTGTGAGCAGCTAGCAGACAGGAGTTTATTTTTAATGATAGGCCCACTTTTTTTTACCATTTATTGTTCATAAGTATGTTGCCAAAATTCTGCTGAAAATGTTTTTGGTTTTGTTTTGAAGAAAGATTGGGGAAGAGGAAAAACTTCTTTACAGACTTTTACAACGGACTACATTGGGAGATTCCTTCCACTTCCTGTTTCAGTGACAACTGTCACTAGTACAGGAAGTGAAGGTAAAACTCCCAAATGAAAATACTTGACAAAAGGTTCCAATGTCTCCTGATGACAAAGATATTTTGCAAGGGGTTGGGATGGAAAGATGGTAAGAAATTATCTCTAACTTTCAGTATTAATGATCAGCTTTTTTTGAACGGGAATGTGGGAAAATTTTCATTTGGTCAGTGCATGCACCCAATTGGCTTAAGCGCAATAATAAAACAGCACAGTGGAGAGTATTCCTCCATCATCCTCGATAGTGTGGATGGGGAAATCCATTTTTTTTTTCAGCCCACTGGCTGATCAAACAGAAGATCAATCCATGGAAAGCCTTAGCTTGTGAGTAATACAACACTATCCAAAATTGTCTGACAATTTTTAGATACAGCTGTTCATTGGCGAACCTCTGCCCATCTTTACTTTTGAGACACTCTGACTCTCCAATCCCGTTTTACCCAATCATGTTACTGACCTGTGACCAATTTTTTTGAGAGGTGTTGCTGCCATCAATTTCAAAGTAACTTTATTTTTTTCTAACATTTGATATGTTTTCTATTTTCCATTGTGAAAACAATATTGGTTTATGGTATTTGAAAATCAATGCATTCTATTTTTATGCAATTTAACACAGTGCCTTAAATTTTTTGTAATTACAGTTGTACACCTGCCAAAGGATTTGTTTTTATGTCTACCTGAGATTTATACAGCTATGCACCACACAGCTTATTCAAGAAAGGAAGAGGCCCTGATTTTATTTTATTTTTTTAACCTGCACCTACACTATTTTCACTAGATCTTGCTGTGACATTTTGTAATCCCTTGGAAAAATATGTTTAAGTAAAACAAATATGTAGCAACAAGTATATTAAGAATAAAGTGCATGAAAATGCTAATTATAGAAGTGTTTTATCAGAAAAACTTACTTTTTAGATAATCTGAACTTAAAGGACCACCTTCCAACGTGCGTGTAGACAGGATTTTATATATCTCTGAATGTTCCCCTTCAGGGACAAAATTAAATATACTCTGATCAACCAAATCAGACTAAAAGAAAAAGGAAATATAAATATTATCCAAATACCAGCTGAAAAATAACACGATTTATTCAGTTCCAAGTCATGACATTCAGGTACAAAATGTGAGCATTACGCCAGTTTTTTTTTGTGTTCGATGGCGTATAGAAGGCTTTTGAACCTTTGTTGTTTGTACCTTTTTACTGTTGCCTGTGCCCCAACTGGGGATATTTCACTTTCTGTTTTTCTGTGATAGCTAGTCACGCCTAAACAAAAGGTAAGGGAAGGTCTCACCAAATGATAATACAAACATCAATAAAAAAACACCACACACAAAACAAAAAGGTTCTAGCCCTTCACCACCACCAAAATACAAAATAAAGTTGTTTTGACTGGAGTTATCCTTTGGGTTTTATTTTGCAAGGGGTGGCAGTGAAAGATAAAAACAAGTGGTTGAGCCACCTTAGAATGCTAAAAGAAGTCTTTAACCACTTAAGACGCGGACCTTTAGGCAGCTAAAGAACCCGGCCAGGTTTTGCAATTTGGCACTGCGTCGCTTTAACAGACAATTGCGCGGTCGTGTGACATGGCTCCCAAACAAAATTGGCGTCCTTTTTTCCCACAAATAGAGCTTTCTTTTTGTGGCATTTGATCACCTCTGTGGGTTTTTATTTTTTGCGCTATAAACAAAAATAGAGCATTAATTTTCAAAAAAATGCAATATTTTTTACTTTTTGCTGTAATAAATATCCCCCAAAAATCTATAAAAAAATAATATTTTTTTCCCCTCAGTTTAGGCCGATACGTATTCTTCTACCTATTTTTGGTAAAAGAAAAAAAGGGATTTTTAAATACAGCTTACCTGTAAAATCCTTTTCTTGGAGTACATCACGGGACACAGAGCGGCATATTCATTACTATATGGGTTATATGGAGTACCTTCAGGTGTGGACACTGGCAATCTCAAACAGGAAGTCCCCTCCCTATATAACCCCCTCCCCTAGAGGGAGTCCCTCAGTTTTGTAGCAAGCAGTATGCCTCCCAAAATGTTCCCCAAAAGAGGGGTGGGAGCTCTGTGTCCCGTGATGTACTCCAAGAAAAGGATTTTACAGGTAAGCTGTATTTAAAAATCCCTTTTTCTTTCTCGTACATCACGGGACACAGAGCGGCATATTCATTACTATATGGGATGTCCGAAAGCAATGCTTTAATGAGGGGAGGGAGACATCTTCCAAAGAAGGATTTAATTTAGAGGTATACTCAAATACTAGTAAATCCAACTTAAACGAGAAATGTAAATCTCAAATCAAATCAAGGGAGCCCCCTCAGATCCTGAGGAGCTTGAATCGCGGCCTGTAGTACTGACTGCCCAAAGGCTGTATCCGCATTCCTTCTTGCGTCCAATTGATAAAATTTTGTAAACGTGTGGACTGGTGACCACGTTGCTGCCTTGCATATTCGAGCCATAGAGATCTGATGATGTGCTGCCCAGGAGGTGCCCATGGCCCTGGTAGAATGGGCCTTTGCCGACAAAGGAGGAGGCAACCTCTTCAAACCGCAGGCCCGAACAATTAATTGTTTAATCCATCTTGCGATGGTGGATCAAGCAGCTGCCTGACCCATCTTGGGCCCTTCCGGTAAAACGAACACCACATCTGTTTTCCGAACCTTCTCTGTAGCTTTAAGATAGGCCTTTATGGCCCTGACAATATCCAACGTATGCAGCAACCCCTCCTTTCTAGAGGTGGGTTTTGGAGGAAGGATGGAAGTACCACATCCTGGTTCAGGTGGAAACTGAATATAACCTTTGGTAGAAAGGAAGGATGAGGACGGAACCCCGCCCTATCCTTATGCAAAATGAGATATGGTTCCTTACAAGATAAGGCTGCCAATTCCGATACTCTCCTGGCCGAAACTATGGTGATCAGAAATACCGACTTTCTAGTCAGTAAAACCAAAGGTACCTCAGCCAACGGCTCAAGGGGTTGTTTCTGTAGAGATGACAGAACAAGATTTAAGTCCCATGGACAAAGTGGTGACTTGACAGGAGGATTAATACGCAAGACCCCCTGTAAGAAGGTCTTTACCAGCGAGTGGGTGGCCAGCGGCCTCTGAAACCACACTGACAGAGCTGAGATCTGTCCCTTGATTGTGCTTAGTGCCAGGCCTTTATCCACTCCTAGCTGGAGAAAACTTAACACCCTATCAATAGTATATTTGCGGGAATTCCATCTTTTGGATTCACACCAGCCTACGTAGTTCCTCCACACCCTGTAATAAATCACCCTGGAGACCGGCTTTCTAGCCCTAATCAGGGTAGGAATTACCTGCCTAGACAGACCTCTACCCCTGAGAATCAGGGATTCAGCCTCCAGGCCGTCAAATTTAGACGCTGTAATGTAGGGTGGAGGATCGGGCCTTGTGAGAGTAGGTCTGGTTGTAGAGGAAGAGTCCAAGGGTCTCCCACTGCCATCTTCAGGACTAGCGAGTACCAAGTCCTCCGGGGCCAAGCCGGAGCTACTAGAATGACTGGCTTGTGCTCCACTCTGATCCTGCGCAACAGGCGAGGGAGTAACTGTAGCGGAGGGAATGCATATAGAAGTTTGAATTGATGCCAAGGGCAAACCAACGCATCGGTTCCGCAGGCCATAGGATCCCTCGCTCGAGACACGAACCTGTCTAGTTTCTTGTTGAACCTGGATGCCATTATATCTACGTCCGGCATTCCCCACCTCTGGCAGATTGTCTGAAAGACTTGGGGATGCAGAGACCACTCCCCTGGCAACAGACTCTGGCGACTTAAGAAGTCTGCCTGCAGGTTGTCCACTCCGGGAATGAATATCGCCGAAATGCAGGGTACATGAACCTCTGCCCACTGAAAAATCAAGCTCACCTCCCTCTGAGCGGCCTGACTCCTGGTTCCCCCTTGGTGGTTTATGTATGCCACCGCCGTGGCATTGTCTGACTGGATTCTCACCGGGAACCCCTGTAATCTGGAGGTCCATGCCAGAAGGGCTAGGCGAGCAGCTCTGATCTCCAAAATATTGATGGGGAGCTGCCTCTCTGCTTTCACCCAAGTTCCCTGGCGAGAGAACCCCTCGAAGACCGCCCCCCAGCCTGCCAGGCTGGCGTCTGTGGTAACTACCTTCCAGCCAACAGGGCTGAAGGATTTTCCCTTTAGAAGATTCTGAGGGTTCAACCACCAGGCCAGGCTTTGTCGGACCCTTGATGATAGCGTCAAAGGGGACTCTAAGGCATGTGCCCTCTTGCCCCAGGCTGCTAGAATGGCTGCCTGTAGGACGCGAGTGTGGATCTGAGCGTATGGTACTGCCTCGAACGTGGCCACTAGCTTGCCTAGTACTCGCATACACAGGCGAATAGTTGTTTTTTTTCTTGTTTAGAACCAACTGAACCAACCCCTTGATAGCCTCGATCTTTACAAGGGGCAGGAACACCCTTTGCTGTTCTGTGTCTAACCTCATGCCGAGGTATTCCAACTGCTTTGTAGGCTGGAACGCTGACTTTCCCCGGTTTAGGACCCAGCCGAATCCTTCGAGGTACCGAACCGTGAGGTTTACTGCCTGTTGCAGACCCGGCCGTGAGTGATCTATGATTAAAAGGTCGTCCAAGTATGCTAGGACTGTGACCCCTTGGATCCTTAAATTGGCCAGAACTGGGGCTAGGATCTTCGTGAATACCCGGGGGGCCGTGGCCAGCCCGAAGGGGAGCGCCCTGAATTGGAAGTGTCGCTGCCCCACCGCGAAGCGTAAAAATCTTTGATGCGACTGAAAGATTGGTACATGAAGGTAAGCATCCTTTATGTCTATGGAGGCCAGAAAATCGTCCCTCTGAAGCGCGGCGGCTGCTGACCGGATGGATTCCATCCGGAAGGAACGAACCCTTAGGTAACCGTTTAACCTTTTTAGGTCCAAGATTGGCCTGACATCGCCGTTGGGCTTTGGTATGACAAAGAGATTGGAATAGAAACCTAGCCCTTGCTCTTGGGCTGGCACCTCTATTATTACGTCCTGGCAAAGCAGGTGATCCAAAGCTGCCAGCAATGAGGCCTTCCTTGCTGGATCCTTTGGTAGCCTTGATTCTTGAAAATGAGGCGGAGGACACCTTAGAAACTCCAGTCTGTAGCCTGTGGTTACCGATGCCCGGACCCATTTGTCGGGGATCTTGGCTTCCCAAACTTCTGAGAAGAAACGAAGCCTTCCCCCCACCCGCGAGAGTGGGGGCGCCCCTTCATAAGGCAGACTTAGGGGCTGTCTTTGTCGGCTTGCGATACCATGGCCTCTTACCCCCAGGGGCCTGTCCCTGCGATCTACTGTTAACGTTTGATCATGCAGGCGGCCGTCGATACTGCCTGGAATTTGAGGGCCCCGAGACAGGAAAGAGCTGCCTTTTAAATGTAGGACCCCGGAATGTCTTTTTGACCGGTAAAAGGGTACTCTTGCCACTTGAAATAGTCTGAATATATTTATCCAGATCCTCTCCGAAGAGTCGTCCTCCATGGAAGGGAAACCCTGCCAGAAGCTTTTTGCATGGGGGCTCCGCCGCCCAGTTCTTCAACCATAAGAGCCTTCTCATGTGCACCAAAAATAGTGATAAACGAGAGGCCTGCTGGATGGAATCTTTTATAGCATCTACAGCAAAACACAGAGCTCTGGGAATGTCAGAAAACTCTTCTGCTTGTTGGGTAGGCATGTCCTTTAACATTTCTTTTGTCTGGTCTTTTAACGCCTGACAAACTCCAATTGCAGCCACAGCTGGCTGTACCACTGCTCCTGCCGTAGCAAAGGATGCTTTTAAAAGTGTCTCTAACCGTTTATCAACCGGATCTTTAAACATATGTATGTTTTCCACCGGGCAAGTTAGTGATTTATTCACACATGAGATGGCTGCATCCACTACTGGGAGCCTCCACCTCTTGGAGAATTTTTCCTCCATGGGGTAAATGACCGCAAATCTTTTCGGTGGCAGAAAAATCCTGTCCGGCCGTACCCAATCCCGAAAGATCAATTCCTCCAAGAGAGGATGGACCGGAAAAAACTGCGTTGCTTAACGGAGCTTTCAAAGAGCCCAGAGAGGATACCGGAGGAACCTGAGGCTCTGGCAATGGTAAACTAAATGCCGAGCGGACCATGTCCGTCAAAGACTGTACCCACAGTCTTTCTGTCTGGGAGTCTGAAAATGGTTCCTCAGAGGCAGATCCCTCAATCCCTGAACCCTCTTGGTTCAGGTCTAGTTGATCCTCTTGTGATTCCAATTCCTCCGGAGAGAGAATCTCAGCATCTGAGGATACACCTCTTGGTGATGGGGATCTAACCCGTTTCTTACCAGGAATAGCTCTAGCGATCAATGCTGCTATTCTCTCTTCTAGCCCCCCTAGGGATACGGCTAGCATCTCCTCTGTGATAAACACAGGGCTGGGCTGATCTGGGCCAGCCTCCGCACCAGATCCCCCTAATGGCTCATCCAAGGCGCCCTTTATGTTAATAAGTTGCGGGGAAAGTATCGGCATATCATCAGAATCAGAGGGGGAACCCCTTTGTTTTTTGGTCTTTTTTGTACCCTTTGACCCCGAACCTTTGGAAGCCATAATACAAAATCGAGGGACTCCGCCAACAACAGACTGTAGTGGCCAGGAGTACAAAACCAGAGCTTAGGGGACAATAGATCACTAATGCCCAAAAACTGATGGGGCCCCGTATGTTTTTCTTTTTTTTTTTTAAATATATATTATATATATATTTTTTTTTTTTTAAACATACAGTGACCCCAAACTTAGTTTGCCAGCCTCCAACCTGCTGCAAAAAGGGGAATTTCTTGGCTTAACAAAAAAGGCATTGGAACAAAGTCCAGCATGTACTACCCCTCTTCCGCCACCGGGAGTCACTGTTCTGCCGCTCTGCGTCCTCTCCTTCTGAAATCAGCCTCAGACTGAGCACTGACAATGCCTGCTGATCTATAACAGCACAAGGCGCGCCTCCTGTATGACGCCGCAGGCACGCCCCCCCCCGCCCTCCTCTCTGAACGGCGCGAAAAAACGTCTATAAGACGTGCGCGCGCGCGCGCGTATGCCGGAACAGGAGGAACATGGAGGAGCCGCGCTGCTGGAGACCCAGGACTGCAGTGTCAGGCGGCAGATTCAAACCCCCGGCCAGGTAGGACTCTCCAAAAGGCCCCATAGGGATCCTTGCCAGTCCTAGGAAGAAAGCAGCAGGTTAGCTAGCAACACATTCTTAGACAGGGGAACCTAGTGATGGGGGAAAAAAGGGGTCATCCTGTCTTTCTCAGACATAGTGAGCAAGGTTGCCAATGCAGAGCATACTTAGGCTATCCCCCCTTTTAGGTTACCCCGGAGAGCCTGCTGTCGAACCAAGTCCCGCAGGCTCCCCCTTACCTGCTCCATGCTGCAGGATGTTTGTCCAGCAAAACGATCCAATCTTCTCCCATCTCCGTGGGTAGCGTAGTAGACCTTCAGGCCCTGGGGTCCTATGAAGGTACCCACTGTCCTGGACCTATATAGCACCCTGGCAAACAGGCACTTATGGTTTTTACAAACTCCAAGTCCTGGGCCCAGGGTCCAGCCCTCCAAAGAGGAGCATTATAGGCAAAACCCCACGGTTTGGGGCCCGGGTACTGTCCACTTTGCAAAGCTATTCCGTGACCAACACCTAAGACACTGGCGAAAAAACTGAGGGACTCCCTCTAGGGGAGGGGGTTATATAGGGAGGGGACTTCCTGTTTGAGATTGCCAGTGTCCACACCTGAAGGTACTCCATATAACCCATATAGTAATGAATATGCCGCTCTGTGTCCCGTGATGTACGAGAAAGAAATTGTAATAAGCGTTTATCGGTTGGTTTGCGCAAAACTTATGGCGTTTACAAAATAGGGGATAGTTTAATTGCATTTTTTTTTTACTACTAATGGCGGCGATCAGCGTTTTTTTTTTGTGACTGCGACACAGTAAAGAGCGGGAAAGCCGTGTTTACACACAGCTCTCCCCGTTCTTCAGCTCCGGGGACTGATCGCCGGACTCTAGCGGCGAACGGGTCCGCGAGTCCCGGAGCTTCGGACCGGGTCGCGTGCATGCGAGCACGACCCCACGGCTGGGCTTAAAGGGCCATGTACAGGTACGTGGATGTGCCCAGCTGTGCCATTCTCCCGACGTATATCGGTGTAAAGGGGTCATTAAGTGGTTAAAGGACCACCCACCGCATATATACTGTGGCAGGCGGCCTTATGTAAACGTGATGAATAGGTAGTGCTGCACTGTGTGATAAGGTGAATGAGTTAAAGAAAAGACAATTGCTAAAACTGATATGTGAATATCAAGGCAAAAATACTTGCTGATAATGAGAATACATATGACATCAAATCAAAATAACAATAAATACAAAGTGCTCAGTGACACTAAATTGAAGCATGCGCTGCTATGCGAAGTAGCAAAACTAAACAACACGCATAAGTGATAATGAAAAATTGCATCAGTATCCATGCAGGAAACAGCAAAACCGAATGCTGTTTAAAAGATCAAAACATAGAAGGAACAATAAACAAAGTGCTGGTGCTTGTGCCAAAATACTCCTGAAGAAGTAACGTGACGAATAGGCGCAAGAGTCCACAGACCACTAAGCGATACCGGAGGCGACGCTTGTGAACTCGCTACTTGTTTTTATTGCATCCATGCGAGTACCATAGTGTATGCCTTTTTATTATTCTCCCTGGGTGAGGGTCATTGTTGTCCATTGGACGTGACTCCCGAGGGGGACGTTATCCACAGAGAGATCACAGTTCACTGTGACATACTACATTTTGAAAAGACTGAACGCCTTTGGATGTATTATATATGCTGTTACCTTACAGCAGTAAGGTAAGGGGACACCCTCGCTAAACTCCAAAAGAATATTGGAATCCCTTTCCTGCACAACCTTCACGTTGAGTATTTTGGAACAAGCACCGGCACTTTATTGTTGATTGTTCCTTCTATTTTTTGATCTTTTAAACAGCATTCGGTTTTGCCGTTTCCTGCATGGATACTGATACAATTTTTCATTATCACTTATGCGTGTTGTTTAGTTTTGCTACTTCGCATTGCAGCACATGCTTCAATTTAGTATCACTGAGCACTTTGTATTTATTGTTATTTTGATTTAATGTCATTTGTATTATCATTATCAGCAAGTATTTTTGCCTTGATGTTCAAAGTTTCAGCAACTGTCTTTTCTTTAACTCATTCACCTTATCACACAGTGCAGCACTACCTATTCATCACATTTACTTTTGGGTTTGATACACCTTCAGTGCTGCATCAGTACTCCTTTTCCACAAAAAAATCAAACTATAATAAAAATTCCATAAATCTACCCCATATTTTGTAGACGTTATAACTTTTGCGCAAACTGTTGACGATTTTTTTAATTGGATATGTATTATAGCAAAAATATAATAATATATCTATCTATCTATCTATCTATATATCTCTATCTATATATCTCTATATATATATTATATTTAAAAATTGTCAGTCTTTGTTTATGGCGCAAAAAAGAAATAAATGCAGGGAGTGATCAAATACCATACCAGAAGAGACCCCTATTCGTGGGGAAAAATTTACAATTTAGTTTGGGTACAACGTCGCACGACCACACAATTGTCAGTAAAAGTAACGCAGTGCTGTATCACAAAAAATGGCCCGGTCATTAAGGGGGTAAATTCTTCCGGAGCTGAAGTGGTTAAGAGTGCCAAAATTTCAGTACAGCATCTGCACCCAGTCCTGGCAACAGCTGGCATCAAAGTGCATGCATTCAGAAAGATTGCACCAATATTAACCACTTCAAAATTGGCCCAGTTCTGACATTTCTCACATACAAAAAAATCTGCATCTTTTGCTAGAAAAACAAATCTGTTTTCTGAAAGCAAAGTCCCTGGAGAATAAAATGGCGGGGTTTGCAATTTTTGTCACAAGGTTTATTGGCAACAAAAGTGAGTACACCTCTAAGTGAAAATGTCCAAATCAGGCCCAATTAGCCATTTTCCCTCCCTGGTGTCATATGACTCGTTACAAGGTCTCAAATGTGAATGGGGAGCAGGAGTGTTAAGTTTGGCGTTATCGCTCTCACTTTCTCATACTAGTCATGCAAATTCAACATGGCACCCCGTGGCAAAGAACTCTGAGTATCTGAAAAAAATAATTGTTGCTCTACATAAAGATAGCCTAGGCTATAAGAAGATTGCCAAGACCCTGAAACTGAGCTGCAGCATGGTGTGGCCAAGACCATACAGTGGTTTAACGGGACAGGTTCCACTCAGAACAGGCCTCGCCATGGTCGACCAAAGAAGCAGAGTGCACAGCGTCATATACAGAGGTTGTCTTTGGGAAATAGACGTATGTGTGCTGCCAGCATTGCTGCAGAGGGTGGGGGGGGCAGCCTGTCAGTGCTTGGACCATTTGTCGCACACGGCATCAAATTGGTCTGCATTTCTTTCGTCCCAGAAGGAAGCCTCTTCTAAAGATGATGCACAAGCAAAACTGCAAACAGTTTGCTAAAGACAAGCGCACCAAGGACATGGAATACTGGAACCATATCCTGTGGTCTGATGAGACCAAGATAAACTTATTTGGTTCAGATGGTGTCGAGAATGGGTGGCGGCAACCAGGTTAGGAGTCAAGCATGGTGGTGGGAGTGTCTGGGGCTGCATGAGTACAGTTCATTGAGGGAACCATGAAGGCCAACATGGACTGTAACATTCTGAAGCAGCGCAAGATCCCCTCCCTTCGGAGACTGGGCCACAGAGCAGTATTCCAAGGAGACCACTGCCTTCCTAAAGAAGCGTAGGGTAAACCTAAACCCAATTGGGCATCTGTGGGGCATGCAAAAAATGGAAGGTGGAGGAGCGCAAGGTCTCCAACATCCACCAGGTCGGTGATGTCGTCATGGAGGAGTGGAAGAGGACTCCAGCGGCAACCTGGGAAGCTCTGGTGAACTCCATGCCCAAGGGAATTAATTAAGGCAGTGCTGGAAAATAATGGTGGCCACACTAAATATTGACACTTTGGGCCCATTTTACTTAGGGGTGTACTGACTTTTGTTGCCAGCGGTTTAGACATTAATGGCTGTGTGTCAAGTTATTTTGAGGGGGCAGCAAATTTACACTGTTATACAAGCTGTACACTCACTACTTTACACTGTAACAAAGTGTCGTTTCTTCATTGTTGTCGCATGAAAAGATATAATAAAATATTTCCTAAAATGAGAGTGGTGTACTCACTTTTGTGAGATACTGTACCTTCAGATGATTGGACACTGGCAAAGCTTTAGAAAACACTCCCTGATTACCCCCCCCCCCCCCCCCCCCCATAACTCTTCCTCACTTTGCAAGTCCTTCATTTTGTAGTAAGCAAAGGAGAGTAAACCAAGGAAGGTAAGGAAGGGTGTCCCATGTCCTGTACTATACTACAAGATATGGAATTTACAGGTAAGTCCAAATCTGTCTTAATCGTACAGGACAGGACACAAACAGAATATTTACAGTATGCTTCATAGGCTCATGTATCCCCTAACAATGAAGAGTGGGCAACAAAAAGGCAACCAGAACTGTTCCAATAGGATGAGAAGACAACCTCAGAGTGCCCTTGTAAGAAGCTTGTGGCCAAAAGCTGCATCAGTAGATGACTCAATATCCACCTTGTAAAACTTTGAAAAAGTACGAACAGAAGACCAGCGAGTCCTTACAGAACTGGATGCCATGCATGTCTACATGAGCACGCACCCCACTCCGAAAATTAATGGTTAAGCAGGGCCCAGACACCAGTGTTCTCTCCCTACTTTCTCTCCCCCCTCGCTGTGCAGTGGGTGGTCCTGAGCTGCGTCTGCACCCCACAGACCCCCATGTACTGGACCCGGTGGATTACAGAAAACCCCTGACTGGCCTGCCTCTTCTACTGGTCCTGGAGTCCCATGCCTGGATGCACGCCAGTTTCTAGCTGGTGAGTCCTTAAACCCTTGATTTACCCTGCCTATGCTAAGGACTTAAACCACCGCTGTGCCACTTTGTTTTACCCTGTGTGCTAAGGACTTACATCCCTGCTTTTCCCTTTGTGCCCAGGACTTAAATCCCTGCTGTGCTAGAATTCTGTCTTCATGTTGTACCCTGCCTGTGCGGAGGACTTAAACCCCTGCTGTGACACTATGTCCTGTGTACAAAGGATTTAAATTCCTGCTTTACAACGCTGCTCAGCCTGGTGTGCCAAGAACTTAAATCCTTGCTGTGCCAACATCTGGGTGGGGCAAGCCCTTGAAGATTTCTTTAGGGACTGGGTTCCATAGCGATGAACTAAGCACATGCACTAAATGCCAAGGTGAGTGCCCATGCAGGATGCCGTGCCTAAAGCAACATTACAGGCTATCCCCACATTTTGATGTCCAGGTACTGCTTCCAAGTTTTACCAAGGTTGCGCTGATCCAGGTACACTGCTTCTAGGCTGGCTGGCATTAGAAGACAGATTCTTGGTTGAAGAATCGAAAGATAAAATAAAAAATAAATAGTAATAAACTTTTTAAGCCAAGGGGGATTTTTCTCTGTGAAGAAGAGGTCTCAGAGTGGGGTAGAGTTTTAGGGAAAGAGCCCAGGGCATGTGTTCTCTAAAGCTTTGCCAGTGTCCAATATCCTAAAAGGTACAATTCTATAACACATGAGTATATGAATACTCACCTCTTTTTTTCCAATAGTTTGTGGACACACCTGGATGCATGTAAAGAATAACCATCTTTTACTGTTTGTGCTGTCCACCCTCTAAAACCTTGCCCATTTTTCTATTGTGAAAATGCTCCACACCGGAACCCAGTCACTATATTGAGAGGTAAAGATGCAGCTTCAGCCTGAACTCCTCCTGGTTATGCTCCTCCGACATGTTTCACCTTGCCTACAGAGCTTAATCATAATCCAAAACTTCCCATTACAGATGTGCATTGCTGGATCTTGGTTTGTAGCTCTTTCCCAGCTGTGTCCCCTTTCCCTATATTGGCACTATATGCCCACACAATAGGCCAGTTTGAACATGTATGACAATATATGAAAAACATATTTTTTTTTTAGGCCCCTTTTACGCACATGTCTGTTTTGACAGACTCCACTTGCTCAGCAGGGATCGGTCCGTTGATCCTTGCTGAGCCCTGCTGACTGTGCAGGGACAGACATGTCAGAGCTTCGCTCTACACTATGGGGGATAGGATGAAAACTGACCGCCTGTACAATTTCATCCGATCCGCCAGACGGATGGAAAATAGGGTTTCCTCTGTCTGGATTTAGTGGATCGGATGTCAGTGGACATGTCACCGCTGACATGCGTCGCTTTATAGACCTGCATGGAGCGTCTGTTCAGGTCCGCCTAAAAAACTGACAGGCGGACCTGAACGGTCCGCATTTGTGAAAGGGGCCTTAAGCAAAAATTTGCTGTACAACGTAAGTGGGAACTTCTCTTTAGTATCTTGTTTGTAGCATAAACATATCTTTATTTCTAAAGCATAGAGAAGTTAAGTGATTAAAAGGACAGGGATGCCTGAAGTTGCTGGATTTTTCTTTAATAGAAAAAAAAATACAAAAAAATATAAGAAAACAGTAGCAGGACTGCACAGTGGGGATCTCCAGAGCAGGAGTTGAAGTAGGCATTCCGGTTTGTGAGCTACAGGGATGGGGTTGGGGGAAGCTTTAAAGCTGGACACACATTATGGTGCATTTTGAATGGGCTGCCAATTCACCAAAAAACTCACCTTATTCTTTTTTACCAACACAACACAGTGCATGCTATGTGTTGTAGTGTGCTACAGTGCAATTGTGAGCTGCTACTGTATTGCATGTTGTCGTTACAATTAATGGCACTGCAATGCACATCATTTAGACACATGCGTTGGAGCACGCTAAAACACACACACATTTTAACACAAGATTATCACAACACATAAGTCTGAATCAGACCATAAAAGGTCAACTTCACTACAGAACCTCAGATTGCGAGTAACGCGGTTAACAAGCGTTTCGCAATACGAGCACTGTATTTTTAAAAATCTTAACTCCGTTTGTGAGTGCTGTCTCACAAAACGAGCATGATTCAGGCCAAATCAGTGTGTAGTACCGCGTTTGGTCTGGGGGGGGGGGCGCCAGAGCCAAGCAGAGCTGAACGGCACTGATTACAGCAGACCAGAAATGCTCGGAAACACCCAGACATACTTCCCGAGGTTTGCCAAGGTCATCCGAGGTGTCCTCTGCCCTTTCCGGACGTTTGAGGCTCTCCGGCGCACCCCCAACTCTGGCCGCATGCGGTATAGCATGTCATTGAAGTAAATGAGGATCAATTTATTTTAGTTTCCATTGACTTTAATAGGGAAACTCGCTTTGATATGCAAGTACTTTGGATTACGAGCATTCTTCTGGAACGGAATATGATCGTAATCAGAGGTTCCACTGTAACTGTTGTCTTTGTGTTGTGGTAATAACTATTCTCTTTTCTATGCTTTAACCCATTTCCAGAAAAATACTTCTTTTGACCTTTGTAGCAGAGAGTCTTTCAACAAAAAGCAGAATCCCACACAATTTGGCACAAATAAATAAATAAATGATTTGCACTTTTACTTACAGGTAAGTGTTCAAGTAAGGGAGTAACACTCTCTGACACATAGATTATGTTTCCATCTGTCATAACGGCCAAGAAAAATCCATCCAGGGCCTAAAATCAAAGGTTAAAGATACCTTTACCATTCTTATACTGGATAGCATTTATATTTTTTCCCAATATTTTTTCCCCAATTTTTAAACTAGGCCCTCAACACTATATACATTTTTTTAGCTGCTGCAATATTAAAAGTAAAAAAACACAAAATATCACTTCTACCTCCAACATGAGCTGTGTAAATTCCTCATTACTAAGAAAAGCTGGCTTCCAGTCTTGTCGAATCTCACTAGCATCAGACTGAGCACTAATTTCTGTAAATAAAAAGTGTGAACGTTAATACTAAACACATGTGAAGATACACTTGATTGCTGGGATATGTGGTAGGAAGTACAATCAGCAGATATAGCAAAGATTCTTCTTTGAAAGAAAGGCAGGAAGAGGGTCTGGTTCCTTGAACTCTGGAAGACATCACTGACAAAAGAACACAGATCACACACATACCTTTGTGTTTGCGCAGGAAGTCAATGCTTTTCTGCAGCACTGTGGATTTATCCATCTTCCTGGCATTGCCGGGCAACATAGAGCCAAGTTCCTTAATGAGAACATTGAACTGGTCTCTGCGCTTCTTCTCTGATTTGTTCCGCGACACCCTGCAAGTGAAATACAATAAATTACAAAATCAGAAAAAAAAACCGAGTGGGCTTTTCTTTACGAGAATAAAATAAAAAAGGAGGATATAGTAGGGATCCTCTACTTCCCTGACCCATCAACCATTACAAGTATTTTCAGATTGCTCATTGACCCCCAAAACACTTGTATGAAAACCAGGTTTTATATTAAAGGCTTCATGGCATTATTACTGAATATCTTGTTACAGAACTAGGCACATAGGTGTGGTTTTATTGATCAGTAAAGCTATAAATCTAAACTTGAAATATTCTCGCAAATACGGTTAACACTTTGTAACAGCTGTCAAAGTCTGCTGTTACTGGCGGATGACCACTGAACCCTTCTCTTGCCACTAGTCACCTCAAATCACCTTTTATGTATCAATACAAAGCTTCCTCTAAATGGCTGAGATGAAGTTCACCTTTCCACCTCAGCCAATCAGAGGAAGCTTCGTGTTCATTCATAGAACACAAATCTTCCTCTGAGTAGTACTTGGCCCGGTTCAATTATTTTCCAGGAATAGGGCAAGAAAGTTCTCATCCTGCTGCTGGAAAACAGAGGTGTATACTATATGTAGCGGAGGCTACATACAGTTTATAAAGCGCTCCCAGGCACTGCAACTGTTAGAAGCTGCCATGTGCAGCTGCTCCAGATTTTGATAAAATTCTCTAAACAGGCTCAATTCACAAAGTTTACACAAGAACCAGGATGTTTCCTTTCAAAAAAAGACAATTATTCTCAATCGAACGTGATTTGAAATTACAGTTATGTGGAAAGCTTTGTGAATGGAGCCTACTGTGGCCTTTTGGGCATCATGAATGCAGGATGTTTTTTAATCTCCGCTGGATGCCTTTGGTCCTGGCAAGAAAAAAGCAGCTAAAAAAGCATATTTTCTGCCCAAAAGCTCCTCTCCTAAAAACGCTGGTGGTGCATTTTTTTTTTTGGCTTTTTAACACTCCTATTCTAATACTTCTGTAAACACCTATGTGTGCATGGCCACATACTGTAGACCAACAGAGGTGCATTTAGAGGCTGAAAAAAAAAAAAAAAAAAAACTGTCAAATGTAAAATATTGACTACTAAGGGTATGCGTTATACCCTCAAACACATCCGAAGTGCCCATTGTGGTAGATTTACCAAGATCTAGCGATGACTAAACAGAAGCCATGACTTTGCCAAGAGAATGCAAGGACGCAGATAATTAACACTGAAGCACAAAACCTACAATAGCATGCAATATGAAGGCTGGGACTATTTAGTGTAGTTATACATTAGAGGAATAAACAGTTTCCAGCCTTGGCCCATCTACTCTCATCCGTGAAAGTCATTATTTGCTTAGCGGTGGATGATAGCAACCGTTACTGTAAAAAAGAAGTGCAACATTTCACATCAGACTAGAGATTGCACTTACTGCATTACTGCTCCAATAGCCTTTAAAAAAGGATGAGTTTGGGTGAGTTTCCACTTTCCCACCCAATTGTATGACCATAGCAAATTAATTTTTGCCATTTTCACACTAATGTTTCTCCCCACCAATCAGAAGGCAGGACGTCAGACCCGTTTCCCCAATAGGCCAAAGCACCAGTTGGAAGCCTGATGCTTAGGAAGAGGAGCAGAGGGAGGAAGGATACCTCCGCCACTGCTGCTCTGGTGGAGACATAGGAGCACTTGGAGAGGATACACACAACCTAGCGGTAAGTGGCTATCATCAGAGTTCAGAGCCCCGGGGTGGGGTGGATGCTGCCACCAGAGCCGCAGGGGTATGCGGTCATCTGAGCCGAGAGTCCCACATGGGGTATGCCATCATAGCCACGAGTCTCGGGGGGCATCATGGGTGCCGTTATCAGAGGTACGTGCCGGGGGGGGGGGGGTGCTGCTGCCACGAGACCTGCAAGTGGGGGGGTTTCTGTCTGAGCCTGGGGTCCTGTGCTGAGCTGTATACCCCGGTCTGAGGACAAGCCATATACCCCGGTCTGTGAGGCCAAGCCGTATACGCTGGGGCTGTATACCCTGCCCTGTGATGCTGGGGCTGTATACTCCTAAAACTATGGGTGGAAGCAAGTAGAATACAGGGGATGGAGCGGATGGACTCTGTAAGGGGTGGGGCTTATGAGGAGTGTGAGGGGTCAAAAAAGAAGCGCAAGGTCTGACTTCCCCCGATCCTCAAATTTTACCAGCCGCCACTGAATGTAAACAAGATCAAAAAGGAAATTTTTCTTATAAACATGGAAATAAAACTGAACTTTTACATTCTCCAACCTTGCGAACAAAAAACAATAACTTTGTAATCTATTCCACTGGCTGTTTCTTTTTCCAAATAGTGCAGCCTAATGCTGGCCATAGATGAAATACAAACAGATTTCTTCATCCACACAATCAGGGTGGATAGAAGAATTCTCCCTACGTAGACACCGGGGTTGACTTACTAAAACTGGAGTGCGCAAAATCTGTGCTAATCAGCATCCAGATTGTTCTTGTCAAAGCTTAAATAAACACGCTAAAGTTAGAAGCTGATTAGCTACCATACAGAGCTGCACCAGATTTTGCACTCTCCAATTTTAATAAATAAAAAATTGTATTCCGACTTTTTTTTTTTTTACAAGCCTGTTCAACAGAAGTTGATTGTCTACTTCTGTGGAGTAGGTGCAGCCTCACATAGATCAAAATTTGGCTGGTTCAGCTTAAAGGAACACTAAAGGCAAAGTTTTTTTTTTTTTTTTTTTTTAAATAACAAACATGTTATACTTACCTCCACTGTGCAGCTTGTTTTGCACAGAGTGTCCCCTAACCCTGTCTTCTGGGGTCCCTCGGCGGCTGTCTCGGCACCTCCTTGCAAAGGCTTTCCACCTTCATGCGAGCTTGCATGGTGGAAAGCTTTTGCGAGCGCGCTTCCGTGATACAGCGGCGGGCATAGCCACCGACTGTATCACTCTGCGCCCCCCCCCCCCCGGGAACGCCACGTCATCCACTGTGATTGACAGCAGCGCCAGCCAATGGCTGCGCTGCCATCAATAAATCCAGCCTAGCCAATAAAGGGCCAGACTGGGAACCGAAGAGGATCACATGGACATGCGCGGGACTTTCGAGGGGTCAGGTAAGTAAAACGGGGGTTCGAGGGGGAGCCGGTACCATCGGATGTTTTTTCACCTTAATGTATAGGATGCATTAAGGTGAAAAAACATTTACCTTTACAACCCCTTTAAAGTGTAAGTTCACCTTTACAGAACATCTGTAAGGTGAACCTACACTGGACTATGTCCCCATCGCACTCCTGGAGTCCGGCAATCTCCCATTCTGACACATCACTTTACCAGTCAGGGGATTTGAAATCCCTGCGGCTTTCCTTATTCCTCTTCGCCCGCAGTGACAGGACAGGCAACGCAGGTTCCGATTGGTCGGCGCCACCCATGTGAGGGCGCCGACCAATTAGAATGCTCCTAAACGTACCTCCCGACAAGGTACATTTTGGAGATTAAGCAGAGGGAATTTCTTAGCCCCGGACCAGTCAGGCGGCTATATGAGGTCTCAAAGTAGGAGATCACCACGCTCCAGGTCAGCAGGACCGGTGGGAGGGGTCCTGTGTGAGTTCACCTAACAGAACAGTACCGTTACAAATAAGAACATTTTCACAACCCTTTATCATTTAAATCAAATGGTCTCTAGGGACAGGCTGCAGAAGAGTTCAACAGTATTTTCTAATAACATTAGCAAAGAAAAGGGTTGCTTTAAAAAGTAGCAAACCAAGAGACACTAGCCACCATGTACAGTAATCAGCAGGATTTTATATTGCACAGAAATGGGGTAATACCTTTTTGCTTTATCCTTGTCATCTTCTTCAACAAGTCCATCAAAAATACTCCCGTCATCTCTACAATAAGATGACACAAGTGTCATTAAAGTATCATTGATCAACTAAAGCTTGGCTGAAAAAGTGTCCCTTTATTTAGAAGAACATTTTTTTTTTTTTTGGGCAAAAAATATTTGTTAAACCGTGTCACAGACATAACAGGCCCATGGTCCGGGCTGTATTACCACTGGATTGGGCAACAGAAAAATTGTCCATGGGCAGGGAAATTGCATGAAAGTTGCACCAATGTATAAATTGATAATGTGGGCTTTTATACAGGGGATTTTACACACACACATACACACACACACACACACACACACACACATTTATATAATACACGATCAGTCATAACATTATGACCACCCACCTAATATTGATTAGGTCCATGTTTGCTGCCAAAACAGCCCTGATCTGTCGATGCAGGAATGATACTAGACCTCTGAAGGTATGCTGTGGTATCTGGCACCAAGCCATCAGTACCCCATCCTTTAAGTTCTGAAAGTTGTAAGGTGGGGTTTCCATGGATTGGACTTTTCCAGCACATCCCACAGATGCTTACTTGTATAGAAATCTGGAGAGTTTGGAGACCAAGTCAACAATTTTAATGCCTTGCCGTGTTCCTCAAACCATTTTTACAGTGCGAGAGGGTGTATTTTCCCGCTAAAAAGAGGCCTCTACCATCTGTAAATCACATTTCCATTAAGAGATGCATTTGGTCAACAACAATTTAAAAGGGAGGTGGTATATGTCAAACCAACATCCACATGAATGGCAGGACCCAAGGTTTCCCAGGAAAACATTGTCCAAAGCATTACACTGCCTTCGCCGCCTTCCCTTCTTCTCATACTGCATCCTGATGCCATCTCTTCCGAGGTAAGCGATGCACACCAACACCCACATGATGTAAAAAGACGAAAGTCATCAGAGTAGGTCAGTTTCTTCCATTCCTCAGTTGTTCAGCTCCGATGCTCACTTGCCCCATTTGTAGGTGCTTTTGGCTGTGGACGTGGGTCAGCATGGGCACTCTGACTGGTCTACATCTACACAACCCCGCACACAAAAAATGCAATGCCCATTTTTTCTGCTTTCAATGTATCAACTTCAGGGACAAACATGTTTACTTACCACCCAATATAACCCACCCACTTTCAGGTGCTATTGTAACAAGACAAATCAAGGTTACATTACATTACACCTCAGTGGCCAGAATGCTATGGCTGATCAGTGTATAAACGCGCACACACACACACAATATTTTTTTGTGTAAAGTCTGCTGCTTCAGTGTTTTTAGATCTTTTTGCCAGATGTTCCTATGGTATACTGAAGTATAATTACAAGCATTTCATAAGTGCCAAAGGCTTTTATTGACATTAAGTTTATTCAGAGAGTCAATATTTGCAGCATTTACCCTTCTTTTTTCAAGACCTCTGCAAATCGCCCTGGCATGCTGTCAATTAACTTCTGGGCCACATCCCGACTGGTGGCAACCCAATCTTGCATAATCAATGCTTGGAGTTTGTCAGAATTTGTGGGGGGTTTTTGTTTACCCACCTCATGAGGATTGACCACTAGTTCTCAATGGAATTAAAAGGGTTGTAAAGTTGTTTTTTTTTTTAATAGGTTCACTTACCTTTTCCTTCGATTTCCCTTCTAAATGTTTTGTTTCCTTTGTCTGAATTTCTCACTTTCTGTTTCTCCTCAGTAAGCTGTTCTGGCTGACTAACCCCCAGCCAGAACAGCTTGGATAATGGGGGCAAGCATACTGAGGAGAAACAGGAAGTGAGAAATTCAGACAAAGACACAATTTTTTAGAAGGGAAATCGAAGGAAAAGGCAAGTGAACCAACAATGCACTAGCTTAACTACTTGCCGACCAGCCGCCGTTTTACGGCGGCAGGTCGGCTCTGCTGGGCGAGAGCACGTAGTATAACGTCACCTCGCCCAGCAGCTAATAGGGACGCGCGCCCCCTGCTCGCCCCCGACTCCCATGAACGGTGGGCGCGATCGCCGCCGGGCACCCGCGATCGCTCGTTACAGAGCGAGGACTGGGATCTGTGTAAACACACAGCTCCCAGTCCTGTCAGGGGGAGAAATGCCTGACCGTCTTTTCATACAATGTATGAACAGCGATCAGTAATTTCCCCTAGTGAGTCCACCTCCCCTACAGTTAGAAGGGGAATATACTTTCCAACATACAACCCCTTCCCTGCCAGTGGCATTTTTATAGTAATCCAATGCATTTTTATAGCACTGATCGCTATAAAAATGCCAATGGTCCCAAAAATGTGTCAAAAGTGTCCGAAATGTCCGCCATAATGTCGCAGTACCGAATTTTTTTTTAAAAAAAAAACGCTGATCGCCACCATTACTAGTAAAAAAATAAATAAAAATGCCATAAAACTACCCCCTATTTTGTAAACGCTATAACTTGTGCGCAAACCAATTAATAAACGCTTATTGCGATATTTAAAAAAAAAAATATGTAGAAGAATACGTATCGGCCTAAACTGAGGAAAAACATTTTTTTTTATATATTTTTGGGGATATTTATTATAGCAAAAAATATTTTTTTTTTTCAAAATTGTCGCTCTATTTCTGTTTATAGCGCAAAAACTAAAAACCGCAGAGGTGATCAAATAGCACCAAAAGAAAGCTCTATTTGTGGCCAATTTTGTTTGGGAGCCACGTCGCACGACCGCGCAATTGTCAGTTAAAGCGACGCAGTGCCGAATCGCAAAAAGTGCTCTGGTCTTTGACCAGCAATAAGGTCCGGAACTTAAGTGGTTAAAAGGAACCTATTTAGGAAATGAAAAAACAAACCTTTACAACCCCTTTAAGGTCTGTACCCAAAAATTTCAGTTTTTGTTCCCCAAGCCACTTGGTTATCACTTCTGCCTTATAGTAAGGTGCTCCACCATACTGGAAAAGTCATCGTTCGGCAAGTTGCTCTCGAAGGATGTTTTTTGTACCATTCTTTATTCATGGCTGTGTTTCTAGGCAAACATGTGAGTGAGGCCACTCCCTTGGCTGAGAAGCAACCTTACACATGAATGGACTCAGGATGCTTTACCATGTAAGGACAGGCATGACACAGGACTGATGGTAGCGCTCACCTTTTCTTCTCCGGGTTTTTTTTTTTTTCGGATGCCCTGAACAATAAGAAAAGGACTATACCCTAGTCCTCAGCAGTCCAATCTCTGTACCTTTTTACTGAATATCAGTCTGTCCCTGATGTTCTTCCTGGAGAGAAGTGGCTTCTTTGCTGCCCTTGACACCATGCCCAGGCCATCCTCAAAGTCTTCTCCTCACTATGTGCAGATGAACTCACACCTGCCTGCTGCCATTCCTGAGGAAGCGCTGCACTGGTGGTGACCCGATCCCACAGGAAAATCACTTGGGCGCTTGCTTGGACTTTGAGCGCCCTAAAGCTTTCTTCACAGTGGAAATGTTTTTTTATGGGATACATTTTTATGGCAAAGAGGGACATTGCAATTCATCTGATCACTCTTCATAACATTCTGGAGTATAGGCAATTTGCCATCTTAAACACTGAGGCAGCAGCCATTTACTGTCAATTGCCTCACTACCTCTACTAGAAGTCTATTCCAAGCATCAACTACCCTTTCAGTAAAATAATAATTTTTTAAGATTAGTTTTTAACTTTCCTCCAGTTAGTTTGAGATCATGTCCCCATGTTCTTGATTTTGGTGTTGTATTGTGTTAAAAAAAACTGCCCACAAGAACCTTTTCAACCCCTTGATGTATTTAACCACTTGCCCACCGGGCACCTAAACCCTCTTCCTAACTAGACCAATTTTAGATTTCAGTGCTCTCACATTTTGAATGACAATCACTCAGTCATGCAACATTGTACACATATGAAAATGTTGTCTTTTTCCACACAAATAAAATTTTCATTTGGAAGCATTTAACCACTAGTGGGTTTTTTAATTTTTTGTGCTATAAATAAAAATAAATAAATAAATAAAAAAGACAGACTTAAAATTTGGTAGAGGAAAAAAAAAAACATTTTTCTTCATTTTGTTAAAAAAAAAATAGTGATTTGTTTTTGTAATAATTTTTGCCCAAAATTTATACTGCTACATATCTGATAAAAATAACCCAAATCAGTGTATACCATTCGGTCTTTGCTCAGGTTTACACTGAGCTGTGGGAATGAAGCCGTGCGAGTTCCGCACATGATTTCACTCCCGCATGTCAGTCCCGATTATAGAGACATCTGTGTGGGTTTCTGCACAGATATTAATGTAATACGCAGCCTGAAATCTCAAAAAAGTATTACAGAAACTACTTTTTAAAATCTGTGTGGCGCCGCAAATGCAGCATTGGACCGATTAGGACTTTCCATTGCCGCCGATTTGGCATGTAAAATCGTACAATGAAAGTTAGAGCCTACAAGCTATGGTGCCAATCATTGAAAATGTATCTCACCCCTTATATTGAGGGCCTCATTTCTTGGGACCCCAACAAGCCAGAAAAGTACAAATACCCCCCGAATGACCCATTTTTTAAAAAAAGTAGACAGTCCAAGGTATTTAGCATGCAAGTTTTGCATGATGAGTTTTTTGAAGATGTAATTTTTTTTCCCACAATTCTTTGCAAAATGACGTTTTTTTTTGTCCTTTTTTTCCACACACAATTGTCATAACAATTTATTTCTCACACACAGCATATGCATACTTGCAACTATACACCAAAACACATTCTGCTACTCCTGAGAATGGCAATACTACATGTGAGACTTCTACACTGCCTGGCCATATACAGAGGCCCAATATGCAAGGAGCACCATCAGGCGTTCTAGGAGCATAAATTACCACATTTTGGAAAGTAAAACACCCCAACGTATATTCGATGAGGCATAATGAGTCTTTTCAACGGGTCATTTTTAACCCCAAGTTTTTGGAGAACGTGTAAAGAAAATGAAAAACATAATTCAATTTTATTTTTTTACACAAAGTTGTTCATTTAGAAGATATTTCTAACACATAGCATGAACATACCAAAAATTACACCTCAAATTATATTCTGCTACTCCGGAGTACGGCGATACCACATGAGAGACTTACACAGCCTGGCCACATAGAGGCCCAACATGCAGGGAGCACCATCAGGTGGTCTAAAGGACATACATTTCAAGTCTAATTTGACTACCTACTACACTTTTTTGAGGCACTGATGGGCACTGTAGTGGCATGGATGTGGCACGGGCGAGCACCGACGTGGCACGGGCGAGCACAGACATGTCATGGATGGAGTGGATGAGCCAGGCATGAGCATGAATGTGGATAGATGAGCCAGGGATGGAGCATGGACGAGGATGGATGAGCCAGGGATGGAGCATGGATGAGCCAGGGATGGAGCATGGATGAGGATGGATGAGCCAGGGATGGAGTATGAATGAGGATGGGTGAGTCAGGGATGGAGCATAAATGAGCATGAACGTGGATGGAGCATGAATGTGGATGAATAAGCCAAGGATGGAGCATGAATGTGGATGGATGAGCCAAGGATGGATACAGATCAGAGCTGTGAGCACTTCAGATCCAGCCCCCAGAGCGGCTCCAATCCTCTCCTCACACTGTACCGATCGGTGTGAGGAGAGGGGAGGAGCCATACCGGAGATAATTTAGTTTGTTTACAAGTGATCACGCCATCATTGGACGGTGTGATCACATAGTAAAGTGCTGCCATAGGCCCTTTACCCTGATCCGTGACACGCCGGGCCTGGGAGACCTGATGGTCACGGACATTTCCAGGAGCGCGCCCCCCCTGGGGGCACACAGGTGTGCGATTCTGGGAGGACGTTATAGTGCATCCTCCCAAAATTATTCAACCACACTGTAGCCGTTTTTCTTTGTATATGCAGCTTTTGTTATTAGGTAAATACTATATTTTTCAACTGATGGATATTCAACCGACTGATAAGCCAGCAATTTCCAGCTTCACTCGAGACTGATGCCACTAAAACAATCCCTATTTGCTAAATGCAGCAAAGATGTGCTAATATATTGGAAACAAACTCCACTGTATTAATAATGTGTCATGGCATTATATTTGAATGGATGAAAAATGCTGCTTTCTGTGACTTTTTTTTGTGTCTTATCACCATTGACTCTTTTTAAATCTTATGCTGCTAGCATTAGTAAAAAAAGATATGAAAAGTATAGTATATTTACTTTTTGTTAAAAAATTCTGTTACTTCCTGGCAAACAATGTCAAACATCCCAGGGGTCTTCAGGATGGGAGGAGGGATTTTCTCAGCTAAGCACACCCTCATTCCTGCATGCCTAGTTAAGGTTAGATGAATTCCAGCAAGTAAATGCTACGTGAATCATTTGCCCTTACTAAATGGTCAGAAACGCTAGGGGGTGTTTTTCAAAGTTATTTCTTGGCAAAATAAAGCATGGAAACATGGACGGATGGGCGCGTTTGCTTTAAATATTATAAATGAATTAAATAGCGTTTTTGATTTGTGGTGTAGTTCCACTTTAAAATAAAATTCCCAAAAATATATACATGAGATAATAACCCACAGGCAATTTGCACCGGAGCCACAAAAAGAGCCAGTAACAATCTCCTGCCATGCGAAAAACCCACATCCAATTCATATAGGTGTAAACCCAGCATTAGTCTTTAAAGCATTTTTTTTTTTAGGTCAACAAAGATCTTGTTTAATTAAAGCATGTTATACTGCACAGTGCTTGTTCTGTGTAATTTGGCCCCCTGCAACACCTGCCTGATTCTGCCCTCCCTTTTGTAAACTATAACCATGGTGTATCATGGCTGCTGAGCCCTGACACCATGGTCAGTTTGGCTGCTGTGCCCTGACACCATGGTCAGTTTACGTGCCTCAGTCATCCGCTTTCTTTCCCCCCCCCCCCCTCCCTGCCTGTCAGCTCTGTGTCGCTTAGCTCCCCCTCCCCTTCACTTCCTGCTGCTGAAATTACACACATTTTTACACCATCCTCTCTGTTTAATCATGTAATGTGCCCCTGTGTCTGTGCCTTATAAAAATAATGCAGCTATATACCCGTTTCAGTGTGCTGCTCAACGCTTGTGTGTCCCGCCATTTTTCTCCTCTCTCCCATGACAGCTGCAGCGGGCGAGGCCATCTCTCACCTCCTGACTGGCATCAGAGGGGCTGCAGCTGTCAGGCAGAGAGGAGAGAAATGACGGGTCATGCGAGAGCCGATCAGCGCTGTGAAAACAGGTACATAGCTGCATTATTTTTTCTAAGGCACAGGCACAGGGGCACATAACATGATTAAACATAGAAGATGGTGTAAAGTGTACTTTGTGGGTTAAAGTGGAAGTTCACCCAAAAATAAATTTCTAAAAATACCTTGAGCCGACCGGTTAGACTGCGAGGATGCTGTTTTTTTTTCATACATACCATGTTAGCGGTGTTTCATCCCTCGGCTTCCGGGTACGATTCTTGCGGGGCTGGGTGTTCCTAGTTGATTGACGTTCCTCCGACCGGCGCATACTGCACGTCACGACTTTCCGAAAGAAGCCGAACGTCGCTGCGCAGGCACCGTATAGAGCTGACTCTATACGGCGCCTGCGCAACGACGTTCGGCTTCTTTCGGAAAGTCGTGACGCGCAGTATGCGCCGGTAGCCCCCCAAGAATCGTACCCGGAAGCCGAGGGATGAAACACCGCTAACACGGTATGTATGAAAGAAAAAAAAACAGCATCCTCGCAGTCTAACCGGTCGGCTCAAGGTATTTTTAGAAATGTATTTTTGGGCGAACTTCCACTTTAACAACCACTTTAAGTGGTCAAACTGACCCAATTGACAGACCAAAGTTCATCCCTTTGATGTAAAAAACAACAAATGATACATTGTTTTTTATCTCAACTCTGAGCAATGTTGTGATCAATTTTGCTGGCTGCCTTTTTTTATTTGACAGCTGTGAGAAGAAAAAACGGCTCTGTACTGAATTGTGGAAATTCCAGAATAAGATCGTGAGGGGGGTTGATTCGACATCACAATTTGTTAACGATTAATTGTGCAGCTCTAATTTGAACTGGAGTGTAGAAAACTGGTGTTTCCAGAAACGCAACTTTTTTTGGCAACGGGTCCGTTTTAACAAAATCACCACGTCACACACACTGCCAGACACAAGAAAGCTTCTATGAATGATATTACCTGTCAGCAATGGAGCTCATCTTATGGCAGCTTATGGAAAAGAGCAGAAAATGCCACACTTTAGCGTCGTAGGAGACATTTGTATGCTGGTCTGAAAAAAAAAAAAAAAAAATGAAGAAGAGGGTGCAAATTAGAAAACATGTCCAAAATAAAACTAATGAACGGTTTATTTGTGATTGATTAGAAAAAAACTAGCACCGTCTTTCAAAACATGCATGACAAGCAATTACATCTCTAATAATTAACCAGCACATCCAATAAAATAAATCAGCCTAATCTTATGATTTGCTCTTTTTTTTACAGCAGTCCTTCTGCATGTTTACATTCTGCTGGCGTAATCATGACCAGGCAGCTATCAATTTGAGCAAATAACATCCAGGAGCAAACAAAGTTCACAAGTAATACCAAGAAGAGCAAAATAAACCTTCAGGTGAACCGTAACAACAATATTAGCCACTGAAAAGAACAATTTTGCTTCAGATTTGTTTCATGACTAAATGGTTTGCTTTAGAAGTGATATAAACCACTTCAGCACTGGAAGGATTTACCCCAGGGCTCGACAAATCCCAGTCGCCAGGGCGACTAGAAATAGTGTCCTGGCGACTTGGCTTGGAAGGAGGGCACCATCTGGTGGTGAGCCATTGGTATTACAAGTTATTACCACCAGATGTGAGCTGGTGCCATCTGGTGGTGGCCGTTGGTATTACAAGTTACTGTTAAGCATTACAAGTTAAACTGCAATTCTATGCTTAAAGCGGAGGTTCACCCTCAAAATTAACTTTTTTGCTAACCTATCTGCAGCCTTAATAAAGGCTTGTAGTGTTGTCATTTTTTTTTAATGTATACACTTACCTGTCTTCAGCCGCACTTCCGGGTCTTCTTCCTTGCAGGGAATGGGCGTGTCGCTCCTTTTCCCCGACAGGGAGCTCTGCGCAATGTCTCCTGGGAGTGAGTGATGATCCTCCCAGGAGACGATTGACGTGCGGGTAAAGCGCGTCATCGCCTTCCGAAAATATCCGACGGGGACTCGGCTCTTTACTGGGCTATACGGCGCCTGCGCCTGCCGTGTAGAGCTGACTGCGCAGGCGCCGTAAAGTGCCGAGTCCCCGTCGGATATTTTCGGAAGGCGAAGACGCGCTTTACCCGCACGTAAATCATTTATGCGACTCCTACTCCCCGGGGGTGATCGAGAACCCGGAAGTCAGGTGAAAAGAAAAAAACGTAAGTACAGCCCGAAAAAAAAAAAAATCCAGCATACTGTTGATGTCAGCAGTATGCTGGATATAACAGTATATAGAGATTTAAGGGTGAACCTCCGCTTTAATGCTTAACTTGTAATACCAACGGCCACCACCAGATGGCGCCAGCTCACATCTAGTGGTAATAACTTGTAATACCAACGGCTCACCACCAGATGGTGCCATCTCACAAAAAAAAAAGTAATATTAAAAAAAAACTACAGGTTGCATGTTTTGAGTTACAGAGGAGGTCTAGGGCTAGAATTATTGCTCTCGCTCTACCAATCGCGGCGATACCTCATGTGTGGTTTGAACACCGTTTACATATGCGGGCGCTGCTCACGTATGTGTTCGCTTCTGCGCGCAAGCTCGTCGGGACGGGGTGCATTTTCTGGCTCCTAGATTCCAAGAAAATTTGTCAAACCCTGATTTACCCACTTAACGACCAGGCCATTTTTTGCAATATGACACTGCGTTACTATAACCGACAACTACACGGTCATGTGTCACTGTACACAAATAGAGCTTTTCTTTCGGTGATACTTTTATTTTTTGTGCTAATAGTATTTTTTGCTATAATACATATACAAAAGGGGGGGGGGATTTTTGACTTACTAATATCGATTTCACCAAGTTCATTGACAGATACAGCACTCCATTATTCAGAACTATAGAGTTATAATCACCCCCTACAGGAGTAGGAAACTGGGTAGAAAAAAGAAAAAAAAAAAAAGGACGTGGCTACACCTATGGGCAGTCCTAGGTGATATACACCCCCTCTCTGCTATAGGCCTTCAGTTTAGTAACTAGTAGCGTCAGAAGCATCAAAACTCCTTAGAGGGGTGCGATCTGTGTCTGTCAATGAACTCAGAGAAATGTATTTTACGGTAAGTCAAAAAATCCCTTTTTCTCTTTGTTTCATTGACAAACACAGCGCTCCATTATTCAGAACCATAGGGATGTCCCAAAGCAGTGCCAAACATGTGGGGTAGGACAATGAAAAATCCCAAGGCCAACACAAGAGCCAAAAACACAGACAGTCTCCTGCGCTCAGGAGCTTGATCACTTAGTGACACAACCAGAGTCTTCCGTTAAAATAGGGAATGACCAGTGATCTTGCTGCGCTCCTCAGAATATTTGGTATTCTTGAGACTAAAATTTAAAAGGAAAAGAAGGGCGCACTGACCTAGTGCATTACCAATGGCTAGGTTTAATGAAAATTGTATAAAAAGATCATAAATACTCACGAAACAATTAAAAAACAAGCATAAACAGCACTCCATCAGAGGGATAGATGCCTCTGGAAGGCCTCTTACTGGAACCAAAATAACCGGATGTCTAGAGCACCGCCCACCACACGTGTCTAGAGCGCCTTCACTTCACGTTTTACATTGGTCCATCCCATGGTTAGAGTGAGGTCCGCTGTATTTATTGTGGGGAAAAAGATCCAACAGGGAGCAGAGGTGTTGTCATACAGGCGTTTGGTCCATCCTGCTGACACTACTTGCTCTCCCCTCAAATCCCCGGTCTGCGCGGGGCGCATCCATATTGTGCCGCGATTTAGGGCTCCAAGAGATTAGTCCTGACCTACTTCTATGGCCATCCCATATATGTACTGTGCAATAAAGAAGATATATCTCTATTTTCCTGGTCGCTAGCAGGCGTGAAAGTAGCCAAATCAGACAGATCAGACAGATGTGTCTGGTCGGCTGCATTGGAGGCCAGAGGAGAGATTTGGGGTCTAATAGACCCCAGAGCTTTGCAAAAAGAGGACCTGTCCCAGCCTATGCCGTCACAAGAGATGTCGTTCATCCCTTGTGCTAGCTATAAAGTTAATACGAAAAAAATAAAATAAAAATTAAAGGATACCTTGTAAAAAAAGAAAACGCACCCCGCCCCCTTGTGCTTAATGCACAAATGCGAACATATACGCCAATGTGATTGGTGATTACACCACACATGAGGCATCGCTGTGACCATCAAAGTGAAAGCAATAATACTAGCACAAGACCTCCTCCTCTAACTTTAAACTGGTAATATGCAAACATTTTTAAAGCGTCGCCTATGGAGATTTTTAAATACCATAGTCTGGCGCCATTCCACGGGCATATGCAATTTTAAAGTGTGAGATGTTTGGTATTAGTGAGTATTAGTGAGTAACATCTTTTATATTTTACCAAAAAGGGGGTATTATATCATGTTTGTGTGCAATAGAATTAAAAAGTGTATAATTTCCCCCCAAAAAAGCATTTGAAGCATCTCTGCAAAACCCACCATTTTATTCTATGGGGTCTCTGCCAAAACAATATATATTTAATGTTTGGGAGTTCTAAGTAGTTTTCTAGAGAACAAAAAATATATAGCAGTCTTGTGAAGTGTATATATATATATATATATATATATATATATATATATATATATATATATATATATATATATATATATGTGTATGTTAGGGGAGAAGTGCCAGAACTGGCCCGGTTGGCAAATGGTTAAACCAAAATGTTCAGATAGATAGAACTGCTTTCTAGATTGCTATATGACATAAGGTTACCTTACTATATGTAGTCAATGTGAATGATATTCTTCTCAGACTGGATGACCGGTGATTAGAAGTCGGGTCTCAATAAATGTGCTCGTCACTAGCATTTTCCAATAAGAGTTCTGCAAAAAATAAGGGAATTATTTACAAATGGCTAAAGAAATTGACCCAAAAACATATTTGTCAAACTTGGAGGAATACACTAAAAGTATATGAATAATGCTTTTACAGTCCACTGTTACATTCTCTACATGTCTTAATAAATCAGAACAACTCAGTATTGAAGAAACACACACACTCTCCTGCCACTTTATTCGGTACCAATAAAAATCTACTGTGCTCATTCAGAAATTAATCCCGTGACCACGTCCCTCTAGTGACGAAACATTGGGAGAGCGACGTTCTGACGTCACCGCGTCACACGCTTGACACGGAAGATACGGGCTGCTAGATTAAGGAGACGGCCGGCTTGATTGTTTACATGCTACCATTTTACTAATTTATGTAAGTGCACACCTTTATGATTTTGAGAATACATTTTTAAAAGGGTTTTATGCTATGTGAGTTTATTTTATTTTATATGGTGTAACGGTAACCACCTTTACGATCTCCATTCCACCAACCCAAGACAGCTTATCAGACACTCCATAATCCGGCAGACACGACCTATTCCATTTCCCAGAATAACCGAGACACAAGATCTGGTTCTGGTTCCAAAATGAATGAAAACTTAGTCTTTTATACACCAAAAAGCATGCTGCAGTAATCACAGGGACAAAGACACACCCCACCCACACATCACACAATGGGATGGGGGGCCAACGAGTCTCCAATACATATCCCACAGACTTTTCGGCACCGGTCTGACATAATTAATATGAACTAATTACTACACCTGAGAAGTCAGACTGCCAACACATATCGATCATCGATAGTATTTTCACACCATACAGTGTCATTAGCATCCACAATGAAACGTCTTTCAGAAGCCAGACTCAATTAACACCTCAAAGTTAGACATCTGACCTTTACAGACTTAATTAGTACAATAGACACAAAACAGTATTAGCATCACACAATGGACAATTAAGTATCTTAGGAGCCTGACTTAATACCTCAACAGTCTATTGACCTGTTCATAAGGAACAACCTGTAATATTTCAAGATATCCTGCAATACGTGAATCATTAATGTCCCATCTCATGTAATTCATGATATCATTCCTCAGTCATCCTATGCCCCTAAGGGACATAGGATGACCCTAGACCCAAGAGTCATTGGTGAAGCTGGCACAGGAGTACACCGCATCCTTCAAAAGTCTGAGTATCACGGGTCATTCTGTTACATATGGCATATCCCGAATCGGTACACTGCACGAGTTGTCATCTATGCAAGCAAGATCTTCCTGAGGAGATCCCAGGCTGAGATAATTGCTTCATGTGCCAACTGATCTCCTATAACTAAGAGATCATGTTCATTTGGTAAGCGACAGTGCGTTATTCAGGTGGAAGCACTTTTCTATCACCACTCTTTTCTGAATGTTGTGGATTATCTGCACGTTGGGGATTTTTGATTTATATGGACATTGTTGGTGGTCTATCACAATATCACCAGTGTTACTTTTCAAGGACTGTTTGTTTACATGTCACATGGATTGATATCCATTCACTTTTTATTTATATAGCAGTTTTGTAGTACTTTGCAAATAAGGTCACACAAACCCTTATTACTAATTTTTCACCCTGTTAGCGTTCAGCTACCTTTATTATTTTGTGTTTTCTAGTACTATAGTCATCAGTCATATTTTGTTTTGCACCAGCGCAGCACTTTATTTGGTACACTTTGCTAGTACTGGGTTGGGCCCCCCTTTGCCTTCAGAACTGCCTTAATTGTTCAAGGCATAGATTCAACAAGGTGTTAGAAACATTCCTCAGGAGATTTTGGTCCATATGGACATGATAGTATAACGAAATTGCTGCAGATTTGTCAGCTGCACATCCATGATGTGAATCTCCCATTCCACTACATTCCTAAGGTGCTCTATTAGATTGAGATCTGGTGACTGTAGAGGCCATTGGAGTACAGTGACCTCATTGTCATGTTCAAGTAACCAGTTTGAGGTGGTTTGAGCATTATGGCTACAGTGTACCCATCTTCTGATGGCTCCTTCCAGTAAGATAATGCACCATGTTACAAAGTGATGGACATGATCAGCAACAATACTCAGGTAGGCCGTGGCGTCTAAATGATTCTCAATTGGTACTAAAGGGCCCAAAGTGTGCCAAGAAAATATCCTCCACACCATTACACCACCACCACTAACACCACCAGCCTGAACCTTTGATACAAGGTAGGATGGATCCATGCTTTCATGTGGTTTACGACAAAGACTGATCCTACCATCTGAATGTCGCAGCTGAAAATCGAGACTCATCAAACCAGGCAATGTTTTTCCACTCTTCCATTATCCAATTTTGGTGAACCTGTGCGAATTGTAGCCTCAGTTTCCAGTTCTTAGCAAATTGAAGGACGAAAATTGGACAGCCACACTCCGAAATCACTTCAAATAAGTTGTCTTTTATTTTTCAACTGTACACACAGTCACTGCAACCAACAAAATACAGTATGGCCGACGCGTTTCGCACTTACAATCAGTGCTTAGTCATGCGGCTGTCCAGTTTTCGTCCTTCAATTTGCTATCATTAGCATTGCCAGCACCTTGGTGGTTCAACAACCCTTGATTGCACACGGGGCTCACCTGGAGCGGTGATAAATCTGTCAGTTTCCAGTTCTTAGCTGACATGAGTGGAACTCAGTGTGGTGGTCTTCTGCTGATGTAGCCCATCTGCTTCAAGGTTCGATGTGGTGCGCATTCAGAGATGGTATTCTGCATACCTTGGTTGTAATGAGTGGTTATTTAAAGCGGTAGTAAACCCCATTCTTTTTTCTTTTTTTTAAAACCTACATGAAAGGCAAAAGCCGTAATGAGCTAGTATGCACCGCATGAAATACTTACCTTGGAACGAGGCGTAGGGAACTTACCTGGTCCATGTCGAGGGAGATGTCATCTTGCCTCGGCGTGTCTTCCGGATATCGCCGCTCCAGCGCTGTGAGTGGCTGGAGCGGCGATGTTGTGACTCCTGCGCGCGGAAGACTTCTTGGCCGGAAAGGTCCGGCGGCTGCCGGGTCTTTAGCCAGGTATCCTTGCTGCGCATGAGCCGCTGCAGTCAGCGGAGTATAGCGAGGCAAATATCTCCTAAACCGGTCAGGTTTAGGAGATATTCTTTATACCTACAGGTAAGCCTTATTATAGGCTTACCTGTAGGTAAAAGTGGTAGTACAGAGTATACTACCACTTTAAGTTACTGTTGCCTTTTCATCATCTCGTACCACTCTGCCCATTCTCCTCTGACATCAACAAGGCATTTTCATCCACACTACTGCCATATATGGGACATTTTCGCTTTTTGGGACCATTCTCTGTAAACCCTACAGATGGTTGTGTGTGAAAATCACAGTAGATCAAGAGTATTTTTTTATTTTTATTTTTTTAAATACTCAGACCAGCCCGTCTGGCACCAACAATCACACCATGTTAAAAGTCACTTAAATCTCCTTTCTGATGCTCGGGTTGAACTCCAGAAAGTTGTCTTGACTACGTCTAGATGCTTAAATGCATGGAGTTGCTGCCATGTGATTGATTAGCAATTTGTGTTACAAAGCAATTGAACAGGTGTACCTAATAAAGTAATAATACAATTGATCAATAATGGTCAACCAAGTTTTCGCTACACACACACACACACACACACTGAAGAAACGGCTGTTGAATGAGCATGCGCCAGTATGCAGTCTGTTCACACTCAAATACATAAGCAAGAGCCTTAATTTACACAATTTGTATGCAGTCAACACAATGCCTCAAGATGGCCCAGTTCTACCTTTGCCTACTCTGCAACAAGCATATTCTCTCTTTACCCTGTACATATCAATAGAACACGGAGACTGAAGTAATATTTCAGCATCTGAAGCAGATCTATTATTACATAAGGAAAATAGTTTGCACACCCTTTTTGCATTCATCTAAATACCTTACCAATCAATCACCAAATTTGCCATCTACATATACACTCTACCTGTGTTTGACATAATGATTCATGGATATACTTCTGTAATCTATGTTTGGACTTTGCTTATTTTGCCTAACTTGTATAAAGACAGGAAAAATGTGTGTGTATTTGTTTGAGAGATTAGAGAACTCTGCACTGAGTGAACTAGAAATAATTTGCTCAATAAGTGAAATAAAAGCTGCTCCCCTCAAAGTGCTATAGTGAAAAATTAAATACAAAGTGTATATTGGTTTTTCCATTCTCTTAAAGCGGAGTTTCACACAAAAAAGTGAACCTCTGCTTTTTGGAACCCTTTGGCACCTTTCAGGGGGAGGGGGGTGCAGATACCTGTATAAAACAGGTATTTGCACCACTTCTGGGTTCTGACTACTGCGGGAGTCCAGCCCCTTCATGTCAGCCCCCCCCTGCTGTCTTCTGGGAAACACGGTTCCCAGGAGAAACAAAGCGGGGACCAGTGACAGCGCACCACGATACTCACGCATGCGCAGTAGGGAACCGGGCAGTGAAGCCGCAAGGCTTCACTTCCCGATTCCCTTCCCGATGATGGCGGCGGAAGCATCCGAGGACCGAGCGATTGCGGGTGCGCTGGACAGGCAAGTGTCCATTTTTTAAAAGTCAGCAGCTGCAGTATTTGTGAAAAAAAAAAAAAATCGGTCGAACCTCTGCTTTAAGAAAAAAATAAAAAATTTGGTGGCCGTTCACACCCGCCTACCTCCAATCTGATGAAAACAAATGGAAGGGGATCCGTTTCCTCCATCTGGTTGGATGAAAGGGCAGTAAGGTGTAAATGTTTACATCCGACTGCCCATGGAGCAGAGCGGGCTGAGTCTGTGTCCGCTCTGCCCTATATGGATGGATGCCAACTAAGGTCCATCCGAATACAGGGCCAGATTCACGTACATCAGCGCATTTTTGGACCGGCGTAGTGCAACTCCTTTAAGTTAGACCGACTTAATTTCGAGGCGCAAGTACCGTATGCTCGTAGTATTTTCGGCCAAATTTGCACCGGTGCAATGTAAATTCCGAGGCGTAAGGCGGTGTAATTAAAAGTGGGAAGGACGTGGGTGTGTTCCATTGAAATGAGCAGTGACCCCATGCAAATGAAGGGCCGGCCAGACTGGGCATGTGCACATGATGCAGACTATGGTCAGCACCTCTCTGAGAGAAATGCCCTTCCATTGCAAAAGTACATCCAATTTTTTCCCTTCCTGAAGCAAGGTGCTTTTATTCCGTTGTCTGTTGCTGTTTGGAGGTTTGTGTTGTGTCGGTGTGTGTATATATATATATACAGTGCGGAAAATAAGTATTTGAACACCCTGCTGTTTTGCAAGTTCTCCCACTTGGAAATCATGGAGGGGTCTGAAATTGTCATCGTAGGTGCATGTCCACTGTGAGAGACATAATCAAAAATTTTTTTTCCAGAAATCACAATGTATGATTTTTTTAACTATTTATTTGTATGATACAGCTGCAAAGAAGTATTTGAACACCTGAGGAAATCAATGTTAATATTTGGTACAGTAGCCTTTGTTTGCAATTACAGAGGTCAAACGTTTCTTGTAGTTTTTCACCAGGTTTGCACACACTGGAGGAGGGATTTTGGCCCACTCCTCCACACAGATCTTCTCTAGATCAGTCAGGTTTCTGGGCTGTCGCTGAGAAACACAGAGTTTGAGCTCCCTCCAAAGACTCTCTATTGGGTTTAGGTCTGGAGACTGGCTAGGCCACGCCAGAACCTTGATATGCTTCTTACAGAGCCACTCCTTGGTTATCCTGGCTGTGTGCTTCGGGTCATAGTCATGTTGGAAGACCCAGCCTCGACCCATCTTCAAAGCTCTAACTGAGGGAAGGAGGTTGTTGCCCAAAATCTCGCAATACATGGCCCCGGTCATCCTCTCCTTAATACAGTGCAGTCGCCCTGTCCCATGTGCAGAAAAACACCCCCAAAGCATGAGGCTACCACCCCCATGCTTCACAGTAGGGATGGTGTTCTTGGGATGGTACTCATCATTCTTCTTCCTCCAAACACGGTTAGTGGAATTATGACCAAAAAGTTCTATTTTGGTCTCATCTGACCACATGACTTTCTCCCATGACTCCTCTGGATCATCCAAATGGTCATTGGCAAACTTAAGACGGGCCTTGACATGTGCTGGTTTAAGCAGGGGAACCTTCCGTGCCATGCATGATTTCAAACCATGACGTCTTAGTGTATTACCAACAGTAACCTTGGAAACGGTGGTCCCAGCTCTTTTCAGGTCATTGACCAGCTCCTCCCGTGTAGTCCTGGGCTGATTTCTCACCTTTCTTAGGATCATTGAGACCCCACGAGGTGAGATTTTGCATGGAGCCCCAGTCCGAGGGAGATTGACAGTCATGTTTAGCTTCTTCCATTTTCTAATGATTGGACCTTTTTTCACCAAGCTGCTTGGCAATTTCCCCGTAGCCCTTTCCAGCCTTGTGGAGGTGTACAATTTTGTCTCTAGTGTCTTTGGACAGCTCTTTGGTCTTGGCCATGTTAGTAGTTGGATTCTTACTGATTGTATGGGGTGGACAGGTCTCTTTATGCAGCTAATGACCTCAAACAGGTGCATCTAATTTAGGATAATAAATGGAGTGGAGGTGGACATTTTAAAGGCAGACTAACAGGTCTTTGAGGGTCAGAATTCTAGCTGATAGACAGGTGTTCAAATACTTCTTTGCAGCTGTATCATACAAATAAATAGTTAAAAATTCATAAATTGTGATTTCTGGAATTTTTTTTTTTTGATTATGTCTCTCACAGTGGACATGCACCTACGATGACAATTTCAGACCCCTCCATGATTTCCAAGTGGGAGAACTTGCAAAATAGCAGGGTGTTCAAATACTTATTTTCTGCACTGTACATATAATATTAAATACGATAATTATAATAATATTAAAATTTGTAAATTTATATTAGTTTAAAAAAATAAAAATATATATTATTATAAAATATATACTAAACAGAAAAAAAATGTATATAAAATATATATTTACCCATTAGGGTGAAAAGAGCCACTGGCAAGGAAATGGAGTGTTGCCAGTACCTTGCCCAGTGGCGGTCGGCAGATCCTCTCCCGTGTAAGAACACGGGTGAATAAAGTAGCTGTTGCCTTCCAGTAGGATCCCTATGTGGGGAGCTAATATAAATATGGATAGTAGAAAGGGAAATGGCGCTGCTAAATTAATACCTTTGTCGGGTATATCCGTGGGGTGAGCCCAATGGTAATAGGCCCCCCTTTTGGCTGGAATTAGGGTACAATTGGAGAGATACCCTGTGCTAATAGGAGGGTAGATGTTGGTTCCTCAGCTTCCACTAAATTTCAGTGAAATTGAGTAAAGGTGGATTAATTAGGTCAGGAGCCTGTGCAGGTCAGCAGGCCCAAAGATTGCTAAAGTAAAATGATCCTATACTGCTATAAGGATGCCAGTTGTGACCGATGCACCCTAAACCATATAAAACAAAGAAAAAAATGTGTCTCTAGAGTCTAATAGGTAGGAATCGCTACTAGTGTGGTTGATTACACTAGTAACCACACTAGTAGGGATTCCTACCTATTAGACTTTAGAGACACATTTTTTTCTACCATTGGGCTCACCCCTCGGATATACCTGACAAAGATCCTCTCCCGTGCCCTCCTCCGTGCCCTCCTCCTTCTGCGCTCATCTAAAGTCAGTAGTATAGCTATGAGCAAGGATGCCCCTGGCATGTTGGCATACAGATTAATGTCCTGCAAGTGTGGCTGCTCAGCTCGGCCCTAATGGTGTTGCTTTTGCTGACATGTAGACGGATTGTCTAATTTTAAACCTGCTTTAATTTGGTCTAAGACTGGCGGTGCAGCCGATAAGCACATCGTGTAGACTGCACCGCACAAACTTACTTTTGTGGATCGGCGTATCTCCCTCATTTGCATATTTGCATAGGAAATCAATGGTGTGTCTAGTGCAGTTTTGCACGCACGCTGCGCCGGTCTATCCAAATTAAGTCAGTCCAAAAAATGTGGATTTCAGGCGTATATCGATACGGTGCATAGATAAGCGTGTGCATTTTTAGACTTACGCGTGCCTAACTTGTGATACTCCGGAATAAGTGCTTTGTGAATCTGGCCCACAGAATTTATGGGAGCTCTTCCTGGAATGCCAAATAAAAATCAGGAAAGAACACTGGTCTAAAGTAAGACGTCAAGTCATGTAAATAATAATTACTGCAGTTTATTACTGGTGTCTTTTCAAAAGCACCCAACCCTTTATCAAATATTGCAACTTTGTTAACCCAAAAGAGAAAAATATGGCCTAAAAGCACATTTTAAATCCTTCCCTTTTCCTCAGGACAGTGTTTTTCTGCAATGCCATGATTTTGGCTGAAATCACAAATCTTGGCCAAAGAATCTCACCCACAAACACAAAAGACTTGAACTTCCACATAACGTAGCTAAATTATGAACAAATTGTGAAACAATACTGCAACATCTAGTGGAATTTCAGCTTTTTTTTACCCCCCTTTACAGCATAGAAGATTTAGAATCCTCATTTTTGTTGCCGTCTCTATTACGAGGATTTTGCCTCATCTTCTCTCCTAGGAGACCGAGACAATTTTTCCATAGTTGAAAAGACCAACATCTGACATCTCAAATAAAAAAATAAAAAAAAAAATTAAAAAACAAATAAAAAGGGTCCCCACAGACATATTTTCCATTACCTCTTAAAACCCATCTCCAGCAATGTTTTTTTATTTATTTAAATGTCTTGATGTCTGTCTTGTTTGTGCGACTTGTTGTTAAAGGTGTAGTGAGGATGGAAATGATAAGCTTGATTTGATTTGCCATGTTTGCCATGTTGGGGGAAAAAAAAAAGCTGTTGATCTCTCCTCCCATTATCATCATCTGTGCACTGCAGCACACCTGAATTACTTCTTGTACTACATTTAAAACCGAACATATAAAAAATAAAAAATGTATTAAGTATTGCAAAGTTGCGCCTTTTGTATCTTCCTGGGAACATATTGAAGGTAACAGCATTAAAGAAAGGACTGGCAACACATATGGTTTATATATAGAACACTGCCATGTTAAATTGTATATCACACTGTTAAATTTAAAAAACAAAAAGGAACACAAATATAAAAGATGGAAGCCATCGCAGGCGAGGTGATATAAGGTGATATAAGAAAGATGTAACAATATAAATCTGCTCTATAGAACTGCAGAAGGCAAATGATTTTTCATTGGAGGGATTTATTCCGATTGTATATGCTAGTGATGTAGCAGACAGACGTCGCCACCTTCCTCTCGGTGCAATTGTTAACAGGTCTCCCATTAAAGATCCTTTTCAGCAAATTATTTCAACCCCACTGAAAATTCCATTTGATTGATATTAGTTTATTCACTTATTTTTCAACCTCCTATACACTAATACAAATGTGCCCAATCTTCCTTAGATCAAAAACAAAAAAGAGAACTGTATGTATTGCCCTCCAGTAGCCGACAGCGCCTCCCTCCAGACACACAAATAAATGAGCAGAAGTGTCGTCGCTTACATTCGAATCAAGCGAGGCACCCATTGCATGAAACAGAGGGACTGAATAGAAATTAGAAGATGGCAGCTCTGGTGTGAAGGAAAAGCTTGTCACAGTTAGAGGAATCAGACAGGAATAGCATGTTGTGTAAACAGACCTGAAGGGATTAATCTGGCACGCGCTGAAAAAGACGGCAGAGCAAGTCAATGAACTCACTTGTGCTCCATTGTCCTAGTAACCTGCTGGCCCAGTTACCTACTTTCCCCGCAAGGCCTCAGCTCAGTGCACATAGATATAGGTTTTCAGTTACATACAGCAGCAGCAATGCAAAGAGCCAGCTAGATTACAAGACAAGACTAGAAAGGTGGCACTCGAAGAAGGCCATCGTACAGAGATGATGAAAATGTACAACAATGTCTCTTTAGATTTAAAATTTTACAGTTATCACGACTGCTCAGAGGCTCTACATAAAATACATGGGCCTAATGCACGTCAATATAAAAAATACATAATCATTCTATAGCTTGACATGCAGGGATATTTAAAACAGAGAGCAGATACCACTATCTGCCCCCCCACACTTTATACTTCCCTCTTTATTAAAAAAAAACAACTGGTTTTTGCTTGACTCCCAGTCCCAAAATAAGCCAATTAGAGAGAGTGCAAATGTAAATCGTAACAATGTATTATTTATTTTTTGCAGCATTACAACCACTGTAAGGCAATACTTGTTTCAGGAAATGGGCTTCCAAGTTATAATGTCATACACAGAAAGGATGAGACTTTGATTGAAATGATTTTGTACTGCTCGGTATCGCTAGATTACAAACTGAACGCACTATAAGCCAGGACCAAGCATAGTCTATAGTGCAACTGCTCTTGCGCACACATTTCAGTTTGGCGGTCAGTCCTCGGGTGATAGGTTAACTGTTTGAACTCTGACTTGTAGTGTATATCCTACTCCAATTTATAGGCTAGTCTATGCAGACCTAATGAAAGTTATATTAAAGCTTAATTTTTTATTATTTTTTTGCATAAAATAAACATTTTAGGGTTACATGCTCTGTGCAATGGATTTGCAAAGAGCAGCCGATTTTCCTCTTCTCAGTCCCATCCCGGTGCTCCTGTCTCCTCCCCTTTAGCAAGTGCCCCTATAGCAAGCTGCTTTTTATGGGGACACTTGTGCAGGTTTCGCTTCTAAGCTGCCATGTCTGTCTATAGACCAGTGGTTCTCAACCTTTCCTTGATAACATTTCCCAAGTTGTGGGGACCCCTAACAGTAAAATGATTTTTGTAGCGTGGGATGTCAGCACCCAAGGCAAGACAACTAATTTGGGCCCCTAACCCACGGACATTTAGCGCTTCCTGAGTCCCTTCCACTCGTACAATATTAAAACCCCCTTATGATACATTTTAGGATGTACCACTTTCTCTTTTGTTCTCCTCTCTTTCCGTTTTATCTCTCGCTATCCTAATTTTTTTTTTCCCCCATTCCTCCTCCTTGTTCTTTCTATTATTCTTTCGCTACCTTTTTTCTCCTCCCTTCCATGTATTCTCTATTTTGTGCTGGGGGGGGGGTCAGCCAACTTAGGTACTCTTGATCAAGGTCATCTGCTGATCTGAACTGTAGTGGGGACTTTTAATGGCAACTTTAATCACACATGGTGTTACTCACTGTGTCTCCGACTTTGTGGTGTCTCATAGCAGTGACACCTATGCCAAAATCAGGCGATGGGGTCTCTTCCAGGCCCTCTCACTTCACATTCCTCACCAGTCAGCTCACCTCTAGTCTTTGCCCCCCAGCCATGCCGTGAACTGAAAGGGTAGCTGCGAAGAGGCTGAGTGGTCAGCCGCGGGCTCCAGGAACAGCCCAGCTGGGTGGCCGTGGGCTCCAGGGACAGCCCTGCTGAGTGGCTGCGAAAAGGCTGGGAGAGTGGTGCGAGCTTAAGGAACAGCTCAGTATTCGTGACCCCTGGCAAATAATCATTCGACCCCCGGGGGGGTCCCGACCCCCAGGTTGAGAGTCACTGCTATAGACAGACAGGACGGCTCGGCCCCACCCCCTCATCACAGGATATGATTGACAAAAGCAGGAGCCAATGTCTCCCCCTGCTATCAATCTGTCATGTGAGGAGGGAGAGAATGGAGATAGCCACTGCTCTCATGCACAGCTCTGTATGGAGAATGGGCTCAGGTAATTATAAGTGGGGTGAGGGGGGATTCTATGACATGGAAGTGACTTATTTAGTCACTGCCGCATCACCTGCTGTCCTATTAAAGTGAATATGACTGTCGGTGAGTCAACAGTGGGTCAGAGGAGGAGCCACTGCGGGATAGAGATGACGGTAGCTCTTTAAAAATTATTAATTAAATCGAGTTGATTTAAATAGACTATTTAAATCAAATCCACCCTGGGTTTAACCCTCCTGATGATAACTACACCCCCCAGAATTGGGGTCACTTCTACCTGGAAGGCTACTCCAGAGAGGGTAGATCTGTGTGTAGGCCATCTATCGCGACATGTTTCGTGTTAATCCGCTTCTTCAGGAGACTAACAGAGGGAGCAGGACACTAGAACTAAAAAAAATAGAATGTATGGTGATTATATTAATAGAAAAAAATTTAAGCCCAACACCTCATGCAGATACAGTTTCTTCAAACTAGATCACACGTGTATTTTTTTAATTCTAGTGTCCTGTTCACTCTTATTTTCCTGAAAAAGCGGGTGACCGCCTACACACACACACCCTCTCTGAAGTAGCCTCCAAAGTAGAAGTGACCCCAATTCTGGGGGGGGGGGGGGGGTGTAGCAACTATCAGGAGGGTTAAACCTGTGTATCTACAGTATGTGTGTCCACATGGATTTTTATAAATATGCAGTAACTGTATATGTACAATAATAAAAATATACTGTTTTTAAACAAACTCTTTTGTAATGTCGGTACCAATAAAATCCTGTTTTTCATATCATAATTCCCATCTATGCACAAAGAGAGTCTCTCTCTTCCTCTCCCTCTCCCGGTCACAGATTTAGAACATTTTAAATGCATGACAGATAGGAAACCTATATTTTCAAATATATTTTTTCTAGAACAAATTTGCAAATTGCAATAGCCAAGCTCTCCATGGTTTCTTTCCTCCAGTTTTATCGAACCATTAAAACAAGTTTTTACTTCCCAAATGCAATGGCTTCTCTCACTATACAGAAATGCTGCTGTACATAAAACAGCTACTTTCACTTTAATGTGGATATTGACCTTCGCTCTTGTCCCTGAACAAACTGTATGAACTCAATGACATATAAACCTAACAAGACGGGAATGTGTTTCCGTCAAAGCAGTAGATAGACAGATCTTTTATGACTTTGAACTCTGCTGGAATAACTCCAAACAAAAGAATAACTGACTGAAAAGTGAATATAGCAGATAAAAGACCTCCGATTTCATAGAATTTTAGATGAGCCTCATTGAGGGTTTCGGGAAACCCTGGGGTTCCTCGAACTGTGGCAAACCGACCACCTATTTGATGGTAGTTGCAGGATTCTGAGGTCAACACCATCTGGCAGAGCCAGATACAAAGCACCACCAATAATCTTTTAACGTAGTACTAAAGCTCCTTTTTTTGTTGTTTTGTTTTTTAAATAACAAACATGTTATACTGCTTAGCTGCTCTGTGCAGTTTTGCACAGAGCAACTTTGATCCTCCTCTTTTCGGGTCCTCCCATTGGCATTCTTGGTTCCTCCCCTCCCCCCAGAGAAAACTGCTTGCCCTGAGGGCACCACTGCATGCTCGCTTCTGAAAGTCTGCACTTTAAATTAATTTGGATTGTTTTTTTTTTTATTCTGGTGTCATACAAAGATCTAGGAGAGGATTGTGATTTCTGAACATAAGATTCAGGAATCTAGTGTGCGATTTAGCCAAGCAATATCCACCAAAACAGCATGATTATTTTGGGGTGGACTGGGCCTTTAAAAATCTAGTCCTTTGTTCCAGAAAACTGTATCAATGACACAGTGAAATGCATCTTTTCTTGACACTGTTTATGAGTCTACAATGCAAAACTAGGGCATGACAGTCACTTCTGATAAAAGCAGCAAATGCCAGAAAAAAAAAAAAAATGAACATTTAAGCAATTCGAAAAGAATAAGTACCTAAAAACACTTGAGACTAAGTAGATTTAAAATGTCGCGATGAGTACTACTAGATGTATTGGTGATCAGGGTCTGGGCAATGAGACCCGGTATGAAGCTGCGTTGCTGCGATTCCGCCAGGCGCAACCCCCGTTGGTGGGCATCTCCTACAATCACAGACTGTTTACTAACTACCTTTAAAACCGATACCGCTGTTAATGATATGCCGATTATATGCCTGTGAGCGTCGGATACCGTGCGTTGTAATGTAATGTACCTATTCTGTATGTTTTTTTCTTCTGTTTCCTTTTTTTGAAAAACAATAAAAAAAAAAAAATGGCGTGACTCGTGAGGAGTTTCGTTAAGCAGCCAGCTCTGTCATATTTTACCTTTATCTCAGTGAAGAAAGTGAATAGAACCTAGTTGTTTCTGTGATGCGCCATCTCACGAATTAGGTGGGGTAAAGTGGTTCTCCTAGCAACTACAGCTAAAATTAACCAGCGCAGGATTAATGAAATAAAAAGGAAAGAAAACTCCCTGTTGCATACAGTACAGCACAATCAGACGCCTGCTAAGGAACTTCCCCTTCATCATAAAAATTACAACAAAAAACACCTTTAAAAATGTTTCGCAATGGCGTTATACAAACAGATACTAATCGATAATTGCATGTTTTTTATTATATGGGTTGGTGTGCGTTCCTCTGCTTTTCTATTAGGCCCCTTTTACTCGGGGCAGACTCAGTTTTGATCAGCAGGGTGATCCTTCTGATCAGAGCAGAGCGGATGACAGGTCCGTGTCCGCTTAAGTTTATAGTGAAAGGACAGTGAAGAAGGACAGAGCCCGCTCTACTCTATGGGCAGCCAGGTGTAAACAAACTCCTCTGTCAATTTACACCCGACTACCTTAGATTCCCACTAGACGGAGGACGACAGATTGCCTTCTGTTTATATCTGCCGGCCCACAGGGGAGAATGGACCATCCAAATCAGGTCTGCCTGAAAAAACAGACAGGCGGATCTGATCGGAACAGATGAGAGGCACAGCATGCGCAATCTGAGTGTATTATTTTAACAGATTTAATGTGGTGAAAAGACAAATGGCAACTCACATAGTGACAGTATATCACATAGTAAGGGCTTCTGATGGACAGTCTCACAACAACAGGGAACCTCAGAACAATAGAAGTACTGGGCGGATGAATACACCTGCAGGACCAAGAGAACACACCGGGGGGCACCAAACTAAGCGCAGCATTAAAAGTACTAGGAAATACTTGTAAATTAAGAACTCACATGGGAAGAAGAGATGCCACTTTATGAAATCCATGAGCTGTCACAGCTCATGCATCTGGATGTGGAGCCTCTTCCCACAACTTGTAGCCATCAGGCTGGATGAGAGCTTAGATGAGGAAGTGTAAAACAACCAGAGCTTCTTGTGGGATGCAGAGCAGGCCAGAAGTGATGTCATCACGATCATAGCTGCAGAAGAACCGATCCAGGAGATCCTGGCACCAGACCCCTAGACAGGTAGGTGTCCTTTTATTAAAGTCAACAACTACAGTATTTGTAGCTGTTGGCTGGCACCGAAGATCCTCTTAAAATGTTCAAAATGCATCACTGAGGGGGAAACTAAAGATGGTTAGTAGGTGCCCTACATGCTCCGATCCAGCTTCTGTGAAAGGGGCATGACCAAAAAAAAAGCGTTCTCAGCCAATGGCTGACCGATGCGTTCTGGCAGGCTGTCCCTCTATTAGCACACAATAGCTCATCAGGGGAGATCGCTGTACTAACATCGAATTGTAATTTTTTTTCCATGCAGCCCGCTGGGTTGAATGAGAAAAACTGATAGTGTGTGCCAGGCTTTAGGCAGGCCATAGATGGCGCAGGTTCAGCCAGTGAAGACAGCGATTATTGCTAGCAGCTAAAGCAGACGCCAACGATAATCGCAAGGAAATCCGGCAGGCTGGTTGTACCCAAGTTGATCGATTCTGCTGAACCAGCCAACATTCGGATCGCCTACGGCCGGCCTTACTCTATCCAAAACAAACAGATTTTAGCTATACATTACTTTCTTTGCTCAAAGTAGAAGATAAGGCCAAGTTTAAATGTTCCTTAACCGCTTCTGGAACACCTACCGCACATACACTGCGGCAGGGCAGCCTGGCTGCATGAAACAATGTACCTGTATGTCAATCCGTGCATGAGATACGGTGGACTCGAGCACACCGGCTTCATGCCAGGGGAACTCTATGTCCATTGACAACCCACGATCGCTCCACGGAGAGGCAGAACAGAAATCGGCCTATGTAAACAAGGCGGGTCTTTGTTCTGTCAGGGGATAACACAGAGATCAGTAGTTCCTAGCAATCAGGAACAGCAATCTCTGTTTTCCCAGTCAGCCCACTGCCCACACGGTTCGAACTCACCCAGGGAACACAGTTAACCCCTTTGAGTGCCCCCAAGTGTTAACTCCTTCCCTGCCAGTGTCATTTATACATTGATCAGTGCATTTTCTTTAAAGCACTGATCATTTTATTGGTGTCACTGGTCCCCATAAAGTGTCACTTAGGCTCAGATTTGTCTGCCGCAATGTTGCAGTCTCGCTAAAAATTGCAGATCACCCCCCATTACCAGTAAAAAAAAACAATAAAAAAAGTAAAAAGTAAAAAGTCCTTAAATCTATCCCCTAACTTGTAGACGCTATAATTAGATTTTTCTTTACCAAAAATAAGTAGAAGAATACATATTGGCTTAAAGCCTTTCGAAAATACCCGAGTGTCACTTCGGGTATTTTTGGAATTCGTGACGCGCCTTAGCCGCCAGTCAATCAACTCCTCTTGGCTTAGGAACGCCCATTCCCCGCAGGATTCCAACAGCTCATAAAACGATAAGTACAAAAAACAAACAAAAAAAAAAAAAAACAGCATCCTGCAGATGTTAGCAGTAGGGTTGTCCCGATACCACTTTTTTAGGACCGAGTACAAGTACCGATACTTTTTTTCATGTACTCGCCGATACCGAATACCGATACTTTTTTTAAATGTCATGTGACAGTTTTCAAACCACAATACAGACTAAGGATATTTTCTTTAGAATTATGAAGAACTCTAACTCAAGACATTATAAAGTAATAAAAATGAGTAAAAATGAATAAAAATGTTTTATTTGCTTGTCACGCAGTAGTTAAAGGGTCTACTAGTTGGTGATCGCCGAACTCCAGGTCACCTACACGGGGGGCCATGCAGGATGTCCAGTATAGGTTCACCTTACAAATTTTTCTGTTAAGGTGAACTCACCCTTTAAGTGAAAGCAGGAAAAAAAAAAAAAAAACACACACAATTATGGCAACTATTTGAACCAAAAAAACATTCTACCCTATGCCAGCTTGTAGCTCCAGCTCAGACAAAATGTCATATAAATATGTATTCTTAAAGCAGTATTAAACCCAAAACCAAAAATGTATCATATTGCAGCCAATGTACCAATTAGATATGGTGACTGCATACACTTTCCCCACTCCTATATTAGAGCACCTCCACTCTGGACGAAGGAGCACAGGGACACCTTTGGATAGCAGTGCTGTCCATCTGAAGAGGGGAGGCACTAGCAGATTTAAATACACCAACAAATTCATGATCATTGTATGCACCACTGCCAGTGTTGAATAGTTAATCTCATCTCTGTAACTAATACATTCGCTGGAGAACTTGTTCTTTTTAAAAACAGACTTCCTGGACAGATTACGAGACAAAATAAAAGAAAGAAAGCCTAGAAAGATGGTAAGCTGCAAAAAAATAAAAAAGAAGGTTTAGACACCTGCACTCTACAATGAAAAAAGCCTATTTATAGAGATTGATAGTTAAAGCCTGGTACACACAAGCAGTGTTTGGCACAAAAACAATGCACATCACCAAAAGAACACCATACCCACAGTGAAGCATGCTGGTGGCAGCATCATGCTTTGAGGCCGTTATTCTGCAGCTGAAACAGGGGCCTTAGTCAAGGCTGAGGGAATTATGAACAGTTCCAAATACCAGTCAATATTGCCACAAAACCTTCAGGCTTCTGCTGGAAGGCTGAAAATGAAGAGGAGCCCAGACCTGAATCCGATTGAAAAATCTGTGGGGTGATCTGAAGAAGGCTGTGCACAGGAGATGCCTCGCAATCTGAAGAGTATATTACCAAGATATGCCATGCTGATAGACTCATACCCAAAAAGACCGAGTGCTGTAATAAAATCAAAAGGTGCTACAATAAAGTAAAGCCTCATACACACAATCAGATTTCCATCAGACAAAGCCATGGAATTTGATACAAAGGGCAATGGCCGTGAACTTGTATTGCATACAAAACGGCAAAGAATTGTTGGCCAACATACACAAGACTACATGCTTTTTCATCTCTTTAGCGCCACCCTTTGGGGAACTTCTGCCAATGTTGTCTTATGGTTAGCATTGGTTCGAAGCATGCGTGTCCTTTGCATTTTTTCCCCGACTGACTTCTGTACACACGATCAGATAATCCGACATCACACATTTGTTGTCAGGATATTTTAAAGCATGCTATCCCACATTTGTTGTTGAAAATTCTGACAATTGTCTGATAGAGCGTACAAACAGTCCGATTATCCGACAACATCCTGCCATCACATAATTCCCGTCAGAAAGTCAGATCGTGTGTACGGGCCTTATTAGTTTAAGGGTGTGCACACTTATGCAACCATATTATTTTAGTTTTACTTCCCTCCACCTAAAAGATTTCAGTTTGAGTTTCAATTGGAGTTTTACAGTTTATAGGCAACATTAAAAGAGGGAAAAGTTCGGAATGATGCATCTGTCTCTCTTTTTTTACATCACAAAAACCTGACATTTTAAAAATGGTGTGTAGACTCTTTATATCCACTTTATACCTGCCCAGACACACTGGTGGCGGGAAAGCCAATTGTTAAGTGAATGTTCATTTCACCACTGTATTAAATATTACTTGCACATCTCGTTGGCGTTTGTAGCAAGTGAAGGCTTGTCTCACACGTACTTCTGTGACAAACTAGAATGAAAAGTGCCAGCTGGCATAAAAACCAACACCTCATCATGACTTTGTATCTACAGACACCACTCCTTACTGGAAATAATTGAACAATAGTCAAGACATCACAAGGGTTCTTACTAGAAATGGCTCCAAATATCAGTGAAACTGGTCACATAGCAACAGAAGCATTCACATATTACAAAACGCACTTCACACTGCAGCCTGGCATGCCTTCAATGCTTCCCACTATCTAGAGGCATGGCAGAGTCGCTGCATTAATCACAGCAAAGAGTGAGACTACACAAAGTAAGTTTAGCTATGGAAAGCAGAAACTCACATCTCTAGTATTTAACCACTTTAAAGCTGTTCCACACCGCTAGACTGTAAAAGGCATATGGTAAAATGGCATATGTGCTAGTATGCATCGCATACTAGCACATTATGTTACACATACCTTAAAATGAAGCTTTTTCAGCGACGAGAGGTCAGTTCTGCAGGCTCTCTAATCCTCCCCCATCTTGCTTCTGGGTTTGCAGACTACGACTGAGTGGCCGGAGCCACTGTGCATGCACGCGGGAGCCGCCATTCACAGCACAGGGCTCTGAAGAAACTGCACGGGTGGCGGTTCCTTCAGAGCGCATGCGCCAGTGATGTTACATTCTAAATAGTGAAAACAGTGCAAAAGTGAAACTAAAATAAATGTATAATCATATAATGAATTCATACAAGACAATTCATATAAAAAAAAAAAAAAGAAAAAAAAAAAGTGTCCATGTGAATAAAAGTCCTTATGATAATAAATCCAGAGATCCAACTCAAAAGAATCCAGATAAAGTGTAGGTGAAAAAGTGACACCAAAAGATATCCACCACCATGTGTAAGATGGCCTCTCACCTTACGACTTTCGACCCCAACCGGTCATAGAGCATGTCAATGTAAACGAAGGGTCAGATTGAGACGTCCATAGGGAAACGAATGGCTGTAGATGGCAACACAGATCCTAACCAGATCACGATTTTGCAGCCTCTAGTCTCCTCCAATTTTCATTCGGCAGCTGCACACACACCTAACACCATGCTGTGTGCACATCAGGGGGTGGGGTTTTCAACATGGCTGGGCAGTGGGCACAGCAGGAAATCAGGGATTGTCAGTATGCATGGGTCTTCAGAACACTGTGCATGCATACTAGCACATTACGATAGATTTACCTTAGCTTAGAACAAAACATTCCCATGCGGCAATGTCACCACTCCGGGTTCGCAGCTTCCAGCTACACGAGTAGCTAGGGGCCCGATGATGTCAGTCCTGTGCATTGGAGCCGCTGTTTCCGGCACAGGCTTGGAGGGACCAGCACTGTAAGCCGGACCGTTAACCACTTTACAACCGCTCTATAGACAAAGTACGTCTACAGGGCGGTTGCTTAACTCTAAGTGGCCGTTAATTAACAGCTTCCTAGAATCGCGCTCCCTCTGAGGCGCGCACACAGGAGCATCCGTGACCGCCGGGTCCAGAGGACCCGGCGCATCACGGATCATGGTAAATCGCCACTGATGGCGGCAGTTTACCACGTGATCGCGCCATCCAATGATGGCGTGATCACTTGTAAACAAACCAGCGTCATTTGATGACGCCGGTTCCTCCCTCTCCTCTCTGTACCGATCGGTACAGTGTGAGAGGAGAGGGGAGGGAGCGGATGGCAGCGGCAGTGCTGTGGGCTGGATCTGTGACAAATGTAGTCACAGATCCATCTCTCCCTGCTCAGCCATCCCTGCTGCAATGCAATGCTGGGCATAATCTGGGCAATACAGCGCCCCTGTCCCCGTGAGCGCGCATGCAGAAGCGAACGCATACGCAAGTCCCGCCCACATATGAAAACGGTGTTCAAACCACACATGTGAGGTATCTCTGCGAACGATAGAGCGAGAGCAATAATTTTGGCCCTAGACCTTCTCTGTAACTAAAAACACGTAACCAGTAAAAATATTTAAAGCGTCGCCTACGGGAATTTTTAAGTACTGAAGTTTGGCGCCATTCAACAAGCATGAGCAATTTTGAAGGGTGACATGTTAGGTATCTATTTACTCTGGGTAACTTTATCTTTCATATTATGCAAAAACATTGGGCTAACTTTAATGTTTTTTTCTAAAAGCACAAAACTGTTTATTTCCAAAAAAAACGCTTTTGAAAAATTGCTGTGCAAATACCATGCGCGATGAAAAGTTGCAACGACCGCCATTGTATTCTCTAGGGTCTTTGCTATAAAGCATATATAATGTTTTGGGGTTCTATGTAATTTTCTAGCACATAAATGATGATTTTTCCATGTAGGAGAGAAATGTCAGAATTGGCCTGAGAGCTCCCTGCATGTTGGGCCTCTGTATGTGGCCACACTGTGTAAGTCTCACACATGTGGTATCGCCATACTCAGGAGGATAAGAAGAATGTGTTTTGGGGTGTAATTTGTGGTATGCATATGCTGTGTGTGAGAAATAACCTGCCAATATGAAAATTTGATGAAAAAAAAAAAAATATTTTGATTTTGCAAAGAATTGTGGGAAAAAATGACAACTTTAAAAAAAACTCACAATGCCTTTTTTTAAATACCTTGGAATGTCTTCTTTCCAAAAAGGGGTCATTTGGGGGGTACTTTTCTGGCATGTTAGGGTCTCAAGAAATGATAGATGCTGTCAGTACATCAGGTGTGATGAAATTGATCAATTTTCAGTAATTGGTACCATAGCTTGTAGACCCTATAACTTTCACCCAGACTAAAAAATATCCAACAATTTTTTTTTTTTTTACCAAAGATATGTAGCAGTATACATTTTAGGCCAAATTTATGAAGAAAAATTACTTTTTTGCAAAATTTTATAATAGAAATGAAGAAAAATTATTATTTTTTACAAAATTATTGTTCTTTTTTCATTTATAGCAAAAATAAATAAAAACCGCAGAGGTGATCAAATACCACCAAAAGAAAGCTCTATTTGTGGGAAAAAAAGGACAAAAATTTCATTTGGTTATAGTGTTGTATGAGTTATTGTCAAACTGTGAGCACCGAAAGCTAAAAATTGGTCTGGTTATTAAGGGGGTTTAAGTGCCCAGTGGTCAAGTGGTTAAAGCACATGCAACGGTGATATCATCAGCTGCATGCACTCTAAATATCTCCTAAACGGTGGAAGTTTATGAGATATTCAAGGTACCTACAGGTAAGCCTTACTATAGGTGCTTATATGCCTGTAGATACAAGTGGTAGTACAGAGTTTAATACCAGGTTCTCAAAAAATACGATGGGATATTCAGGATTGATAATTTTTTAATTATATATACACATAATAGTTTACATTAATCTTGATTTTCTTTTCTTTTTTTTTTTTTTTTAACCACGGACATGCAGCAGAGTACATTTTGGCATAAATGTATAAAGAAATTAGATTTTAATGGATACGTTTTGTAACAAAAGTAGATTTTTTTTCAAAAACACATAAAATAAAAAAAAAGACCAACAACAGTGGTGATTAACAAAAGAAAGGCCTATTTGTGTAAAAAACACAATATAAATTGAATTTGGGTACAGTGTTGCATGACAACACAATTACAAATTAAAGTAGCACAGTGCTGAATAGTAAAACATGGCCTGGTCATGAAAGGGGGGGGGTAAAACCTTCCCTGAGCTCAGGTGGTAAAAATACTTAGTTGACCTGAAAATTTTGGGGACAGAGTGGCTTTAATGTGAAAATTCTAACAGTCTGATGTTTCAGATACTAAAATTAGAAAGAATAGGACTGACCTATGGTCTGAGCACAGTTCATTTAAGCTGAGGTTAGGTAACTGCCATGAGGCCAGGCTCAATCTTCAACTCTTATTGACTAGAGAAGTAGCATGGTAATTGGAGAAAAAGAGCGAAGCACCAATAGTCAGCAATCTCATTTCACTTGCTACCTGCTTGCTCAGTGACTCAGAAGACAGACAGTCACCCAACATTTTTAGAAGAGGGCTCGCAATGGCAGCTCATACATCACACACTTCCTGTAAAGGTTTCCTTTTATCCGGCTGGAACAGAATTTGCAAAGCTACAATTTGTACTTTCATTTACTAATGAGAAATACTTCAGGGGAAACGGGAACAAAAAGTGCAGGCAACTGTCAACTACAAACTGTAATTAGTGGAAATGGTGCGACACATTTCTGCTTTAAAGTAAAGTATGGATTTAAGTAAATGAATACCAAAAACATGCTGTTTTCAGGCATTGTCAAAATCGCCATCTTCTGAAACTAAGGCCCCTTTCACACTGGGTGGTGGGTGCGTCGGTGGTAAAGCGCCGCTATTTTAAGCAGCGCTTTACCGTCAATCTAGCGGCACTATTCTGCCGCTAGCAGGGTGCTTTTAACCCCCGATAGCGGATGAAAAGGTTAAAACCACCCGCGGTAAAACCGTGGTGCCCATTTCAATGGGCAGGAGCAGTATACACACCGCTCATAGGATGCTGCTAGCAGGACTTTTTTTTAGCGTCCTGCCAGCGCACTGCTCCAGTGTGAAAGCCCTCAGGCTTTCACACTGGAGTGTGAGGAGCAGCTCTTTTAGGGTACGAGTAGAGACAATATTGTGCTGGATTACCCAAGCAGAAATTCAATAAAATTAGCAATCTTCCACACAAGTCACTTTTAAAAAGCTTCATCTAATTCAGCCTGGATGTGAAAGTCTCTTTGAACGTCAGCATAGAACATTCATATCACGAGAAAGTCATGTGTGACAATCCCTATTTTATACTTTGAGAGCGAGTGAGTGATCTCCAACTAATCAATTCATTTTTTGGTTAATATTTTTAAGATTTTCCATTGAGAGACACAGGAGCAAAATCAGACTGCATGGTGTAGCATGATTTATGGCATAAAGTCTGCCATAATACTCCTGGGAAGGTCCAGGTCTGTCTACTGCCCTATCCTGCTTGTTCTTCTGCCATGGTTTCTTCAGATGCCAGTACCAGGGTATACAGTAAAACCTTGGATTGCGAGAAACATGCTTGTAATCCAAAGCACTTGTATATCAAAGCAAATTTCCCCATAAGAAATAATGGAAACGTAAATGATTCGTTCCACAACAATTTACTCATAAATCCTTCAGTTTATAGTCCATATAAGATTATAGCAATGTGATAGATTGTGTAACCATAAAATGTCCATTCACAAAGTGCAGCCTCCACAAGGGGATTAGAAGCAAAATATGTTGCTAAAATGTTGTGCCTTTGTTAAATGTAACCATATTGCTACACTTAGGGCCCTTTCACACGTCCGTTCAGTTCGTCCGTTTTTTGGACGTCCGTTAACGGACCTCAATGCTTCCCTATGGGTTAGCGTCCGTTAGCGGATGAGCATCCGCTAACGTCCGTTAACATCCGTCTGCGGTAAGCTCCGTTTTTTTGGACGGAAGAAAACCCTATTTTTCTTCCGTCAAAAAAACGGAACGGACGAAAAACGGACGTTAGCGGATGATCCGTTTACCATCCGATCCGCTAACGTCAGTTTTTCATCAAAATATGTAAAAAAAAAAAAAAAGTTCTAAAAAAAAAAAAAAAAACGGATGAAAAAACGGATGAAAAAAACTGATGAAAAACGGACGGAAAACGGAACGGAAACGGATGTAAACGGACGGAAAACTGACGAAAAACTGATGAAAAAACGGATCAACTGAAGGGGGAAAAAACTGATCTAAAAAACTGAACGGACGTGTGAAAGAGCCCTTAGGGCTCTTTCACACGTCCGTTCAGTTTTTTAGATCAGTTTTTTCCCTCTTCAGTTGATCCGTTTTTCATCAGTTTTTCATCAGTTTTCCATCAGTTTTCCATCAGTTTTCCATCAGTTTTCCATCAGTTTTCCATCAGTTTTCCATCAGTTTTCCATCAGTTTTACATCAGTTTTACATCAGTTTTACATCAGTTTTACATCAGTTTTACATCAGTTTTACATCAGTTTTACATCAGTTTTACATCCGTTTACATCCGTTTACATCCGTTTACATCCGTTTACATCCGTTTCCGTTCCGTTTTCCGTCCGTTTTTCATCAGTTTTTTCATCAGTTTTTTCATCCGTTTTTTTTTTTTTTAGAACTTTTTTTTTTTTTTTTACATATTTTGATGAAAAAAACTGACGTTAGCGGATCGGATGGTAAACGGATCATCCGCTAACGTCCGTTTTTCGTCCGTTCCGTTTTTTTGACGGAAGAAAAATAGGGTTTTCTTCCGTCCAAAAAAACGGAGCTTACCGCAGACGGATGTTAACGGACGTTAGCGGATGCTCATCCGCTAACGGACGCTAACCCATAGGGAAGCATTGAGGTCCGTTAACGGACATCCAAAAAACGGACGAACTGAACGGACGTGTGAAAGGGCCCTTAGAGTCGGTTCACACTGGGGCGACTTGGGATCCGACTTGAAGTCGTCTCAAGTCGTCCCAAGTCGTGCTGTCCAGAAAAGCAATGTAAGTAAATGGGAGCGGTGTTAATACACACTACTCATGTCGCTCCGACTTCAGAAAAGGTTCCTGTACTACTTCAATCAGACTTCTAGGCGATTTGTACCCATTGATTTCAATGGAAGTCGCTTCCAAGTCTGATCACTGTTTTAATTGAAGCTACTTTCCAGGAAGATCACATACATTTCTCAGGCAAACCCCTCCCTCCCCTTCCCTCTCCCAGAGCTGATTGTTGTTTTATTGGCCACTGGAATGTCTCCTGACCTGAAAAGGACTTCAAGTCGTGTTGTAAATCGCCCCAGTTCGCCCTGTGGTTCATGCTCAAATCATGTTGAAGTTGCTTCTGAAAGTCGTGCTGGAAGTCGTGTCGCCCCAGTGTGAACCGACTCTTAGAGGCGCTTATCTTGCTACTTGTATATAAAGTCAAAATGTATTAAAAAAAATGTAGCTTGTCTTGCAAGGTTCTCAAACCAAGGTTTTACTGGTACTCACAAACCCACCATGTTGCTGTTGATTTTCTCAGGTGTTCAAATACTTATTTGCAGCTGTATCATACAAATAAATAGTTAAAATCATACATTGTGATTTGTGGAATTTTTTTTTTGATTATGTCTCTCACAGTGGACATGCACCTACGATGACAATTTCAGACCCCTCCATGATTTCCAAGTGGGAGAACTTGCAAAATAGCAGGGTGTTCAAATACTTATTTTCCGCACTGTACATAGGACTTATTCCCATTCTTTTTTTCCGTCCTTATCCCTACCCACCCCAAGTGTCTCATCACACTCAGAAATAACACAAAAAGGACCAATGTAACAGACTCTGTTTTAACTCTTACATTGCACTAGTTAACAGCGCCATAATCTTATATGTTTTAGCGGGCCACATGCCATCCTGGCCCACGCACAGTGTTCCACCAAGCTCAGCAGACATCTGTCACCTATCTGAAAGTAGTCCAGGACTCCGGATGCTACTGCTCCAACCTCCCCCCCAGGGAGCTGGACCATGAACATGCTTTGTCTGTGCATATTTCCCCCCCAAATTATTTGAAGACACCAGCGGCCCATGGTCAATTCATACCAATTGCCAGCATACCTTAGGGACTCGGGATAGTTATTGCTTCTCTGGCAGAGAAGGAACCTTGGAGAAAAAAAAACAAACAAAGCGATGGAGAGGGAAGGTTCTACAACTAGACTACTAACAAAAGTAGCCTAGACAACCCCAGATATGTAACCCCTTCAAGTCCACTGTCCCTGGAATCATATACTAGGAGGCCCCTGCAACTAGTACAAAGGTACGAGGGAAAAATAAACCATTTTGATGTTCCTGTTAGGCAGAGGAAACAAAATACTGAGGACATTAGGTGACTGACTGTGCTTCCCTGTTATAGGTAGGCAGCTACTCAAGCACAGTCCCGGTGCATGGACACAGCAAAATGACTGGTCCCCATGTGCCGGTTTTACACTACTGGGTTCAGCTTACACCGCTCTAGATAGGTATTCAACATCCAATGTACAGACCCAAAACCAGGTGCCAGCTCGGCTCACAAGCATGGAACTCTGCAGAACGAATGGGATGGGTGCACAGTTTAAAAACATTATGCTTCTTTCTTTTAGTCTTAAAGCGGAGTTCCAACCACAATTAGCATGTTTTAAATGTATGTCCTTTCATCATGCATTTTTATACTATAAATCCAGTCACTATTTTACAACATGCCGCCGCTCCGCATAGTTATTCAAAAAAATATAGTTTTATAAAACTATGTCTACACGGTTGTCATTTTGCTTGTGGGCATTGTGAAGCCTACAACCACTTACTTCCTGGAAGTCTTGGATGGAGAGTGATAATTGGACAGCGCACTGCATCCTGGGAAATGATGACACACATTTCCCAGGAGCATTAGAGGGAGATGATGTCAGAATCCTAGGTGTTTCCAAAGGCAGATTTCGTGGGACAGCATAGCAACAGGCATTTCCAGATGAGTAAAAAAAAAAAAAAAATTCCTTTTCCTTTTTTTAGGTCTAATGAGCACAATAATAAGAAAAAAAATTGAGATGGAAACTCCACTTTAAAGAATACGTAAACCCAAGAATAAACAGTTAAAGCATCTCTCAACCTACTCCCTCTAAATCCAGGGGGTCTTGAACCTGTCCTATATCTATCCATTACTCACAACATGGTTCCACTCAGCCAAGAACCACTAGTCAATTTTCCATTAAAAAAGTGACTGTCAATTAAAATACATAGTTTAAAGTGGAGTTCCACCCTTAAAACCACTTGGTTTCATCCCATGCAGCATACTGGCGTCAGCGCCAGTATGCTGTTTTTTTTTTAATGCATGTACTTACTTTATAATAAATCATTTAATTTCGTGCGCACGGCGGTATGTCGCCGCTATAAGGCATCACGCCTTCTGGAAAAAGCCGATTAGCGTTCGGCTCTTCTCGGCGCCTGCGCACAGACCCAGGAGCTGACTGCGCAGGCGCCGTAAATAGCCGGTCTTAGTTCGGGTTTTTTTCGGAGGGCGTGATGGCTATATACGGCGCCTGCGCAGTCAGCTTCTGGGTCTGTGCGCAGGCGCTGAGAAGAGCCGAACGCTAATCGGCTGTTTCCGGAAGGCGTGACGCCTTATAGCGGCGACATACCGCGGTGCGCACAAAATTAAATGATTATAAAGTAAGTACATGCATTAAAAAAAAAAAACAGCATACTGGCGCTGACGCTGCCATGGGATGAAACCAAGTGGTTTTAAGGGTGGAACTCCGCTTTAAAAAACAAAATTAAACTGGTTGATTCGGATTTACATGTTATGCAAATCTGATACGGTTCAAAATGCATCCAATTGGCACATACAGTGGGGAAAATTATTTTTTGCTCACTTACAAAGAAATTAAGGCTCCATCATTTTTTCCTTTGGTGTATTTTAAAATGATAAAATATCAACCAAAAAAAAAAAAAAAAAAAAACACACGATACAAGTGTTATAAATTGAGCTGCAGTTCAGTTAATATAAGAATTTGATCCCCAAGCAAAACATGACTTACTACTTTGTGGAGAAACCCTTGTTGGCAAGAACAGAGGTAAGACGTTTCTTGTAGTTGGTGACCAGGTTTCTTTGCTTTTCGCTTGGCAACAAAGTTTCCGCTCCCTTTTCTACAGAATTAAGGTCTGAAGACTGGCGAGCCCACTCCATGGACCTTAATGTGCTTCTTCCTGAGCCACTCATTTGTTGCTTTGGTGGAACATTTTGGGTCATCGTCATGCTGGAAGACCCATCCACGTCCCATTCTACGTATTCTGGCTGAGGGAAAAAGGCTCTCATACAGGATTTTACAATACATGGGCCCCGTCCATTGGCACCTTAATGGGGCAAAGTCAGCATGTAACTTTAGCAGAGAAACAGCCCCAAATCATAATTTTTTGACTTCCCTGCTTGACTCATAGCATTTTTATTCCTCCAAACACGGTGAGTTAAGTTAATACCAAAGAGCTAAAATTTGGTCTCATCTGACCACAGCACTTTCTCCCACTCCTTCTCCGATTCATTTAGATGTTCATTGGCAAACTTCAGACGGGCCTGTACATGTGCCTTCTTGAGGAGGGGGACCTTGCAGGCGCTGCAGAATTTGAATCCATGGTCACGTATTGTGTTACCAATAGTTTGTTTGGTAACTGTTGTCCAAACTGCCTTGAGATCATTCAAAAGCTCCTCTCGTGTAGTTCTGGGCTGAGCCCTCATTTTTCTCATGATCATTCTTACCTCATGAGGGGAAATCTTGCAGGAAGATCCAGACTGAGGGTGATTGATGGTTATTTTGTAATTGTTCCATTAGTCGTAAGGCCAATAGGCTCCTGTTTAAAATGGCCTTAGTAGGTGCATTGAATGCTTCTGAGGTAATAATCCCAGGGCAGGGACTGATCTGAATATATAATATATATGCTGACAGCACTAAATGAATGCCTGTAGTAATAGAATAAAATATATGACATTTTTCTGCTTTCACAAGGGCCATTTGCCATATTAATGTAGGACACCTCCTAAACTGCAATCCCATGAAGGATACCAAGGACTTGACAATAGAGATGTTGTGTCACAGCTGTAACATTTTCCAAACAAATGAGCAATAATTGGCCTAATTTTACACAAAGATGCGAGTCTAGGACAGTACGAAGTCATCTAAGGATGACGCTGAAAGGCCTCTGGGCAGAACAGAGAAAAAAAAACAGAACAGCCTGATAACCAAATTGTCTGAATGCTTTATATAAAGGGGGACAACAAAAACACACATGCAGGGGGGACATTACACTTGCAGTAGGTCCCCTTTCCTATTGCAAGTTTCAACTGCTAGCTTTGCCTAGGGGATGATGAATAAAGTGATACTTACCCCAAGACCCCTTTCACACTGAAGGCCCTTTACAGGCGTTTTAGGCTAAAAATATCCTGTAAACTGTGTCCCATGCTTCTCCAGTGTGAAATTCCGAGTCCTTTCACACTGGGGCGGTGCGCTTGCAGGACGGGGAAAAAAAAGGGATTTTTAAATACAGCTTACCTGTAAAATCCTTTTCTTGGAGTACATCACGGGACACAGAGCGGCATATTCATTACTATATGGGTTATATGGAGTACCTTCAGGTGTGGACACTGGCAATCTCAAACAGGAAGTCCCCTCCCTATATAACCCCCTCCCCTAGAGGGAGTCCCTCAGTTTTGTAGCAAGCAGTATGCCTCCCAAAATGGTCACCCAAAAGAGGGGTGGGAGCTCTGTGTCCCGTGATGTACTCCAAGAAAAGGATTTTACAGGTAAGCTGTATTTAAAAATCCCTTTTTCTTTCTCGTACATCACGGGACACAGAGCGGCATATTCATTACTATATGGGATGTCCGAAAGCAATGCTTTAATGAGGGGAGGGAGACATCTTCCAAAGAAGGATTTAATTTTAGAGGTATACTCAAATACTAGTAAATCCAACTTAAACGAGAAATGTAAATCTCAAATCAAGGGAGCCCCCTCAGATCCTGAGGAGCTTGAATCGCGGCCTGTAGTACTGACTGCCCAAAGGCTGTATCCGCATTCCTTCTTACGTCCACTTGATAACATTTTGTAAACGTGACTGATGACTACGTTGCTGCCTTGCATATTCGAGCCATAGAGATCTGATGATGTGCTGCCCAGGAGGTGCCCCTGGCCCTGGTAGAATGGGCCTTTACCGACAAAGGAGGAGGCACCTCTTCAAACCGCAGGCCCGAACAATTAATTGTTTAATCCATCTTGCGATGGTGGATCAAGCGGCTGCCTGACCCATCTTGGGCCCTTCCGGTAAAACGAACACCACATCTGTTTTCCGAACCTTCTCTGTAGCTTTAAGATAGGCCCTTACGGCCCTGACAATATCCAACGTATGCAGCAACCCCTCTTTTCTAGAGGTGGGTTTTGGAAGAAGGATGGAAGTACCACATCCTGGTTCAGGTGGAAACTGGATATAACCTTTGGTAGAAAGGAAGGATGAGGACGGAACCCCGCCCTATCCTTATGCAAAATGAGATATGGTTCCTTACAAGATAAGGCTGCCAATTCCGATACTCTCCTGGCCAAAACTATGGTGATCAGAAATACCGACTTTCTAGTCAGTAAAATCAAGGTACCTCAGCCAACGGCTCAAGAGGTTGTTTCTGTAGGGATGACAGAACAAGATTTAAGTCCCATGGACAAAGTGGTGACTTGACAGGAGGATTAATACGCAAGACCCCCTGTAAGAAGGTCTTTACCAGCGAGTGGGTGGCCAGCAGCCTCTGAAACCACACTGACAGAGCTGAGATCTGTCCCTTGATTGTGCTTAGTGCCAGGCCTTTATCCACTCCTAGCTGGAGAAAACTTAACACCCTATCAATAGTATATTTCCATCTTTTGGATTCACACCAGCCTACGTAGTTCCTCCACACCCTGTAATAAATCACCCTGGAGACCGGCTTTCTAGCCCTAATCAGGGTAGGGATTACCTGCCTAGACAGACCTCTACCCCTGAGAATCAGGGATTCAGCCTCCAGGCCGTCAAATTTAGACGCCGTAATGTAGGGTGGAGGATCGGGCCTTGTGAGAGTAGGTCTGGTTGTAGAGGAAGAGTCCAAGGGTCTCCCACTGCCATCTTCAGGACTAGTGAGTACCAAGTCCTCCGGGGCCAAGCCGGAGCTACTAAAATGACTGGCTTGTGCTCCACTCTGATCTTGCGCAACAGGCGAGGGAGTAACTGTAGCGGAGGGAATGCATATAGAAGTTTGAATTGATGCCAAGGGCAAACCAACGCATCGGTTCCGCAGGCCATAGGATCCCTCGTTCGAGACACGAACCTGTCTAGTTTTTTGTTGAACCTGGATGCCATTATATCTACGTCTGGCATTCCCCACCTCTGGCAGATTGTCTGAAAGACCTGGGGATGCAGAGACCACTCCCCTGGCGACAGACTCTGGCGACTTAAGAAGTCTGCCTGCAGGTTGTCCACTCCGGGAATGAATATCATTCATGCAGGGTACATGAACCTCTGCCCACTGAAAAATCAAGCTCACCTCCCTCTGAGCGGCCCGACTCCTGGTTCCCCCTTGGTGGTTTATGTATGCCACCGCCGTGGCATTGTCTGACTGGATTCTCACCGGGAACCCCTTTAATCTGGAGGTCCATGCCAGAAGGGCTAGGCTAGCAGCTCTGATCTCCCAGATATTGATGGGGAGCTGCCTCTCTGCTTTCACCCCAGTTCCCTGGCGAGAGGACCCCTCGAAGACCGCCCCCCCAGCCTGCCAGGCTGGCGTCTGTGGTAACTACCTTCCAGACAACAGGGCTGAAGGATTTTCCCTTTAGAAGATTCTGGGGGTTCAACCACCAGGCCAGGCTTTGTCGGACCCTTGATGATAGCGTCAAAGGGGACTCTAAGGCATGTGCCCTCTTGCCCCAGGCTGCTAGAATGGCTGCCTGTAGGACGCGAGTGTGGATCTGAGCGTATGGTACTGCCTCGAACGTGGCCACTAGCTTGCCTAGTAATCGCATACACAGGCGAATAGTTGGTTTTTTCTTGTTTAGAACCAACTGAACCAGCCCCTTGATAGCCTCGATCTTTACCAGGGGCAGGACCACTCTTTGTTGTTCTGTGTCTAACCTCATGCCGAGGTATTCCAACTGCTTTGTAGGCTGGAACGCTGACTTTCCCCGGTTTAGGACCCAGCTGAATTCTTCGAGGTACCGAACCGTGAGGTTTACTGCCTTTTGCAGACCCGGTCGTGAGTGATCTATGATTAAAAGGTCGTCCAAGTATGCTAGGACTGTGACCCCTTGGATCCTTAAATTGGCCAGAACTGGGGCTAGGATCTTCGTGAATACCCGGGGGGCCGTGGCCAGCCCGAAGGGGAGCGCCCTGAATTGGAAGTGTCGCTGCCCCACCGCGAAGCGTAAAAATCTTTGATGCGACTGAAAGATTGGTACATGAAGGTAAGCATCCTTTATGTCTATGGAGGCCAGAAAATCGTCTTTCTGAAGCGCGGCGGCTGCTGACCGGATGGATTCCATCCGGAAGGAAAGAACCTTTAGGTAACCGTTTAACCTCTTTAGGTCCAAGATTGGCCTGACCTCGCCGTTGGGCTTTGGTATGACAAAGAGATTGGAATAGAAACCTAGCCCTTGCTCTTGGGCTGGCACCTCTATTATTACGTCCTGGTAGAGCAGGTGATCCAAAGCTGCCAGCAATGATGCCTTCCTTGCTGGATCCCTTGGTAGCCTTGATTCTTGAAAATGAGGCGGAGGATACCTTAGAAACTCCAGTCTGTAGCCTGTGGTTACAGATGCCCGGATCCATTTGTCGGGGATCTTGGCTTCCCAAACTTCTGAGAAGAAACGAAGCCTTCCCCCCACCCGCGAGAGTGGGGGCGCCCCTTCATAAGGCAGACTTAGGGGCTGTCCTTGTCGGCTTGCGATACCATGGCCTCTTACCCCCAGGGGCCTGTCCCTGCGATCTACTGTTAACGTTGGATCGTGCAGGCGGCCGTCGATACTGCCTGGAATTTGAGGGCCCCGAGACAGGAAAGAGCTGCCTTTTAAATGTAGGACCCCGGAATGTCTTTTTTGACCGGTAAAAGGGTACTCTTGCCATTTGAAATAGTCTGAATATATTTATCCAGATCCTCTCCGAAGAGTCGTCCTCCATGGAAGGGAAACCCTGCCAGAAGCTTTTTGCATGGGGGCTCCGCCGCCCAGTTCTTCAACCATAAGAGCCTTCTCATGTGCACCAAAAATAGTGATAAACGAGAGGCCTGCTGGATGGAATCTTTTATAGCATCTACAGCAAAACACAGAGCTCTGGGAATGTCAGAAAACTCTTCTGCTTGTTGGGTAGGCATGTCCTTTAACATTTCTTTTGTCTGGTCTTTTAACGCCTGACAAACACCAATTGCAGCCACAGCTGGCTGTACCACTGCTCCTGCCGTAGCAAAGGATGCTTTTAAAAGTGTCTCTAACCTTTTATCAACCGGATCTTTAAACATCTGTATGTTTTCCACCGGGCAAGTTAGTGATTTATTCACACATGAGATGGCTGCATCCACTATTGGGAGCCTCCACCTCTTGGAGAATCTTTCCTCCATGGGGTAAATGACCGCAAATTTTTTCGGTGGCAGAAAAATCCTGTCCGGCCGTACCCAATCCCGAAAGATCAATTCCTCCAAGAGAGGATGGACCGGAAACACTGCGTTGCTTAACGGAGCTTTCAAAGAGCCCAGAGAGGATACCGGAGGAACCTGAGGCTCTGGCAATGGTAAACTAAATGCCGAGCGGACCATGTCCGTCAAAGACTGTACCCACAGTCTGTCTGGGAGTCTGAAAATGGTTCCTCAGAGGCAGATCCCTCAATCCCTGAACCCTCTTGGTTCAGGTCTAGTTGATCCTCCTGTGATTCCAATTCCTCCGGAGAGAGAATCTCAGCATCTGAGGATACACCTCTTGGTGATGGGGATCTAACCCGTTTCTTACCAGGAATAGCTCTAGCGATCAATGCTGCTATTCTCTCTTCTAGCCCCCCTAGGGATACGGCTAGCATCTCCTCTGTGATAAACACAGGGCTGGGCTGATCTGGGCCAGCCTCCGCACCAGATCCCCCTAATGGCTCATCCAAGGCACCCTTTATGTTAATAAGTTGCGGGGAAAGTATCGGCATATCATCAGAATCAGAAGGGGAACCCCTTTGTTTTTTGGTCTTTTTTGTACCCTTTGACCCCGAGCCTTTGGAAGCCATAATACAAAATCGAGGGACTCCGCCCACACAACAGACTGTAGTGGCCAGGAGTACAAAACCAGAGTTTAGGGGACAATAGATCACTAATGCCCAAAAACTGATGGGATCTCGTATGTTTTTTTTTTTTTTTTTTTTAGAAACATACAGTGACCCCAAACTTAGTTTAACAGCCTCCAACCTGTATGCAAAAAGGGGGATTTCTTGGCTTAACAAAAAAGGCATTGGAACAAAGTCCAGCATGTACTACCCCTCTTCCGCCACCGGGAGTCACTGTTCTGCCGCTCTGCGTCCTCTCCTTCTGAAATCAGCCTCAGACTGAGCACTGAAATTGCCTGCTGATCTATAACAGCACAAGGCGCGCCCCTGTATGACGCCGCAGGCACGCCCCCCCCCCCGCCCTCCTGTCTGAACGGCGCGAAAAACGTCTATAAGACGTGCGCGCGCACGCGCGCGTATGCCGGAACAGGAGGAACATGGAGGAGCCGCGCTGCTGGAGACCCAGGACTGCAGAAACAGGCGGCAGATTCAAACCCCCGGCCAGGTAGGACTCCAAAAGGCCCCTAGGGATCCTTACTAGTCCTAGGAAGAAAGCAGCAGGTTAGCTAGCAACACATTCTTAGACAGGGGAACCTAGTGATGGGGGAAAAAGGTGTCATCCTGTCTCTCTTAGACATAGTGAGCAAGGTTGCCCATGCAGAGCATACTTAGGCTGTCCCCCCTTTTAGGTTACCCCGGAGAGCCTGCTGTCGAACCAAGTCCCGCAGGCTCCCCCTTACCTGCTCCATGCTGCAGGATGTTTGTCCAGCAAACTGATCCAATCTTCTCCCATCTCCGTGGGTAGCGTAGTAGACCTTCAGGCCCTGGGGTCCTATGAAGGTACCCACTGTCCTGGACCTATATAGCACCCTGGCAAACAGGAACTTATGGTTTTTACAAACTCCAAGTCCTGGGCCCAGGGTCCAGCCCTCCAAAGAGGAGCATTATAGGCAAAACCCCACGGTTTGGGGCCCGGGTACTGTCCACTTTGGCACTGAGGCTCCTTGGACAGATCCGGTTAGCCCGCCCTTAATCCCAAGGATGTGGAGCAAAGCTATTCCGTGACCAACACCTAAGACACTGGCGAAAAAACTGAGGGACTCCCTCTAGGGGAGGGGGTTATATAGGGAGGGGACTTCCTGTTTGAGATTGCCAGTGTCCACACCTGAAGGTACTCCATATAACCCATATAGTAATGAATATGCCGCTCTGTGTCCCGTGATGTACGAGAAAGAAAAAAGTCCTGCAAGCAGTGTCTTTGGGGCGGTGCGGGAGCCGTGTATACACCGCTCCTAAACCACCCCTGCCATTAAGGAACACTAAAGGTTCGTTTTTTATCAGATCAATTGATTGCTGTAAGCTAGAGCATTTAAATATCACTTACCTCGTTTTTCCTTTTGACTCCAAAATACAGTAATGCAGGTTTGAAAATGCCATTTCCTGTCTCTCCTCTTCTTGCTTTCCACCAGCACCTGAGCCGTTTTGCATGGTGGAAAGCAGAATGTGCTCACCCCCTCCCTATGACTACAGCCCTGCGTGAAGATGCTCTCTTGTCCCTCACAGGCATGGAGGCCAAGCCCAATGGGAACTGTAGTTGCCATTAGGCTGTGATGTAGCAAGAATGAATGTGCACCGCAAACCAGGAAGTCAGTGAAAATAAAGATTCAGGAGTGACAGAGGTGAATAAAACAGCTCGATTTCAACAGGTATCAAACTAGTTATAATGCAAAACATTACTTTTTTAGCTACTGTCAGACTTTAATTTAAGAGGAAAATATTTTTGTCTTTACAACCCCTTTAAAATCAATGGGCAGTGCTTCGGCGGATTCCATCCATTAAATCTTCTGCCCTTGTTTTAACTTTGGATAGTAATTTATTTTTTTCTGCCAGTAAATACCTTATATAGCCCACTTTGTTTTATCTGGTATAAAGCCTAGGCTTATAACATGCACAGCTCCCGCTCTCACTCAGAGTTTCCCGGAGGGGGGGGGGGGAGGGGGCATTTTGAAGCGTGGAACCACTTTAAAAAAAATAATTAAGCACATTGATACATGTTGAGAGAGTGTATAGGTGTAAGCCATTCACTTAGTACGTTTTGTAATCTTAAAGCACAAGTACACCAATTTTTAAAAGGTCAGCTTACTATGGGGACACGTGAAGAAGGGGAGCCAAGAGTGCCAGTGGGGGACACCAGAAGAGGAGGTTTGGGGCCATTCTGGCCGCAAAGGGTAAAGGGTTTTCTTTACACCAAAAATCAGCATTAACACCAGGAATACATGGGTTGCTGGAATTCAGATCATCCAACTGGAACATGCATAAGGCCAGAGATTTCAGGGCACATAACCTGCATACTACTCTCTACATAGGTAATCAAGTAACAAATTTAGGCTTAAATGCCCCCTTATTTTTACCCCAATATTTTATTCACATTAATTCTCATGTTGCCACATTCTAGGGTGCATTATATTATTATGTGTAACACTATAATAATGTTGGTCTTATCTCCTATTTACTGAACAGAAAAGATCATATGACAGAAAGGCCGGAAATACATTAAAGGCAACTTTATAAACATGACCCATTAACTGACGGCATTGCAGGCGAGTGCTCGGCTGTCATTTAATCTGTCAGGAGCTGTCTGGCTTTTGCTACAAGAACAGCCAGAAGAGCAATCACAATGCAATACTACACGACTGGCACAAATGTGAAGGAAACTTATACACAAATCTAGGGCTGCAACTAACGATTTTTTTCATAATCGATTAGTTGGGCAATTATTGTTCTGATTAATAACGTTTAAAAAAAAAAAACACAAGTCTTTTTTCGGTGATTTGCATTTTTTTTTTTGCCAATTTGTTGTTGGGCAGATTAAAACACAAATTGCCACATGCTTTTCTGCAGCTTCTCCATTGAAGTATATTGAACCAAAAAAACAAAATAGCACCATTTTGCGTTAAAAAGTCCTTGCCCTTTCCAAATACGCAGCAGCTGAAAAAAAAATCATGGATGTGAACGTGTCCCATAGGAAAACATGTAAATGAACTGTAGTGTGTTTCTGCAAAAAGCACCAAAATACAGAGGTGTGACCCCGGCCTGAGATGTTTAGTAACATAATGGGGGTTAAAAAAAAATAAAATTAGTACAAAGAGCAAATAATTACTACTGTAAGGGGTTAATTTTTTTTACTGTGGGACAGTGAAAGTGATATTTACAGTAGCGATTTTCTCTTTTTGTACTATAAAGGGCCAATTTTCATTTTTAACCCCATTATGTTACTTGCTGATTAATCGATTTCATAATCGATTACCGGTAGTTGACGATTAATCGATTAGTTGTTTCGGGCCTACACAAATCATGTATCTGCATAAAGTGCAATACATCTATTGAAGGAGATGAACCTTTGTGTGCTTCCACATCACAGATAGAAGATTCTCTGGCTAAGACTAAAATTGATTTTTAGATAATACTTTGATCACATACGGTAAAATCTGGCCACTTTCACCAACATGCAACAACGTGATGATTTGATTACTTGTCAACACTGCATGCATACGATTATTAAAGGCCTGTTAACTTATAAAACAGACAGCTGTCAAACACAGGGCCGGCCTTTGGGGTGTGCGAGCTGTGCGGCTGCACAGGGCGCCATGGGCAACAGGGGCACTGTGTGGCCATCACAGCTCGCAGAATGTGAGTCACAGCAGGGCCGGCTTCCACCCACCGGAAACCCGGGCACACCGTCATGTGGCCAGTGGCAGCCAATCTCTGGCCCCGGCTGCAACATCTGGATTGGCGCCGTGCATCCCCTGCCCGCTACAGTGCCGATGCGGTCTGAGCCCAGCGGGTGCCCTGTTATTGGCCTAACGGGTCAGGACATTAAGGTCTGCGATTGGCCTGGCGGTAGGGATGAGTGTGGTGTGCAAAGTGCCCAAAAGTGAGACTTATCGCCGATCACTGCAGCTGAGCTCTGGACTGCATTGCGGTGTGAACATGACAAATAGAAAACATTGTTTTCTGTGTGTCCTAGTGGTGACCATTGTTCTTGCAGTGTGGAAAAATACACCTTTACCACACTAGCGTGAAATGGCTCCAAGCTGCTCTCAGGGTCTTCTCTAAAGCTACTCATTGTGCAGCATTTATAAAGCTTGGCTGCGCTTTTAGAAAGCAGGGGGGCGGTGAACCGAAGTTACACTCTGCAGAGCTCAGCGAGAGCTGATCACAGGGAAAGGACACACCTCTCTTCACACAGGAAGCCATCATTCACAAACTGTGTGTTGGAGCTCCCTCCTCTCTCACCTTATCTAATGATGTCAAAAAAACTTGTCAGAAGATAGAGGAATGAGGCAGCAGACAGAAATAAAACTTAGTGCACTGGACTGAGACAAGTACACATTTTGAATAGGCTTTGTTCAAATTTCATGTCAAAGGTTTACAACCACTTTAACACACACTTAATATAGCATGCATATAGTGGCTTGCTACAATGCAGGCACATTACCCGCTACCGTAATGCACTTTGGCGTCGCTCATACTCATGTTACTGTTAAGCATTAACTGCTTGTCAACCAGCCGCCGGCTCTGCTGGGCGAGACCACGCACGCGCACCCCCCGCTCGTCCCTGATCCAGGCGCGCATACCCGGCGGGCACGATCGCCGCCGGGCACCTGCGATTGCTCGTTACAGAGCGAGGACTGGGAGCTGTGTATGTAAACAATACCGGGGAAAAAAAAAATGCCATAAAACTATCCCCTATTTTGTAAACGCTATAACTTTTGCGCAAACCAATCAATAAACGCTTTTTTTTTTTTTTTACAAAAAATATGTAGACAAATACGTATCGGCCTAAACTGAGGGAAAAAAATAGTTTGATATATTTTTGGGGGATATTTATTATAGCAAAAAGGTAAGAAATATATATATTTTTTTCAAATTGTCACCCTATTTTTGTTTATAGCGCAAAAACTAAAAACCGCAGAGGTAATCAAATACCACCAAAAGAAAGCGCTATTTGTGGAAAAAAAAAAAAAAAGACAGCAATTTTGTTTGGGAGCCACATCGCACGACCGTGCAATTTTCAGTTAAAGCGACGCAGTGCCGAATCACAAAAAGCGGCCTGGTCTTTGACCAGCAATATGGTCTGGGGGTTAAGTGGTTAATTTGAAGAGGTCTATAGGGCTTGTGTAGCTGGGAAACTGCAACACTTTTAGATGCTTGTGTTTGAAATCCTTTTCGAGGTACTTGGCTTAATTCACACTTTGCATGCTGATCAGAGCACAACTCGCAACGTTGTTCTTGGGTGATGCGATTCTGCTGCAATTGTCGCACAGCTAACCCCGGGCCTTAAAATCTGCAGGAAGCTCGTCATCAGTAAAGGAGCTTCTTTTCAGGTGACAACCGCGCAAACACAAGCCCATTTAAGTGAATGGGCTGGTCCTATTCGACGCGCAAAAAATCACACGCAAATCGCTCAACAAAATCACAAATAGGAACACTTGTCCCCGCTACATGATAGTGTGAATTCAGCCTCAGAGTTTCATCCGAGTTCATAAGTGTATTTGAAATGCATGCGACCTTCTGACTTTGATCGCCTAAACTGCATCAAAGCTGTTTTTGCATTCTCATTGTGTAGAAAAGCAGTTTAGACGTGAACCAAACCCCATGTACCTTGGAAGATGACAGTTGAAGTAACCAAACTCAAATGTTAAAAGAGTTGTAACTGAAACATTTTTTTTCACCTTAATGCAATCTATGCATTAAGGTGAAAAAACATCTAGAGTTGCCCCCCCCCCCCCCCCGATTTATTTACCTAACCCGTCGAAAGTCCCGCGCGGTCCCAATATCCTCTTCGCCGCTCAGCCTGGCCACCGATTGGCTAGAGCGGATGGATTGAGAGCAGCGCAGCCATTGGCTGGCGCTGCTGTCAATCACATCCAGTGACACGGCGAGCAGAGGGAAGGGGCAGAGTGATACAGTGAGCGGCTATGGCAGCTCGCTGTATCACAGGAGGGCGCCCGCAATTACTGACCACCATGCGAGCTCTCGCATGACTGTGGTGAGTAATTGCAGGGAGGACAGCCGCCGAGGGACCCCAGAAGACGTGGATCGGGGCCACTCTGTGCAAAACGAACTGCACAGTGGAGGTAAGTATAACATGTTTGTTATTTTAAAGGAAAAACTTTTTTTCTTTTAGTGACCCTTTAAAGCAAAAAGGCAAGATTTTTTAATAAATTCAGAGTAATGTAATGGTTGACATGATTAAAAGGGAGGCTCAGGATGAGGAGAAGCAAACGCAATGCCGCGTACACACAACCCGTTTTTCGGGTTCTATAAAATTACGTTTTTTTTATGTCATTAAAAACGATCGTATGTGGGCTCCAGAGCATTTTTCACAATGTAAAAAATGGGCATTAAAATTTCGAACATCTCTAATTTTTACATCGTTTTTAACGTTGTCGTTTTTTATGTCGTAAAAAATGGTCGTGTGTGGGCTTTAACGACGTGAAAAAAACATGCATGCTCAGAAGCAAGTTATGAGAATGGAAGGGAGCTGTGGTGGCTCAACGTGATTGGCACTGCGCTGACAAGCCATTCACCTCTGCAGCCAAGGGTTCGGATCCCGGGCTCGGCTACATGTGAATTGAGTTTGGTGGTCTCAGCCCGGCTCCCGGTGGGTGTGCTATGCAAGGTACGCCTGTGCTTAGTACGCCCACCCCCCCCCCCCCCACAAAAAACCACCACACTTGCACGCACACAAAATTGGTTTAAAACACATGCACTTTGGCCATGCGGTCTCTTAAAATAAAGAGAGGCGAAGGACCTACGGGGCTGGCTGGGTGGGCTAGGCCCCCTCACTCCCTCATAGGGGGAGTCCCTCTGCCCCATTGGGGTCCCGTTGGGCCCCAGTTGGGCTCCCAGAGGAGCAGGTAGGGCGGGGTGAGTGGGAGGCCCCCCTTCACACCCGCCATTGCCACCAGGGGCATGGAGAAGGATGGCGATTGCCTCCGGGGGGAGGGTCTGCCTACTCCCAACTCCTGCAGTCCGGCTCCTCTCTCTCGAGTTCACGCACAAAAATACACTTTAAAAAAAAAAAAAAAAAAAAAAGTTATGAGAATGGAGTGAGCACATTCATTACACTGTAACAGAATGAAAAGCGCCAATCGTCTTTTAGCAACACAAAATCAGCTAAAGCAGCCCACCCGCATGGAACTTCCCCTTTATAGTGCCGTCGTACGTGTTATACGTCATTACACTTTGCCAGAGCATTTTTATGTTCACGATCGTGTGTAGGCAAGGCCATTTTAATGATCGGGTTGAAAAAAAACGTTGTTTTTTCTAGACCCTTAAAAACTTAATTTTTTAGAACCCGAAAAATGGTTGTGTGTACACGGCATAAGGCCCCTTTTACACCAGGGTTTGGCAAATTTGCTTGGAATCTAGGAGCCAGCTAAAAAAGTTAGGAGCCAGAAAACGCACCCCGTCCCGACGAGCTCGCGGGCAGAAGCGAACACATACGTGCGGAGCGCCCGCATATGTAAACGGTGTTCAAACCACACATGTGAGGTATCGCCGCGATTGGTAGAGCGAGAGCAATAATTCTAGCCCTAGACCTCCTCTGTAACTCAAAACATACAACCTGTAGATTTTTTTAAACGTCGCCTATGAAGATTTTAAAGGGTAAAAGTTTGTCGGCATTCCACGAGCGGACGCAATTTTGAAGCGTGACATGTTGGGTATGAATTTACTCGGCGTAACATTATCTTTAATATTAAAATGGGGATAACTTTACTGTTGTCTTTTTTTTTTTTTTTTTTTATTAAAAAAAGGTGTAATTTTTTCACAAAAAAAGTGTGCTTGTAAGACCACTGCGCAAATACGGCGTGACAGAAAGTATTGCAACGACCGCCATTTTATTCTCTAGGGTGTAAGGATAAAAAATATATATAATGTTTGGGGGTTTTAATTAGAGGGAAGAAGATGGCAGTGAAAAATGTTTAACTTGTAATGCTTAACTTGTAATACCAACGGCCACCACCAGATGGCGCCAGCTCACATCTGGTGGTAATAACTTGTAATACCAACGGCTCACCACTAGATGGCGCCAGCTCACACAAAAAAATAAGTCGCCAGGACACTTTCTAGTCGCCATGGCGACCGGGATTTGTCGAGCCCTGTTTTACACGGTCGGACCGTTCAGGTCCGCCTGTCATATTTGTCGGCAGACCTGAACGACCACTCCATACTTCTCGTTGGAGCGTCGGATGTCAGCGGAGACATGTCCGCTGATATCTGACCCGATCAGCTAAAATCGGGCAGAAGGCGATCCATCGCCATCCATCCATGGCCGTATTCATCAGATCTCTCCATAGGAGTCAGCGGCGTTGCACAAGCCCCTCCCCGCTCAGTGAGCAGAAAGGGACTTGTCTTCCGCCAGCTCAGGAGATCTGCAGAGAGATCTCCTGCTGAGCTGGTGGACTCCGCTGAGAGGGGGTCCGCTTCGTGTGAAAGGGGCCTGACTTTGAGAGCAAAATTTGTAATTTGCATTAAAGCGAAGTTCCACCCAAAAATTTTACTTCCGCTTATTCAGGTATTTGCTCCCACTTCTGGCAAAAGATTGCCGCAGAATTCATGGCGATCTACGCCATGTCCGGCCCCTCCCCCGCTGTCTTCAGGGAGATACATAGGTCACAGGAGACAGCAGGGACCAGTCAGAATGCACATGCCCTGTCGGGTACCAGGCTGTAAAGATTCCGGCACCTCCACCCAGGTGAGGACATTGCGGGCGCCCTGGATAGGCAAGTGTCCTTTTTTTTTTTTGTCAGCAGCAACAGTATTTGTAGCTGCTGACTTAATTTAATTTTTTTTCAGCGGAACGCCACTTTAAACTACGTTGCCACTTTCTTCCTCTCCTCACTGTGTGCCACTGAATTTTCAATTAAGGCAATTGCAGGGGCCTAACATCCGGTATTCAGACTCCAAGTCCATCACCATACTCACTGCTGCGGTGTCCAATGTGATGCACACACCTTGCATAGAGTCAGTTTCAGCCAGATGTGAACGAGTTACTGCACCCCGACTACTCGAGAACAGCAGCCAACAGTGTACTGTGATGTGGAAAAGTAACAAACGACCAGGCAATACATTTCTAACAAAGCAAGAGGTTTAATGAAAACAATAACAAATACAAAATAACAATCGCAGCTGGGAGCGAGTTCATCACTCAGAAAGAAAGGAAAGCATGCCTTCTTATAACAATTTGTTGACCATAGAATTACATATACAATATGGTACAATATGATTGGCTGTCAACACATACATCAATGTAATTACTAGGGTTGTCCCGACACCACTTTTTTAGGACCGAGTACAAGTACCGATACTTTTTTTCGTGTACTCGCCGATACCGAATACCGATACTTTTTTTAAATGTCATGTGACAGTTTTCAAACCACAATACAGACTAAGGATATTTTCTTTAGAATTATGAAGAACTCTAACTCAAGACATTATAAAAGAATAAAAATGAGTAAAAATGAATAAAAATGTTTTATTTGCTTGTCACGCAGTAGTAAAAAACTCAAAGAATTTTCACAGAACGTGTTGATTAATACAAAAAAAGTATTCTATTTAGGTATCGGCAGCATTTGTGCGAGTACAAGTACTCCTGCAAATACTCGGTATCGGTACCGATACCGATACTAGTATCGGTATCTGGACAACCCTAGTAATCACCATAAATAAATAAAATAAGGACTATCTGAGACTGAACTTTCACCCAGTAAACTTGTGACTGTCTTACAAAAAATACCAGCATGAAGCAGAGAGGTCATCTACGAGTTCAACATTTAGAAATAGAGATTTTCTAGATTTATGAAATATAATATACATTAATAAAAACTAATAACTATTGCTTTAACCTGTGTACACCATCAGCACTTCCTCCTATTGCAGGGTCCCCCTCTGTGAATTATTTATAAAAAGAAATGCTGCAAATACCTAATTCACAGCAGAGTTTGCAATCACATGACCAGCCAACTTTCTCCTTTCCTCCTTAGAGAGATGTAGTAGGCAGGGCTTAGATTCCTCTGCTGATGTCAATCTGAAGGGGAGGAAAGAGCTGGCCGGTCATGTGACCACAATCTTGGCTGTGAAATGTGGTATTTACAGCATTTATATTTATAAATCATTCACAGAGGGGGACACTGCAATGAAAGGCAGTACTGATGGTGTATACAGGTTAGTGTTATGTGAGCAGCATGAGGGGGAGGGGCGGCTCACACACAGAGGGAAGGGGGAGGAGGACACAGGGGCAGAGAGGAGATGGCAAGCTGCAGATGACAGAGGCATGTAAACTGACTACAGTGTCAGGGCTCAGCAGCCATGATACACTGTGGTCAGTTTACAGAGTGGAGGGTAAAAAAAGACGGAACCAGACAGTTTTTTTTTTAGGTGTTACAGGAGGCCAAATGACACAGGACAAGCACTGTGTCATAACATGCTTTTCAAAGAGCGGGATACATTTATGTTTTAAAGAATTGCCCCCTTAATGACCAGGCCTTTTTTGAGATACGGCACTGCGTTTGCTTCAACTGCCAACTGCGTGGTCGTGCAACGCTGTACCCAAAAAAAAACAATTGACGTCCTTTTGTTTCCCACAAATAGAGCCGTTGATGGTATTTGATCACCTCTGCGGTTTTAAATTGTTTGCGCTATATAATGTATGTATGCATGTATGTATGTGCAAAAGTTATGGTGTCTAAAAAAATAGGGGATAGATTTTATATATATATATATATATATATATAGCATTTTTATTATATATTTTTTATAATTACTAGTAATATCGGTGATCAGCTATTTTTTAACGGGACTATGACTGCTGCGGATAAATCGGGCACTTGATACTTTTTTGGGACCGTTGACATTTATACAGCGATCAGAGTTAAATATAGCCACCGATTACTGTATAAATGTCACTGGCAGGGAAGGGGTTAACACTAGGGGGAGCGATCAAGGGGTTAAGTGTTCCCTAGGGAGGTGTTTAACTGTGGGGGGATGGGACTGACAGGGAGTAAAGAGAGATCACTGTTACCGATCACTAGGAACTGCAGATCTCTCTCTCCTCCCTTGTTAGAACAGGGATCCATCTGTTTACATTGACAGATACTCGTTCTGGCTCTGAGGAGCGATCGCGGGCAGACATTTCAGCCGCACACATTGGCTCTGGCGTTATGGGGGCGCGCACCCCCTATAGCCCTTAAATCGGCCGCCGGACAGCTACGGCAATTCGTGCAGGGGAGCCATATAGCGTTAGACGGTGGCTGGTTGATAATACTACTATATAATAAAATAATAATAAGATCGTTATGATAACTATATTAATAACATAAAGAAAGGAATGAATATACATAGGTTAATATGGAATTCTACGATAACTATCAGTTACTGAACTGCTCTTTAGGTCACCTTTCCCACCCAAGGCTTGGTTCACACTGAATCGATGCGGGAACCCTGTGACTCCACTGCGGGTTCCTGCATTGCGTGTCTCCTGTCGGCAGGTCACACTGCCCTATGCAAACTGCTGGAGGAGTGTCAATTAAAATTTAATGACACCCCCAAATCAGCTTGCATAATCGCAGTGCAAACTGCAAATTTGGACAGGATTCGATTCTGCTGTAAAAAAAAAAAAAAAAGTATCAGTTACAAAGATGAGACAAACTATTTACCTGTGACAGGCGTGCTTACAACGAACAGCTTTTGTTTGTGTATTATTCATGCAAAACATTTATCTCAAAAAGGAAGAAAATAAATGAAAAATGGTTGTTTTAACGGATTATAAAATGCGAGCTGGGATTCCGCTTCAATTTGTTAGTATATTAAAATTGGCTAGTACATCTAACATGCCCCTCCCCCAGACTGAATTCTGCTGTTCAAAATGTGCCCCCTGTGCTCATTCCTCCAAAGTTGTGTGTCACTAATACATGGTGTGTTTTTTGACAGATCCCCAAGTGAAAACAGGAAAAATGCCTAAGAAAAGAAAATGAATGCAGCACCCACATCTGAAGACTGGCAAGCTGCAATAGATTACCATTTTGAATTTGTAATGCGATTCCAGGGGAGCCAAATATTTAAAAAGGGACATCTCTGTGGGCTTGAAAAGGGGAGGTGAAAGTGGTTGGAGATATCTTGGGCTATACACATATACCGCTAAACCTTGGGAAAGGCGCATATAGAACTATATTTATCTATAGTTTACATTTTGAAGGTGAGGGTACACCCTAAACACTGAGGTGGAACACATGTAGATTTGCAGCACTGGGAGTTTGGTTGTACTACACTTGTTAAAAGCATGCAAATGTTTATTTGCACCATTTGCATTATGCATGAACTTTGAGTTATTACGATTATCCTTTTTGTGTTTTCATGAATTTTATTGCACTGTTTACAGCTTCTATTAAATTATAATAATCATGTAATTTTTTTAATTAAAAAAAGGTTAACCGCTTAGCGATATACGTCAGCAGAATGGCACAGTTGGGCAGATTAACGTACATATACGTTGCCCTTTGAGACGCGGCATTGTGGGTGCACGCCCGCCGCGGGCTCCGTGAGTGTGACCATGGATCGGCCTAAACTGAGGAAAACATTTCATTATATATATTTTTGGGGGATATTGCAGCAAAAAGTAAGCAAATAATATTGCATTTTAGTAATGGTAGCTTACCCAGTGAGTAATAAAACAGGTGTGGAGACGGGCCGCCCAAATGATTCCCCCCGGGGCGGACATGGGGGATAATGTGCAATCTCTAAGTAAAGGATATATAATCAATTAAAACCCATGTTGGTATGGAACTAGGGTCAAGGGGGAAGGGGTGGTAGAAGGGAGGGGGGTGGTAGAAGGGAGGGGGGGGGAAGGGAGAACAAGAGGAAAGGGGGGAGGGGGGAAGAGGGGAGGAACAAGGAGAGAGAAGGGGGGAAAGATGGGTGAATAGGGTGGAGAACTCCCTAGCTTGTCCCTCTCCCTATTGTCCTGTGGTCAGTTAGGTGGTGATAATGTTGTATGTCACCCCAATATAGTAATCATGTGGCGGGACTACGTCCCGACCACCTTTATCATTGAATTACTATTGTCCTTATGTTTGTTTACTCTTTTTCAATTGCTTGTATCTATCATCCCCTGAGTAATTGGTGCGGTCTCTGGCTCCCCGTCACCCCCAGAGCGGCGGATATGTGCTTCCCCTGAAGGGGATGTCCTTAAGGTTCGCCCCCTCTTGCTCCTCCCTACCTTGGGGCCTCCCGCCCACTGGATGGGTCCGATCGCACATACGCAGTTGCGTTGGGCGGAGTCTGTACGTCTCTTGGTTGGGGAGCTCATTTAATGGGCTGCTGCCCATGGATGAGCAGCGTGAATCTCATCTTGGGGATGAGAGAGACAGTGCTAGCACCGACGTGGTCTGCAGTGCCTTGGGGACCTCGATGGATGCCTTTATTTAATTAATTTTAGTCCATGCATTACCCTGCATTTCTTGTCAGCAATATGGTTACCACCATGGCCGACAGCACACTGGGTGTACCAGTGTGTTTGGACACCGCACTCCTTATGACCCCCTCTGCATCAACCAGCGGTTGTTTTCCATCCACCTGCCTGCTCCACATCAGGATATTTTTCCTCTGCTGCCCCAGTCCCCTAAGCATCCACAGATTTTATCACTGTGGTAAGTTCGTTACTGCCCACTATACCCCGTTGGTCGGTCCTTCCCTCGTTTTCCCCTCCCCCCTCTCTCTTTACCCATCTTTCCCCCCTTCTCTGTCCTAATCCCCCTCTTCTACCACCCCTTCATCCTTGACCCTAGTTCCATACCAACATGGGTTTTAATTGATTATATATCCTTTACTTAGAGATTGCGCATTATCCCCCATGTCCGCCGCGGGGGAAATTATTTGGGCGGCCCGCCTCCGCACCCGTTTCATTACTTACCGGGTAAGCTACCAATACTTTGGTCTTTTTAATTTTTAATTTGTGCTGAACTGTATTTTATCTCTTTACACTGTCATGTATTTTATAGATTGGGACGATGTTCTCAAAGCCGCAGACGAAGGAGAATCTTGTCTCCTGGTTCTGTTGGACCTAAGTGCAGCTTTCGACACTGTAGACCACAATCTGTTACTGACTCGGCTTGCTGAAGTAGCCAGAGTCGCAGAAAGCGAATTATCTTGGTTCTCCTCTTTTTTGGAAAACCGATCGCAAACAGTGAAGTTAGGCCCTTTTATGTCTGAAAAACGCACAATAACATGCGGAGTCCCTCAAGGATCGCCTCTGTCACCAGTGCTGTTTAACATTTATCTTCGTCCTCTTTTTGAGATTATCAGCAGCCAAAAACTGCTCTATCACTCATACGCAGACGACACGCAACTTTATTTCCGCATTTGCAACAGACAGGATCACCACCTCAATCTAGAGACATGCCTCTCTTTGATAGAAGACTGGATGACAAAGAGTTATCTCAAACTCAACGGAGCGAAAACAGAACTTCTTCTGTTTCACGCCAAGCACAGGAATCAACTTTCAACAGTGTGGACCCCCCCGCCTATTTTGGGCAAAACCATCACCCCTAGCGCCAAAGTCAAAAGCCTAGGGGTCATTTTTGACTCCTTTATGACAATGGACGCACAAATAGGATCAGTAGTCAGCGGATCTCACCATCTACTGCGCCTACTACGTAGACTCACTCCGTTCATCCCCAAAGAAGATTTAGCGGCCGTGGTGGGAGCAATTGTAAACTCCAGGCTGGATTATGCAAATGCCCTTTACCTCGGCCTCCCCAAGTACCAAATCGCTCGTCTGCAAGTCGTTCAGAATACGGCCGCCAGACTTGTGACTAGGAAAAAACCCTGGGAATCTATCTCACCTTCACTGAGAGCCCTTCATTGGCTGCCAGTTAAAGACAGAATTGCTTTCAAAGCTCTATGTCTTACGCATAGATGTGTCCATGGGAATGCCCCCCAATATCTATGCGAAATAAAAGCTCATAACCCCAATCGCGTTTTGCGATCCACGAATCAGAACCTGCTCCAGGTTCCGAAAGCCAACTTCAAGTCCAAAGGAGAAAGAAGATTCGCGATCCAAGGTCCCAGACTATGGAACGCTTTACCAACCAGCATTCGGTTGGAGGAGAACCACCTAGCATTTAGGAAAAAGGTCAAGACTTTTCTCTTTTGATATCAAAGGAGACAGGAACAACAAGCGCCCAGAGGCGATTCAGTTCGCATGTGCCGCGCTATACAAGTTTTCATTCATTCATTCATTCTCCTGAAAAAAAGCAGGACACCCGCAAAACTAGTAGAGACTGTGCCAAATCCTTGATCTGTATGATTGTACTGTATTTCTTATTATGTACTAAATCTTTTAAATTCAACAATTCTTAATTCTATGTATCAGTACCGAGATAGTCCACATTCCTCTGGGTGGGCATGTCCCTAAGTCTAGCTTCACCCACTATTCTTCTTGCCCTTACCCTCCCCTTTTTCAGTATAACTTGGATGATGGTACGTTTTTATCAATATTACTTTTCTGTTATCAGAGGCTATACTCCCCTTTTTGTTTAACACTGAAAGGATGACGAGGCCAGAAGGACCCAGCATGCATTTGTTACATATTACACCCTTAATATGGGTGTAACATATTACAAAGAGTGAACTTATCCTTCAACCTATAGGAATATAGTCAGTGTCCAGGATATTAACTTTTGGCAACAGCTCCATTATTCCACCCATCATAGTCCCCCAACTAAACTCACCTAGAAACTCTTGAGTTAGAGGTATCTCAACCATTAAACACTTCTAAATATACACACATATACACACACTTTTTTTTTAAATGCTTCTAAAACCACAAACACGGCATGTAAACGCAGCAAAACAGACATTTTAAACATCGGTTACTATCTGCCAAGTTAAATCGTTCAGGAGAGGTTGTAAAACGTCCCGTGTACATGAAGCCTTGGGGGTTTATTAAGGCTGGAAAGTGCAAAATCAGGCTCAGTTCTGCATAGAAACCAATTGGCTTCTAACCCCAGCTTGTTCAATTAAGCTTTGGCAAAAAAACCTGGAAGCTCATTGGTTTCTATGCAGAAGTAAGCCTGATTTTGCACTCTCCAACTTTAGTAAATAAACCCCTATGTTTACCTCTTCTGGGCTGCAGTCTTTAGTGCCGCTTATACTTGTGAACCTACATAGACTTGAATTTGGGCTATAGTGCAAGTGTATCTAGTTTCAGCTGCAGCCTATGCAAAAGAAGGTAAGAAGGGCACGAGAGGTAAATAATCCTCTGGGTGGAGGTTTCTAGGTTAGTGGGCCAGGCATAGTAGACTGATGTAGTTTTTACTAGTGCCCATTCACACCATTGCACAGCACTAATGCAGGTTACATGAGTTGGTGTATTGTGGTGCCATTCATTCTTAAAGTGGAACTACACTGTATCTGAGAATCAAAAATGCGGTTTAATTCATTTTCAATATTCAAAGCAAACTCACCCATCCAAGCTTTATGTTTGCCGAGATCGCTGAGATGAGATGCCGATGCGCGTGCCTGGCGGCCGCGATGTCCGCCAGGCACTCGGGGTCGGCGGCAACAGGGACAAGACGTGGATCTCTGTGTGTAAACAAAGAGATCCATGTCCTGTCAGGGGAGAGAGGAGACCGATCTGTGTCCCTTGTACATAGGGACACAGATCGGTCACCTCCCCCAGTCAGTCCCCTCCCCCCACAGTTAGAACACAATTCAGGGTACACATTTAACCCCTTCCTCACCCCCTAGTGTTAACCCCTTCAATGCCAGTCACATTTATACCGTAATTAGTGCATATTTATAGCACTTATCATTGTATAAAATGTGAATGGCGCCAAAAATGTGTCAAAAGTGTCCGATGTCTCCGCCATAATGTCGCAGTCACGAAAAAAACGCTGATCGCCATTAGTAATAATAATAATAATAATAATAATAATAATTCTGTCCCCTATTTCGTAAGAGCAATAACTTTTGCGCAAACCAGACGCTTATTGCGTTTTTTTTTTTTACCAAAAATATGTAGAAGAATACGTATCGCCTAGACTGAGAAAAATGTTTTTTAAAAAAGAAAAAATGGGCTATTATAGCAACAAGTAAAAAATATTGTTTTTTTTTTTCAAAATTGTCGCTGTATTTTTGTTTATAGCGCAAAAAATAAAAACCGCAAAAAATAAAAACCGCAAAAAATAAAAACCGCAGAGGTGATCAAATACCACCAAAAGAAAGCTCTATTTGTGGGGAAAAAAAGGACGTCAATTTTGTTTGGGAGCCACGTCGCACAACTGCGCAATTGTCAGTTAAAGCGATGCAGATTTCACCTGGTCAGGAAGGGGGCATACATGCCCAGTAAGGAAGTGGTTAAGGTGCACTGCATGTAAAAAATTAAAAAAAAGTACCAAAAGTCTGTTGGTAACCTGTTGAGAATAAAGATCAATAAAAAGTAAATGAAGACAATGCAATGGCATAGTGTGTATTACCAAATCCAAATAATCTGTATTTTTACGAAAATTGCTCACAAAAGCGGTAAAAACTGACAATCAAAAATGACACACTCCACCTTTTCGATTAAGAATTATGTCTAGAATAAACACAAGCAAGGTCGCATTTTATATTAGAGTCAATTGCCTGTAAATATCCAAATCGTCATATCAAAATATGAAAACTGATAAAACGCGTTGATGTTACTTTGATATCTGGACGTCAATAAGCTATACCTCCAAGCCAATGTGAGACACAAGTGTCGGTAACCGGAGCTTTATCAAGACATGAGCAGCGGAGGCTCCACTTAATAGGTCACAGGCTGCGTATACATGAAGCTATGTTAGCAATGTAAAGCTTGGGTAAGCAGCATGATAAGAGCAAACAATGAGCATAGATGTCGGCATTAGCAGCACGCAAGACACTGACTGGTGGATCAGAAGTTGCTCATTTGCGATGGAGCCTCTGGGAGGATCAGCCACAGGTCTGCCCAAAAACCACCCTGGAGCTTACGAGTACACGCGACTTTCTAGAAATGTATTCACTTAAAGCAGATCTCCACCCTAAAGTGAAGTTCCGCTGATCGGAGCCCTCCAGTGTCACATTTGACACCTTTCAGGGGGGAGGGGGGTGCAGATACCTGTCTAAAGACAGATATTTGCACCCACTTCCGGCCCGCAGTCTCGGGCAAAAGACGTGTTTTTCCCGTTGTGTGCTGGGAACTCTCGGCTCCCAGCACATAGCAGGAGCCAATCGGCGGGCGCAGCGCGACTCGCGAATGCGCCGTAGGGGACCGGGCAGTGAAGCCGGAGCGCTTCACTTCCTGGTTCCCTCACCGTGGATGGAGGGGGGAGCAGCAGAGAGACGAGCGATTGCTCGTCCTCTGCTGCGGACACCGCTGGACTCCAGGACAGGTAAGTGTCCTAATATTAAAAGTCAGCAGCTGCAGTATTTGTAGCTGCTGGCTTCTAATATTTTTTTTAAGGGTCCATCCGCTTTAAGGGATAGGTTGAAGTTTGTAACAATTTCCCACTCATGCAGCCTCTTCCCGATCCCCCTTTAAATTGTGACAGCGGGACGAGAAGCTTCTATACGCACCCACTGCTACAATCTGAAAAGAATACAGCTGTGTAGGACTCCATCCACATGGCCGAGTCATTCATTCACTGAGTTCTGTGAATGAACTGCAAGTACCAACAGCCTTTGTGGTTGACAGCTTGTAGTTCTCAAAATACCAGGGCTCTAGATCAGGGATCTTCAAACTATGGCCCTCCAGCTGTTGCGGAACTACACATCCCATGAGGCATTGTAAACCTCTGACATTTACAGACATGACTAGGCATGATGGGAATTGTAGTTCCTGAACAACTGGAGGGCCATAGTTTGAGGACCCCTGCTCTAGATAGTTCATTGATGCTTCCTATCAATTAGTAACTGCCTGTACAACAGGGCTCGACAAAATTCGGGCGCCAGGTCGCAATTGCGACAAGAAATTGTGACCTGGCGCCCGCCAGAAATTGAGGCCGCGGCCTCAGTTACTGCCCGTCGCGGGCCTGACAATCGCGCAGTGGGGCGCATGGAGGCACCCTGTGCCCCCACCTCCCCCGCCGCGTGATCGCGGCACACCCACGACGGCCGGTAATTGAGGCCGCGGCTTTACGGCCTTGTGAAGTGCCAAGCTTCCTTCTGTGACCTGCGCCATCTGGTGGTGGCCGTTGGCATTACAAGTAAAACAGCAGTTCTAAAATGTAATTTTTCACTGGCATCCCCTTCCCTCTAATTAGAACCAGGGCTGTGGAGTCGGTAGATAAGTGTTCCGACTCCTCGTTTTTTGTACTTCCGACTCTCTGACTCCTTTGTATTAATATGCAAATGTATTTTAGACATTCCTTGAAGGAAAGAAAGTCAACTATAAAGGGGAAGTTCGATTTCACTGGCGCCACCCTTGGGGCTGCTTTTGCTAATCTTGTGTTACCGCGTGTAAAGTAAAAGTTTGGTAAGAGACCCTTTGCGTTCCTTTCCGAACTTGACAAGCCGGTTTGGACTTCCACCCTGGATGCTTTTCCGCTACTATCCTCCAGACCGATTTTGTTGAAGATTTGCTGGCTCAGAGCTCTCTGAAGAAGGCCACCCTGTACCTGACGATTCTTATTAAGGACCCCCCCAAGATAGATTCACTATGGAGAAAGTGGGAGGGAGATATCCCATCCCTGGACAGGGAGGTGTGGGAGGAATGTTTTGAAGATAGCTACAAGTTGGTGATCTCCTCTAGGGATAAATTGATACAAACTAAGTTTTTACATAGGGTGTACTTTACACCTCGGAGACTGCATGGGATCTATCCGCAACGCCCTCCAGACTGCCTGCGATGTTGCTCCCTGGAGGGTACTTATCAGTGAGAGGCTAGGTTACCCATGGGCGCTGCGTTCCCTGTAACAGCAGAACACAACACTATGGAAAGTGTAAGTATTGCCGCTCCTAATTGTGCGTTGCGTCCCATATAGTGAAGCACATGAAAAGCATGCTTCTTCACGGTCACTTAACGTGTTCGTTTTGCGGTTACGTGAGGCACTGCATGCATTGGTCTTTATTCTTACAGTAGAGAAGTCATTAATTATAACTCTTTGTGAATTGGGACATTTAAACTTGCTTTTTTTTTTATTCCAATCTAAATTAAGTCGGAGTCGGTGCAATGTTTGCCGACTCCAGGTACCCAAAATTTCCTCCGACTACACAGCCCTGATTAGAACCCCCAAACATAGAATAATATATATATATATACACAACACCCTAGAATAAAATGGCGATCATTGCAATACTTTCTGTCACGCCATATTTGCGCAGTGGCCTTACAAGCGCACTTTTTTTGGGAAAAAATACACTTTTTAAATTAAAAAATAAGACAACAGTAAAGTTATCCTAATTTTTTTTATATTGTGAAAGATCATTTTTACCCGAGTAAATTGATACCCAACATGTCACGCTTTAAAATTGCGTCCGCTCGTGGAATGCCGACAAACTTTTACCCTTTAAAATCTCCATAGGCGATGTTTAAAAAATTCTATAGGTTGCATGTTTTGGGTTACAGAGGAGGTCTAGAGCTAGAATTATTGCTCTCACTCTAACGATCTCGGCGATACCTCACGTGTGGTTTGAATACCGTTTACATATGCGGGCGCTACTCACGTATGTGTTCGCTTCTGCGCGCAAGCTCGTCGGGACGGGGGGCGTTTTCTGGCTCCTAACTTTTTTTATCTGGCTCCTAGATTCCAAGCAAATGTGTCAAACCCTGATGAAAGGGTTAAACAATTTTCCTTTAGATTTACCAAAAGTACCTTTATAATATGAGGTCAAACCTGACCATTTCCCACTGGTATGCAAATTCAGCTGCTTGATTGTTTTTACGGTCAGCGGGAAGGGACACCTTTAATGCCATATTCCTATTACAATGGATGTTTACATTCCTTGTAATAGGAATAAAAGTGATCAAATTTTTTTTTTTTAAAAGATAAAGTGTAAAAAAATATATATATATATATATTTTTTTAAATAAAATAAACACAAATTGAAACTAAAGAGCCCCCTGTCCCCGCATATGTAGGTTGCGTCCACATATGTAAATGATGTTCAAACCACACGTGATGAACCACTGCAAACGTTAGAGCGAGAGCAATAATTCTAGCCCAAGACCTCCTCTGTAACTCTAAACAGGTAACCTGTAAAAAAAAAAAAAAAAGATTGAATCGCCTATAGAGATTTTTAAGTACCGAAGTTTGGCGCCATTCCATGTGTGTGCAATCTTAAAGCGTGGCATGCGAGGTATCCATTGACTTGGTATAACATAATCTGTCATATTATACAAAAAATTGGGCCAGCGTTACAGTTTTCTTTTTATTCACGAAAGTGTCCCCCCCCCCCCCCAAACAAATTGCGTTAAAACAATAAAATGAATGGGCAGCACTTCGGCATCGGCGATTTTCACCCTTTCGCCGGCCACTAGCGGGGGTTAATAACGCCCTGCTAGCAGGTGAAAAGCACCACTAAAATGACGGTAAAGCGCCGCTAAAACTAGCCGTGCTTTACCGCTAAGTAACGCAGGGCGGCGTTAGTGTGAAAGGGGTCTAAAGATGGGATCCTCAAACTACGGCCCTCTAGCTGTTGCGGAACTACACATCCCATGAGGCATTGTAAACCTCTGCCATTCACAGACATGACTAGGCATGATGGGAATTGTAGTTCCTGAACAACTGGAGGGCCGTAGTTTGAGGACCCCTGGTCTAAAGCAACCTGTCAAGTACAGCTGTACGATTCTGCATGAAATGAGAATTAAAATTTTTTTGCTTAGAATAACAAAAAAAAAAAAAGAAAAAACAATTCTCAGCTCAACATTCTTTTTCACATTCTACAAAATAATTAGGCATATTTTATTGTGTATTTTTTTTTTTGATTTCTCAAAAAATTGAAAGACCTCTGTGCAAATACTGTGCGACATAAAATATTGCAACAACCGCCATTTTATTCTCCAGGGTCTATACAAAAATATATATATAATGCTTGGGGGTTCTAAGTAATTTTCTAATTCATTGAAGTGTACTTTAATTGCTTTAGAAAAACCGTCGAGCAAATACAGTGACAAAATATTGCAACAATGTCAGTTTATTCTCTAGGGTATCTCCAAAAAAAAAATTATATATATATATATATATATATATATATCATATACATATATATATACACATACATATATATATACACACACACACACACATATACACACACGCTCTCAGCCAAAGGGGGGGCCCCCCCAACGACCCCCTGTCAGACAGAACACACCATCCATTGCAATGAATGGGAAGCAGTTGCTTTGCGGGCGCTATTTCTAGCACTAAAACGCCTGAAAAATGCCACAGTGTGAAAGGGGTCTTAAAGCGGAGATCCGCCTGGGTAAAAAAAACAAAAACATTATAAAATAAAAAGTCAGCAGCTACAAATACTGCAGCTACTGACTTTTAATATATGGACACTTACCTGTCCAGGGAGCCCGCAATGTCAGCACCCGAAGCTGACCCATCCCTCGGCTCCGGGTGCAGGCATTCTACTAAGGGAAACATGAAGTAAAGCCTTGCGCAGCTTCACAGCCTGTTTCACGCTGTGCATTAGCGAGTCGCGCTATGCTTTCTGAATGGTCCCTGCTGTCTTCTGGGAACTGTGCAATGTTGCCAATCCAACAAATTGAAATTTACTGACACGACACCCAAAATTTACTAGCACAGCCAAGTTTTTACTGCCATTTCCAAAAGTTATAAAATGACAGTTTTAACTGTAAATTTTAGTATTTAGGCCACACACACAGTGACACTGGCAGCAGTGCACAGCAGCAGCACAGATGATGATGATGATGATGACACCTCAACAACACATCCCCTCCTGAGTCACAGTGAGTCTCTCTCCACACCAGGTGGTCCTTTTAGTCCACTACATTCCAAACAGCACTGACAGTCCCGCTCCTGACCTACCTTGCTCCCATCCTGCAGATCCACACATGAGCCTCCAGCCACTACATTCAGATCCCTTGCACTATGACATCACATGACATGACATGCTCAGGCACTGCTCGAACACACTGTAGCAGAAACTCATGGTATCGGCCGGCTCACAGCCATATATTTTACTGGCAACCTTTTCCTGTCACTGGCATTTACCTGCAGGAGAAGAGTGACCATTTTTTACTGGCTGCCAGTAAAAATACTGACAGTTGGCAACACTGGACCTGTGTGTCTTGCAGAAGACATGGCGTAGTTCACTGCACAAGATTGTGGCGATCTATCCCCTGAAGTGGGAGCAGATACCTGGATTTGACAGGTACTCGCTCCCCACTGACAGGTGCCAAATACAGCACCGGGAGGAGGGGGCATCTGGAATCCGCTTTAAGGGCCCTAGTGACAAGAAAGTGGAGGTGAATTCCTTCCATGATGCAGCGCGGTGATTGGTAGGCAGACAGCCAGGGCTGGTGCAAGGATTTTCGACACCCTAGGCGAAGCCTCATTTTGACGCCCCCCCCACCATTCGCTCCGCCCCTCACTGCAATTTTTGTGGTGCCTCTTCACTTATTTCTTCGGCCGTGGTCCACATGCTTGCACATGTGCCTCTGGACCCAGCCAAAAGACAACTAGAAGGATGGCAAGGCTCGTCCTCACGCCAGCCGTGGTCCAGGCTAGAGCAGTATACAGGGAGCCCAACTGTGTAACTGACTGCCTGTACGGCAACAAATACACTAACAATGCTAGGTTCCTAGTAAAAAAAAAAATGCACATTTTTTTGACCTGCAAAAAGATCTGCATTTATTTTTATACAAAACTGGTATTTGAACCTCCACACCTCAAATCACCCCAATTTTGTATGTATTTTTAGGTCTAAGATTAACCAAATTAACCAAATTCTACCACCTTTACACCTCAGATCACCTCATCACTGTATCATCCTGAACACATGTTTCCCTCTGCACCCCCCACCTTTGTTCCCCTTAACCCCCCCCCCCCACCACACACACATCAGTTCCTATATGTACCCCCTGCACACTGTTCCTTCCCCCACACAATCAGTTCCTCTTTGTAACCCCCCCCCCAAACACACACACATCTGTTCCCCCTCTGTACCCTGCTGCCCATCTGCCCCCCCACAAACACCAGTTCCCACTCTGTACCCCCCTACACACACACACCTGTCTCCCCCACACCAGTTCCCACTCTGTACCCCCCTGCACATCTGTCCCCCCACACCATTTCCCACTCTGTACCCCCCTGCACAACCGGTACCCCCCACACCAGTTCCCACTCTGTACCCCCCTGCACATCTGCCCCCCCCCCACACACCAGTTCCCACTCTGTACCCCCCTCACACACCTCTCCCCCACACCAGTACCCCTCTACACACACACACACCTGTACCCCTCTACACACACACACACCTGTTCCCACTCTGTACCCCTCCACACACACATATATCCCCCCCACATCAGTCCCACTCTGTCCCTCCATGCACATCTGCCCCCCCCCCACAGCAGTTCCCACTCTGTCCCCCCCAGTCCCCACTCTGTACCCCCCCACACACACCAGGTCCCACTCTGTACCCCCACACATACACACCTGTCCCCCACACACACACCAGGCCCCACTCTGTACCCCCCCACACACATCTCTCTCCGACAACACCAGTTCCCACTCTGTACCCCCCCCCCCCACACACACAATCTGCCCCCCCACACGTTCCCCTCTGTACCCCCACACACACAATCTGCCCCCCCCCCACACGTTCCCACTCTGTACCCCCCACACACACAATCTGCCCCCCCCCCACACACACACAATATTCCCCCCCCCCACACACACACACAATCTGTCCCCCCCACACGTTCCCACTCTGTACCCGCCACACACAATCTACCCCCCCACACGTTCCCACTCTGTACCCCCCACACACACACAATCTGCCCCCCCCACAACGTTCCCACTCTGTACCCCCCAGTCCCCACTCTGTACCCCCCCACACACACACCAGGTCCCACTCTGTACCCCCACACATACACACCTGTCCCCCCCACACACACCAGGCCCCACTCTGTACCCCCCCCACACACATCTCTCTCCGACAACACCAGTTCCCACTCTGTACCCCCCCACACACAATCTGCCCCCCCACACGTTCCCACTCTGTACCCCCCACACACACAATCTGCCCCCCTCTCCATACGTTCCCACTCTGTACCCCCCACACACACAATCTGCCCCCCCCACACGTTCCCACTCTGTACCCACCACACACACAATTTCCCCCCCCCCACTCTGACCCCCCACACACACAATCTGCCCCCCCAGTTCCCACTCTGTACCCCCCACACACGTCCCACTCTGTACCCCCCACACACACACACAATCTGCCCCCCCCCACATGTTCCCACTCTGTACCCCCCCACACACACAATCTGCCCCCCCCCACATGTTCCCACTCTGTACCCCCCACACATTCCCCCCCCCCACACACGTTCCCACTCTGTACCCCCCCACACACACACAATCTGCCCCCCCCCCACACACACACACACACATACATACATACATATCTGCCCCCCCACACACACAAACCAGTTCCCCCTCTGTATACAGTGCAATGTAAACTTGACAGCAGAGACTAGAGTACATTTTTTAATTACTTGTGACAGGTTGCATGCTGCAGCACTGAGCGTCCTGCTTGTATTGTGTACCTGAGCCAGCGGGGGTTAAGTCTTTACTGAAGGAGAACGGCGCTGCTGCCAGTCTCTCCTTATCTCACTACAGATCCCGACCCCGAGCGACCAGGAGGAGGGGGGGGGGGGGGGCGATCGGACATCATAGCAAGCATGCGGCTTGCATGTAGGGCTTCCATCTCACCCGCCCTGCATTCAACAGCAACTTCCACCATCAATCGTCAAGCAGCACTTCCGGCCAGCTGTTCCCAGCTCTCTCCCCTCATCTCACTGCCGCTTCTACAGCGCTGCAGGCGTACTTGTGAAGGTGATGTCTTCACAGGCGCAAACCCCCCCCCCCCCCCCAGCCTGGCGGCCCTCGCCAAAGGGAAGTTTTTTTCTAAAATTCCGGTCCAGGAGGTATTTTGATGCCGAACCCCAGCGAATGGCTGGGTACCGGATTTTGCCGCTCCCCCTACCCTGGCGCTCTAGGCAGCCGCCTGACTTGCCTATGCCTAGCGCCGGCCCTGCAGACAGCACACAGGCGAGGAGGTCAGCTGTGGACATTATGAGGTCATAGTGGAAGGGTCACAGAGATGTGATGGTGGGTCACTGCTGTGTATACTGTAGGGTCCTGTCTCCATAATGACAGCCCTGTGTAGTCTGCACACACTGACACCCACCTGCTCCGGGCTGCAGTCAGGCTCCCCTCATGGTACACAGGGAGGAAAGTTCTCTCCTCTCTCAGGTGGTGTGTTATAACCGCAGTGTTACACAAGGAGTACACACACCTCACACACGGCATAGGGCTATCCCCACACAACAGCCACCTCACCTGACAGGCCGCTCTCCGCCAGCCCGGGGCCTGCTTACTTCGTCCTGCCTCTGTTGATGCGTTTAGTCCCGCTGCCTGCGCAGTGAGAGCCGATCACTCCCCCACCATCACTAATACCACAGCTCGGCGCTTGCGCAGCCCAATACAGGAAGCGTCCATACGGGGAGCCCCGGACAGATCGGGAATAGACAGCACTGCGCATGCGGCAGATGTGTTGGTGCGTGACGTACTTGTCTTCCTGCTCTACTTGGCAACCTGACAGATCCTGCTGTGTCTGTAGTGTACAGTGATGGCAGCAATGTATAAATACCTGTAATAATAAAAAAAAAGATATATATACTATAGATATGGCATAGTGAAGTTTTCAAGTATCTCTAGGTGTATATGGTGCATGTTATCGGCTGCTGTTTGAAACGTCTCTATGCAATATGTGTAGTATATTTTAGGGATACCGTTTTTTTTGTTTTTTTTTAATCGGCGAGTACCAACACTTTTGGGCAAGTACTCGCTGATACCGAGTACTGATACTTTGCAGTGCAATTTGCGTCAATACAAAAACATTTGGCGCAAAACGCACTGCAAAGAGTCGCTTGTGATTTGGACAGTGCAGTGTAATTCCTATCCAAATCGCATGCGATTTCCTACACTTCTCCTGTGTGCCATCTAGTGGGCAATTTATTAAAAATGTTAGAACTTAGAGAAGGGGGAAAGGAAAGAAAAAGGAAGAAAGAGAGAAAGAAGGGAAAGAAGAGAAGGGAAAAGTACACGCATCAGACCCTGAGTCACAAGTGGAAATAAATAAGGTGATGGTGGAGGGGGGGAGGGAAGGAAAAAGGAACATAGAAATAACACACAGGCTACACGGTTGACAATAAAAATAAGGTTTTATGGAATTGTAATTAAATGTTTTTTATTTTTTTTAATGAATATTTTTGTATATGATTGAAAACACAGGGCCAGATTCAGATACAATTACATTGGCGCAGAGTATCAGAGATACACTACGCCGCCGTATTTTACCAGGCTCTACGACGAATTCATGTAGATTTTGGCCCATAAGGTACAGCGGCGTAGTGTATTTCTCGAGGCGGAATCTAAATACGCGATTAGGGGGCGTGAAGCATTTAAATTAGCCGCGTCCCCGCGGCGATCGAACTGCGCATGCTCCGTTCAGAAATTTCCCGCCGTGCATTGCGTGAAATAACGTCGATACGTCATTTTTTGTTTGAGTAGCGTCGTTTACGTACATTCCTATTCCCGGACGACTTACGTAAAAAATAAAAACAAACGTTGAAATTAGACGCGGGAATGACGGCCATAACTTTACACGCCAAAAAGATAACTACAGATGTCGTAAGAGATTGCGAATGATGCTCGTAACTTTGTGGATCGTCGGAAAAAGCTCATTTGCATACCCCGACGCGGAAAACAACGGGAACTCCACCCAGTGGCCACAAATTTATTGCAGCGTAGATCCGAAGGCGTACAAACACGTAAGCCAGTCGGATTGAACCCCGCAGCCGTATTTTCATGGTTTGAAGGATTCAGACTAATGAAACAAAGCGCGTAATTTGAAAGTACTCCAGTCTAACGCGAGATAGACCTGAGTAAGGGCTCTGTGAATCTGCCCCACAGTGTGTACCACAAGAGTAACATTTCTAATTTAAAAAGGAATTTATATAAAAATGTTGATATGAACAATGGGGGAAACTAATGCGCAAACCACACCAACTCGCAATAATAATAAAATACAGATTAAAATTAGAGATTAAAAATAGAAATGGTAAGCAGCAGGCAGCCACGCCAATAAGTGCTCACACACTAATAAAGACTGATAAATAAGGGGGAGGGCAATGGCGCTTGCAAATAATCAAGATAATACCGTAACAATACAGAAAACTAGATAACTTCCAGAATCCTGCTGTGGTCACACTCCAAATGTTCAATCGATTGAGCCAGAAAAATTGTGTGTCACTCCTGATCAATATCACCCACCATCAATCAACAGGATGAAAAAGGGGGGAGGGGGGGTAGATTTGAGTGATGTTGTTGTAAATGTAAACCACTAGAAATAACTAAATATTAAATAAATGATATAGTCACAACCATATATCATAATAGTGCAAAAAAATAAAAACGTGAGTCCTGTGCAAACTCCATACTCCAAGATAATGTGCAAAAATTAAAAACCACGGACGAGGATGGATGGTAATTAGGCACTTACTTACTGTAAAAGTTAATATCGCAGATCGCCGCCATTACTAGTAAAAAATAAAAAATAAATCATAAATCTATCCCCTATTTTGTAGGCACTATAACTTTTGCGCAAACAAATCAATATACGCTTATTGCGATTTTTTTTAACAAAAATATATAGAAGAATACGTGACGGCCTAAACCGAGGAAAAAAAAAAATATATATAAAAAAAAAAATTGGGATATTATTATAACAAAAAGTAAAAAATATTGGGCCAGATTCACGTACATTGGCGCATATTTTGACCGGCGTAGCGCACCTCCTTTACGTTAGACCGGCGCAATGTAGAGGCGCAATCACCGTATCCTCGTAGTATTTGCGCAGAAATTTGCGCAGGTGTAACGTAAATTCCGAGGCGTAAGGCGGAGTAATTCAAATTGGGAAGGACGTGGGCATGTTTACATTGAAATGAGCCGTGACCCCATGCAAATGAAGGGCCGGCCGGCTCGCGCATGCGTGCTTGAAGCAGACCATGGTCAGCACCTCTGTGCGCATGCTCACAACTCGGGAACAGCACAATCAGTGAAATTGGAAGTGGACTAGGGCAAAATAGTGAACTACGCAGACAGCATAAATAGACAGACAGAAACGCACTTCCTTTGCAAAAGTACATCCCTTTGTATCCCTCCCTATACAGCAAGGTGCTTTTGTTCTGTTGTTTATTAGCGTTTGTTTGTTTGTTTGTTTGTGACGTGTCTTTGAGATATTTGGGGACTGTTTTGCAGAGTGATTTTTGTCTTTTCTGTGTTTTCTTCGTTTTTTTTTTGTTTTTTAATTATATTTTTGCTGGGCAATTCTTTTTTTGGCTGGTCATTTTTTTTTTTTTTTTGGTTCTGTTTGTGAATGATTTTGGAATGTGGGGGTGACATTCCTGCCGGAAAAGGGGTGTCACCCTCATTTGTGGTGGAGAAGTGATCCCGAGGACCAGGGAGAAGTGATCCCCAGGTCCGTGTGAATGGTGTATGAATGTACAGTGACATAATTGGAGCCGTGGCGTTGCTGCTCACAAGTCCTGCATGGTGGGCTTGTGCCAATCCAATGTGATGAGGATGTGATGTGTCTGTGCTAGGGACCACAGTGGTGTGCATGCATGCATTCTCATTGTGCCATGATTAATGTGTGTGTTTAACGTGCAAAGATGCCTAATGTGAGCTGTCTGCTGGCTGCTCTTCCCTCAGAAGACGGGGTATCCTCGGTTAGAGGGGGGATTGTCTGGTTCAGGGGTCAGGTCATCACTTATGTCAATCTCCAGGCCCTTTCTCACTGCGAAGTTGTGCAGCATTCCACATGCACCGATGATCTGGCATACAAAGTTTGGGGAATACAACAGGGTACCATGGGGGGTTGCGTATAGGAGTCATGAGATGGGGTCCCAGTGCATATGCAGAGTCACCCTGAAGGGATAAGACAGGAGGATGTTAGTAGTGCATGTGCCCCTTGTGATGTGTGCCAGCTGTCCCCATACATGTTCTGTTCGAAATCTGTGGGGATGGGGCTCTGATTGTATATGTAGCTGTCATGGGTGTCATGGGTGGTGTCATGTGTTGGGCTGGTGATGTCCTTCTGCAGGGTTGTGGTATAAATCCAGGATGGCATGAGGGGTGAATCTGAAGATGCGCGACACCTCAGAACCATTAATGCCAAAGATGTCTATGCGTGTGTGATATATCAAGTGAAGAGTGAGGGGCTTGTATCAGATTAGATTATTATATCCATCAAGGTTTTAAAGGGCTATTGAAAGATAGTGAGACCGTGTTTGTAATTTGTATGTATGTTATGTATTGATGTATATATGTATTGTGGGAGATTAGCTTGTGGGGATCACTTTTCTCAAACACAGTCCGTAAGCAGGCACCTTCTTTTTTCTCTGGCAGATGCCAGGTTTTTATTTACAAAAAGGTTTGCAAGAAAAAAATAAACAAAAAACAGTGAAATAAAATCCTTGCCGTCCGGCGCTAAACTAAACATAAGGGTCTCCTATCTATACAGTGTGGGGCTGGTTCCCACCACCCACAAAATAAACAACAACGCAAACCTTTTCCTCGCAATGTCTTTAGAGAGCTCCTCACACTCAGGTTCCCTCCTGAGCGTCACAAAACCAGAGAGCTCCCTTCTGATCTCTTCCTAGTTGTTTTAAGGTCCACCTGACATTGAACTTCAGTGGACCCAAATATCCGGACCGGAACACCAGAGGCCGTAAAACCCGGCCCGGATTCCGGTTCAGCCTCTCAAAATAGACCGTATGCATTGTGAAATATATCTATGGTCAAGTATCTCACCTCGCATACCGTCACAGTATGTATATTTTTGGTAAAAATGTTTCTAAAAGCAAAGAAAACGTTTTTGGAAAAAAAAAATCCTCTCCCGTGCCCTCCTCTGTGCCCTCCTCCTTCTTTGCTCCTCTAAAGTCATTAGTATAGCTATGAGCATGGATGCCACTGGCATGTTGGCATACAGTTTGTTGGGCAGCAAGTGTGACTGCTCAGCTCCTCACTAACAGTGTTGGTTTCTCTGACATGTAGGCGGATTGTCTAATTTTATACCACCTTTTCTATGGTCTAATTTTAGACAGGACGTGCAGCTGTTGCGCACAGCGCGTAGCCTGCGCTGCACCAACGTTCTTTTGTGGATCCCCGTAACTCCCTCATTTGCATATTTGAATAGCAAATTAATGGTGTGTCTAGTGCAGTTTTGCGCGGACGGATACGCCGGTCTATCGAAATTACGCCGGTCAAAAAAAAGTAGATTTCTTGCGTATCTCGTTTTGGGGATGCGGCGCATCGAAACGCATGCGCAAATTTTGACTTACGCAGCGCATCTCCTGTAATGCCGGCGTAATCGATCTGTGAACCTGGCCCATTGTGTTTTTATTTCAAACTTTTCTGTATTTTATTGTTTATAGCGCAAAAAATTTAAATTGCAGAGATGATCAAATACCACCAAAAGAAAGCTCTATTTGTGGGGGAAAAAAATGATAAAAATATAATTTGGGTAGAGTGTTGTATGACCGCGCAATTGTCATTCAAAATGCGTCAGCGCTGAAAGCTGAAAATTGGTCTGGGGTGTTTAAGTGCCCAGTAATGAAGTGGTTAATTTACATACTGGGAGAGTGCTACATAGAAGTTGCTGTTGTGGAACTAGAAGGGCCAGCCTGGAAGCCAGCTAGGAATCGGATATTTACATTAGTGATTGCAGTGCCAGTGGCAACCAGTACCAGTAGGAGATCCTAAGATTATAAGTCCCCTGAGGTGAGAGGCTGGGGAGACAGGGGCACTTGGAGCACTATTTTGCGGTGCATTGTGGATTGGAGCACCCTTTACTCAACCTGCACTGAATGTTTGATTAACTGCACTTTATTTGGACTATTTTATTGGAGTGCACTTTGAGTGCACAAATTATTAGTTTTTCACATTTTTTACACATTGTGGACTTCATCTTTTATATTTGTCGCACTGAACGACCATTATATTTATTTCTTCCCATATTTTATTATTGCACTTTGCACTATTATATTTATTCGTATATTTATTTTGGAGACCAGGATCAGGCTATGTATTGCTGTTAATTTATAAACTACTGATTATTGCACTTTATATATTTTTTTGAATATATTTATAGATTGCCTTATTAGAATATATTAACTTTTACAGTAAGTAAGTGCCTAATTACCATCCATGCTCATCCGTGGTTTTTGATTTTTGCACATTATCTTGGAGTGTGGAGTTTGCACAGGACGTTTTTATTTTTTTGCACTATTATGATATATGGTTGTGACTATATCATTTATTTAATATTTAGTTATTTCTACATATTCTCACGGTCTCGATTTTTATCATCACTTACTTGGTGACATCCTTTTACCAACTAAGTGGTTTACACTTACAACAACATCACTCAAATCTACCCCCCCCCCCTTTTTCATCCTGTTGATTGATGGTGGGTGATATTGATCAGGAGTGACACACAATTTTTCTGGCTCAATCGATTGAACATTTGGAGTGTGACCACAGCAGGATTCTGGAAGTTATCTAGTTTTCTGTATTGTTACGGTATTATCTTGATTATTAGCAAGCGCCATTGCCCTCCCCCTTATTTATATAAAAATGTTAGAACTCACAGTACAGTAAAACCTCGGATTGCGAGCAACGCGGTTACGAGCGTTTTTTGCAAAGCGTTTATTTTTTAATTTTTTTATTCTGACTCTATGTGTGAGCGTTGTCTTGCAAGAAAAGCAGGATTTAAGCCTCTGGTGTATGCAGTACTGTATGTGGCCAGAGGTGGCGGGGGTGCCAAAGACACTCAGAGTATCTGTTAGCATCTCCGAGTGTCTCTGAGCGTCTCCGACACCCCCCACCTCTGGCCACATGGGGTACTGCATACACCAGCAGTGACACTGGAACAAATTATCTAAGTTTCCATTGATTCCTATGGAGAAACTCGCTTTGATATACAAGCACTTTGGATTACAAGCATGCTTTTGGAACGAATTATGCTTGTAATCCAAAGAACTACTGTACATATCTGGCCAAATGTAAAATCTTCATAGGTTTCCCCAATGATAGCAAATCACGAACACTGGAGGTGCTCACAGGGCTGATGGAGAAGTTCCGGGACCCCGTGGGTAAAGGGCAAGTGTGATGTCAGCTTGGAGGAGGACTGCCTCTACATCTCCAGCCTTGTGAGCACCTCTAGCAGCCGTGATTTGCTATCATCAACGGGACTGATGTTCTGTCAAAATAGCTTCTTACCCACTTAAGGACCTCCGCACGTACATTTACGGCCACAGAATGGCACGGATGGGCACAAGGGCGTAAATTTACGTCCTCGCCCAGTAGCGGGTCGGGGGTCCGATCGGGACCCCCTCCGCGGCGTGCGGAGGTCCCTGTGTCTCCGGGAGCGATCCGGGACGAGCGGGCGGATGTCCGTGTTTACCCGCGATCGTTTCCAGCCAATCGCTGCGCTTTACACAGGAAGGGGGAAGTGATGTAATCTCTCATCGCAGCGGTATTTCCAACCGCTGCGATGAGAGGAACACCTCACAGTAAGTGTGCACCAACATTACACTGACACACACACACATAGGCATACTTAACCCCTTGCGATCTGCCCCCCTACCCCCCCTGTCACAGTGTCACTGAATGCAGTGATCTAATCACTGCATTTAGTGTCAGTGTGACAGGCAGTGTAAAATCAGTTATTGTTAGGTTCAGGATAGCCCCCCCACCCCCCCTAATAAAGTTTTAACCCCCTGATCACCGCCATAGTTAACCCTTTCACTCCCTATTGCCAGCGTCACTAAGCGATCATTTTTCTGATCGCTGTATTAGTGTCGCTGTTCCCGCTAGGTAGCTATTTTTGTTTATTGCGATTTTTTTTTTTTACGAAAGACATGTGGCTAAATAAATTTTGGCCTAAATGTTTGACAAAAATTTAGTTTATTTGATTTTTTTTTAACAAAAAGTAAAAAATAGTGTTTTTTTTCAAAAATGTCGCTCTATTTTTGTATATAGCGCAAAAAATAAAAATCGCAGAGGTGATCAAATACCACCAAAAGAAAGCTCTATTTGTGGGAAGAAAAGGACGCAAATTTTGTTTGGGAGCCACGTCGCACGACCGCGCAATTGTCTGTTAAAGCGACGCAGTGCCGAATCGCATAAACACCTTGGGTCATTTACCAGCGTATTGGTCCGGGTCTTAAGTGGTTACAGAAGCGCATTTGTGAGGTTAGGCACTGATGTGGAAATAAGGCCTGGCTCGCAGTCTGTGCTCAAATACACTATTGCAAATTGTGTCATATGTTTTCCATGGGCGAGGAACCTATTCAGTCTTAACATTTCCCCACCAGCACAAATTGCAGCCTCTTACCAAGCCAAAACCCACGAAATGAGAGCTTTAAGGCCGCGTACACACCACTAAATAAATCGATCAAATCGGTCTGACAGACTGTTTTGATCATTTGTGCTGGGAAATTGGTTTGATCGTGTACACACGATCAAACCAAAATCCCCGCCGGCAACAGCGCGGCGACGTCTCTGACGCCGCCACGTCACCGCGATGAAAAACGTCCACGTGCGTCGAATCATTTGCCATACGGACAGATATTTGTGTACAACCAGCGGACATGTCGGACGGACGGGTTCCCACAGACAGATTTTAAAGCGCTTTAAAATTTGTCTGCTGGAAAAACCTGTCTGCTCGCCCGTACCCTCGAATTTTTGCTGAAACGGTCCGTTGCGTGGCCTTAGAATGCGACAGAATCAGCCAAACCAGCCTCAAGACAGTGGATTGCCAGAAACAGGTGCAGGCTCTCTGTTCCACAGTACATATGCATTGATTAACTTCTTGCACCCCTGGGCAGTACAGTGGCTCACAGGCTAGCACTTCTGCCTAGCACCACTGAGTTTCTGAGTTTGAAGGCCGGTTGACACTGATGCGATGTCAGAGTTCGGATGTGATTCGCACCGCACTGCAGTGCAAATCACATGCAATCTCTGTGCGATGCGGTTTTAGATACTATTTGCATGAAACTCGCACAGGACCCTTTTTTTGTTCGCAGCGGAATCAAATCACAGTGGATTTGCAGGGTTCCTGCATCGCAGCAGTGTGAACCGGCTCTAAATCCCAATCCTACTACCTGCCTAGAGGTTTGTATGTTGTGGTGTTAAAGTTTATTTTTCACCAGTGCTAGCATTGTTGATGGCTTTCACATAATGGAAGCCCAAGAAATCACATTATAAATCATGCAAGTGTGGGTTTGCACCAAATCTAGAACTGGGGTGTTTTGGCACAGATATGGATGTCTTATGCCCCGTACACACACAGGATTTTCCGACAGCAAAAGTCCGAAAGTGAGCTTTTGAATGGAAGTTCCGACTGTGTGTATGCTCCATCGGACTTTTACTATCGGAATTTCCACCAGCAAAAGACTGAGAGCTGGTTCTCAAATTTTCAGACGGACAAAATTCCTGTTGGAAAATCCGATCATCTGTAGCAATTCCGACAATGCATGCTTGGAAACAATTTGACGCATGCTCGGAAGCATTGAACTTCAGAGAACTTTTGTATGACCGTGTGTATGCAAGCAAAGCTTGAGCGGAAAATCCGATCGTGTGTACGGGGCATAAGTCTGGTGTAATGCTGCACACATATTTTAATTTTGTATGCTTATGATGAATGACAAATGTGCTTTTTCACCAATTTGTGTGAAGCACCCCTCACAAAGTTGGGAGGGGACTGACTGAAGGAGAACACCGATCCTAGGAACACATGATCTGTCTCATCTCCCCTGACAGGACATGGATCTGTGTGTTTACACACACAAATCCAGGTTCCTGCTCTGTCACAAGCGATTGTGGATGCCCGGCGGACATCACGGCCGCAGGGCACGCCCATCGGCTCCTCAGTGACTTGCCCCCCCCAGGATGGGAGATCCCATCTGCGGACGTCATATGACTATGGGCGGGTATTGAAGTGGTTAATTTTCTCTGAGTTTCCTTATAATAATTCTGCCATGTAACTTCTTGGGGTTTGGGGCTGATCACAAAAAAGGTTAGTCATGCTTGTTATTAGCTTGATTTGTATCCCTGCTTTTCTAAATTGGTTTGTTTAATGCATCTGGATTTTAGTGTCACATTCTACAGTTACTAGGGGTGTTGAAATTAATCGTAGCATCGGTGAATCGCGATTCGACCACTCACGATGCGATTCCGATGCTACGACTTACATTAATCGATTTTTGATGACGTCACTTGCGCGCCGCTTCCCCCCCCCCCTCCCAAGTCTGATTTTTCATCCGGAAAAAAAAAGCTGTGGGCGTTAGCCGCACCTCTTTCCCGCCCCCCGCTGGTGCTGCCGAAGAAGCCGTGGGTGTAAGCAGCGCCTCGTTTCCCGCCCCCCCCCCCCGCTGATTCGGCCGAAGAAGCCATGGGCGTGTTAGCCTTCCCTCCTTTCCCGCCCCCCGCTGACGGCATTCCCAGCCGCCCATCACCATGTGGAACGAGTGTCCCCAATTCCTGAAGTGATGCCCCGGTCCCGACTCCCGAGAGCCTTCCTCCTTGGCTCACCTTACACTGTGCACACTGCACAGGCTGCTGTAGAAGCTGACAGACATCATCATCAGGTACTTACTTGGGGGATGCACACTGGCAGTAATTGATGGCACACTGGCAGCAATTGATGGCACACTGGCAGTAATTGATGGCACACTGGCAGCAATTGATGGCACACTGGCAGCAATTGATGGCACACTGGCAGCAATTGATGGCACACTGGCGGCACACTGGCAGCAATTGATGGCACACTGGCAGCAATTGATGGCACAATTGATGGCACACTGGCAGCAATTGGTGGCACACTGGCAGCAATTGGTGGCACACTGGCAGCAATTGATGGCACACTGGCGGCACACTGGCAGCAATTGATGGCACAATTGGTGGCACACTGGCAGCAATTGGTGGCACACTGGCGGCACACTGGCAGCAATTGATGGCACAATTGGTGGCACACTGGCAGCAATTGGTGGCACACTGGCGGCACACTGGTAGCAATTGATGGCACACTGGCGGCACACTGGTAGCAATTGATGGCACACTGGTAGCAATTGATGGCACACTGGTAGCAATTGATGGCACACTGGCAGCAATTGATGGCACACTGGCAGAAATTGATGGCACACTGGCAGCAATTGATGACAGCAATTGATGGCACACTGGCAGCAATTGATGGCACACTGGCAGCAATTGATGGCACACTGGCGGCACACTGGTAGCAATTGATGGCATACTGGCAGCAATTGATGGCACACTGGCAGCAATTGATGGCACACTGGCGGCACACTGGCAGCAATTGATGGCACACTGGTAGCAATTGATGGCACACTGGCAGCAATTGATGGCACACTGGCAGCAATTGATGACAGCAATTGATGGCACACTGGCAGCAATTGATGGCACACTGGCAGCAATTGATGGCACACTGGCGGCACACTGGCAGCAATTGATGGCATACTGGCAGCAATTGATGGCACACTAGCAGCAATTGATGGCACACTGGCAGCAATTGATGGCACACTGGCAGCAATTGATGGCACACTGGCGGCACACTGGCAGCAATTGATGGCACACTGGCAGCAATTGATGGCACACTGGCAGCAATTGATGGCACACTGGTAGCAATTGGTGGCACACTGGCGGCACACTGGTAGCAATTGATGGCACACTGGTAGAAATTGATGGCACACTGGCAGCAATTGATGGCACACTGGCAGCAATTGATGGCACACTGGCAGCAATTGATGGCAAACTGGTTTATGTATGTCTTAGTGATTGATTAACGTCGCAACTTCATTGATTTAAAAATTGATACCCTTTTTTTTTTTTTTTTTGCTTTTGCTCATCACTGCCACACACATGCAGCCATGCATTGCATGTGTGGGGCAGTAATGAGAAAAACTAAAAATCATACAAAAAAAGGTATCAATGAAGTTTTGATGTGAATCAATCACTAAGACAATAAGACATACATAAACCATAATTTATGACACGGCATACATTGTTGTTTGGTAGGACTTTATGGGGACAATGTCCGCAGTCTCTGATCCTCTCTAGTATCATTGTCTGCAGTCTCTGTCCATCTCTTGTAGTATTTCGGGGTCAGTCTGGAGCTCCTCTTTAAGTTGTCTGCTGTGTTTACAGTTTGCTACATGCAGAGAATTTTTTTTAAGAACAGATGAAAACCGTGCGCAGTAATCTTGATGCATCGTGATGCATCGCGGAATCGAATCGAATCGAATCGTGGACTTGATAATCGTAATCGCATCGAATCGTGAGACCGGTGAAGATGCGCAGCCCTAACAGTTACCCTTGTAGATTGTAAGCTCTTTTAAGCAGTGCCCTTCTAACTATATTGTCAAATGCTGGAGCATCATTTACATGCCTTTTTTCTTGACCAAGTACATTAATGTACCAAATGTTTATACTAATGTTGAAATAAAAAGTTTGATTTTTGCAGACTCAAAATAGATATTTTAGCAGTGCAAACAATTTATGCCCCTTCAAATCTGTATTAAATCTAGTTGTATGCAAAACTATTTGGTTATGCAAGTCCTTACATAGAAAGTGGAATGGGGGAGGGGGGAGAAAAACCCTAAAAAAAAACCTGCTCCAAAGCTGAAATTCATGGCTATACTAATTATTTTGTGGACTAGGTAAGCCATGAAATATGTCAACTAAATGTGAATTGTCTCTAAGCACCAAATTAAGAAAAAATTACCCCAAAAATCCACCCGAGCATGCAGAGGTCAGGATAGAGTGGAAACATACAAGCTCCCCCCCCCCTCCTGAACCGTACCAGGTCACATGCCCTCAACATTGTCAGGGTGCTTTAGGGTGCAACGTACCCCTACCCATTCACATAGGGGGAGGGGGCAGGATATGCTTTGGATTTCAGATTTCAAGCCCCCATCCGTGGACCATGAAACTGCCGGCCAGGGTTTTCAGGAAGAGGACCTTGTCCCCATCAACTTGGGGACAAGGTGCTTTAGGGTGGGGGGGGGGGGCGCAGAGCCTATTCCTGACCTCCAGGTTGCATAAGGGTCTGGTATGGATTTTGGGGGAGACCCCACGTTCTTTTTCATTTTTTTTATCTTTATTGCCAGGAGCCAGTAATAGTGCAATTTTTTTCCATTTGGATGTTCGCCCAGTTGAAGTCTTAATTGGCTTAATTGGGCACTATTATCATGTACCATGTGATCGCATAGTCACACTATAATAAATTACCCCCACTGTGTTTTTGATGTGTTTTTCTGTTGAAGTTCATGGAATCAAAAATGCAACCTGCTACGGGCAAAAAAGCACAGATGTGAACGTGACCAATAGGAAGTCATGTTTAATTTACGATAGTGCTTATCTTTACATCTGAAAATTCACTGCAAAACGCATAGGTGTGAACCTAGTCATAGGTCTCAATATCCCCAGAATTATATTGTTAGCTCCATGAGCAGGACCCTCCCAATCCTGCTGTATTGAAATGTTTTGTAGCTGCTCCTTTATATTGTAATGCACTGCATAAACTGTTGATGCAATAAAAATCCTGTAAAACAATAATATCACATGCAAAAAAAAAACATCAAAGTGAATAAAAAAAGGTATAAATACGCACTTTCAATCTACAGTAAGGCCTCATACACACGAGGCAATCTATTTGTTCAAATCGGTCGGACCGACCGATTTGAACAAATCTGTCTGATAGGATTTTGGTTTGCTCGCGTGTACACACGAGCAAACCAAAATCCCCGCCAGCAGACGGCGCGCTGATGTGTCGGTGACGTGGCGGTGACGTTGACGCCGCCACGTCACCGTACCAGGAAGTAAAACACTTCCGCGCATGCGCCGAATCCATTCGGCGGCGGTGTGTGATGACATGTCTGCTGGTAAGTGTACTAACCAGCAGACATGTCGGGCGGACGGATTCCCACCCGATAGATTTCAAAGCATGCTTTGAAATCTGTCGGGTGGCCAAATCCGTCGGCTCGGCCGTACACACGATCGAATCTGTCTGCTGGGACGGTCTAGCAGACCGTTTCCAGCAGACAGATTTGATCGTGTGTACGAGGCCTAACACTACTTTTTTTAAATCTGAAACTAGAAAAAAATGCATTTATTTATTCTTTAGCTCCCCATTCACACTAGTGCGTAATTTCAAAGCCTCATATCAGTGCGATTTGTACATCCAATTTCACTGTGGCTTGTGACTTCATGTAACAGAAGTCAATGCAAGTAGCAGTGGAATTGGAAAAAAAAAAGTACTGCAGGAAACTTTTTCAAAGTCACTGTGACATGAGTCGCAGCTATTTAAACGGTTCCATTGCCAACAATGAGGTGCCACTTGTCTTGCGATTTGGAATAGTCAAATAGAATAACAAATCAGACCGGTGTGATCAGGGGCCATTGGCTGAGAGCGTTGATCGGGAGCCGGCCCGCTTCTGTCGGACCGGCTGACATACACACGGGCCGAATGTCGGACGGTTTTTATTGAACCAGCCAATGTTTCACCCCGACATTCGGCCCGTGTGTATTAGGCATTACCTGCTACAATACAGGCATACCCCGCTTTATTGAGTTGAGCATTGGGATGCCATTATAAATTATTGGCAAAGCATCAGTGCCACATGTTACCTTGCATTTTGGAAAGCATCAGCAATGTACTTATTATTTAATTTAACTGTGGTGCAGAAATCATCTAAACTGTGTTTTTTTTTTTTTTTTTATCTAGTTTTACTCCATAAATGGGATTTGTAATGTTTGGGGTTTCAGGGCCTAAAGCTAAGGCGGCGTACACACGTACGAGAACCTCGACGGGCGGAACACATCGTTCCGCCCGTCGAGGCTCTCGGCCGGCCGTCGAAATCAGCGACCCGCCCGTCGGGAATGGCAACCGGCCATTCATCCAGGCGGGCCGTCGAGCAAATAGAGAGCCTGCTCTCTATTCGCTCGATGGGATTCCCGATGGGCGGGGCGAGCCAGGAGCGTACACACGGCCGAGGTTCTTGATGGAATGCAGCTCCCAGCGAGGTTCGTGTGTACGCCGCCTTAGAGTACCTGACATTTATATCTTGTACCAGTTAAGCAGGTTTCTGTGTGCAGGGAAGACTTTATTATATGCAAAAACTTGCCTAAACAACTAACATCACATGCTACAATAACATACCAATGGAAATTGTGAAATATTAACCACTTAAGACCCGGACCTTTAGGCAGCTAATGGACCCGGCCAGGTTTTGCGATTCGGCACTGCGTCGCTTTAACAGAAACGTGCGACGTGGCTCCCAAACAAAATTGGCGTCCTTTTTTCCCACAAATAGAGCTTTCTTTTGGTGGTATTTGATCACCCCTGCGGTTTTTATTTTTTGCGCTATAAACAAAAATAGAGCGTCAATTTTGAAAAAAATTCAATATTTTTTACTTTTTGCTATAATAAATATCTCTCAAATATATATATATATATATATATATATATATATATATATATATATATATATATATATATATATATATATATATATATATATATAAAAATGTTTCCTCAGTTAAGGCCGATACGTATTCCTCTACCTATTTTTGGTAAAAAATAATCGCAATAAGCGTTAATCGGTTGGTTTGCGCAAAATTTATAGCGTTTACAAAATAGGGGATAGTTTTATTGCATTTTTATAATTTTTTTTTTTTTGCTACTAATGGTGGCGATCAGCGATTTTTTTTCATGACTGCGACATTATGGCGGAGACTTTGGACAATTTTGACACATTTTTGGGACAATTGTCATTTTCACAGCAAAAAATGCATTGTTTATTGTGAAAATGACATTTACAGTTTGGGAGTTAACCACAAGGGGGCGCTGAAGGGGTTATGTGTAACCTAATGTGTGTTTACAACTGTAGGGGGGTGTGGCTGTAGGTGTGACGTCACCGATTGTGTATCCCTATAAAAGGGATCACACGATCGATGACGCCGCCACAGTGAAGAACGGGGAAGCCGTGTTTACACACGGCTCTCCCCGTTCTTCAGCTCCGGGGACTGATCGCCGGACTCCAGTGGCAATCGGGTCCACGAGTCCCGCGGTCCCGGAGCTTCGGACCGGGTCATGGGAGCGCACCGCGGGCGCGCGCCCGCTACCCGCGACTGGGTACTAGCACAGGATGTACTTGTACGTGCATGTGCCCAGCCGTGCCATTCTGCCGACGTATATGTGCAGGAGGCGGTCCTTAAGTGGTTAAAGACACGGTATAATCTGCTTTACAGTCTATAACGTTTTTTATTTTGTATCCAAAAAAAGATTAGTTGGCTTAAAGTGATTGTAGTCTTGTTTTTTTCCTATAAAAACAACAAACCATGTCATACTTATTTACCTTATCTACTTATCTACTGTTGATTTGCACAGAGCAGCCCAGATCCTCCTTCTTGGGTCCCTCTTCAGTGATGCTGGCCCCTCCCTCCTGTTCTGTGCCCCCACAGCAAGCAGCTTGCTATGGGAGAACCTAAGCCGAGTCACAGCTTCCTGTGTCCATTTAGACATGGAGCCCAACCCGGCCCTGCCCCCTCTCCCGATAGCTCCCCAACCTTCCTCAACCACAGCCCAATTGTTGGAGGCTGTGTCTGTTTTCAGGTAAGGGGGATGCATGCAAGATTTGTTTGGCCGTATTTAGATTAGATATTAGAATTCTTGTAGACCTTGGCAGGGATTGTGGAAGCGTGCAATAAGAAAATCTCTGAATTCTCTGAGACCTTGTAGTCAGTAAATTTTTGGATAATTGTACAAACTTCTTTCCATAAATCACCCAACTTAATGCAGAACCAGAAGATATGTAACAGCGACTCAAGTTCCTCCTGACATCGCCAACACAGAGCAGAGGTGGTAAGGTAATATTTATTAAGTAGAAATGGGGTGCACTTTTGTGCAAATTGTGGATTTCAAGACAAACCGGGTTATGTTGGAACATTGCATCTTCGAGAACTGCTTACCCAGGTCAGATTCCCAGTTCACCAAGTATGGAGACAGGAAGTTGTCAGATAGTGTGACTAAAAGGGTTAACATTGCCGAAAGAGCATGAGACAATGTGCCACTCTCACTGCAGTACTCTTCAAGTGTAGTCAAGTTGCAGCCACAGTTGTCGGGGACAGAAAGAGTCTTTAGAAAATTGTGTAATTGCAGAGCTCTCCATATATCTAGGTGGAAAAGGACACTATTGTTCATCAGGGACTGTAACGAGGGCCAGGCCCCTGATGTTGCAAAGTGGGAGGCTTGACAGTGCCCTGACGCAATCAGCGAGCTAAATGATCCCTCATGGAGACCTGGAGTGAAATGGGGATTACCCATTATAGGAGACAGTGGAGACTCCAAGGAGGACCACTTATCTGTAGAGAGGAGCTGGAAATACAGGCGGTCGTAGTTCCTATAAGCAGGTGTTTTTTAAGAGAAGGGGAAGATCTTCAAAACACCAAGGTGATTTATGTAATAACACCCGACTCTGGTCTTGCTCTATATGTGGCTGAAATTTGACATTTCCACGACGGCACCAGTCAATAAGACCCCAATGGGCTGCCTGGTAATATTTGTAAAGGTCTGGTACTGCCATCTCTTGATCCTCAGGTGTATATGCGAACTGGATGCGTTAACTGCATCCAATTCACATAGCATGTGAATGTGACTGGCTCTTAATGGAGCCGGTTTAAACATTTCCAAAGCGCCTGTGGTGTGGTTTTGAAAGGGGTCCTGTGTGTTTTTGGGTCTGGTTCAGGTGCAAATTCAGGCAAAAATTCACACCTGAATGGGTGAACTAAAATGCACCGGACTCCGGCTGAAAACCGCACCCGGACATGTGAACCCAGCCTTAGAAAAAACAATACGTAAATGTGTTGTAACAAAGTATTTAAACAATTCATGTATCGTCATTCTGCTGCTGAAATCTATGATGTTTTTTGCCCCATAGAGGCATACTAACACAAATTTTTTATGCTGTGCGATACAGTAAATAGTGTCATAACTAATTGTCCATAACCAATTGTTCAGTGTTCCTGCTTTGTTCCATGAACTGGAAGGTACTGAATATTCCTAGCATCGTGAACAAATGAATATATTTAAAAACTGTACTGGGCTGTGCTTATATTATTTTAGCTGATGTTAATATTTTTTTTCAAGCCAGTTTTAGCATGACATATTAAAATGTGTAAATGTTCTCATGAATATTCATGTACGGCTCATATTTTTCATCACACACACTGCCTACGCAGATATACTAAGTGCAATAAATTATCAGAAGGTAATAGTAACTAAGCCTCCCAGAGACCAGTCTTCCCTAGCTTCTCTTTACTTGATGTAAAATAACATTTCTTTCTCGTACATCACGGGACACAGAGCAGCATATTCATTACTATATGGGTTATATGGAGTACCTTCAGGTGTGGACACTGGCAATCTCAAACAGGAAGTCCCCTCCCTATATAACCCCCTCCCATAGAGGAAGTACCTCAGTTTTTTCGCCAGTGTCTTAGGTGTTGGTCACGGAACAGCTTTGCCTCCACATCCTTGGGATTAAGGCGGGCTAACCGGATCTGTCCAAGGAGCCTCAGTGCCAAAGTGGACAGTACCCGGGCCCCAAACCGTGGGGTTTTGCCTATAATGCTCCTCTCTAGAGGGCTGGACCCTGGGCCCAGGACTTGGAGTTTTCTAAACCAAAAGATCCTGTTTGCCAGGGTGCTGTATAGGTCCAGGACAGTCGGTTCCTTCCAGGACCCCAGTGCCTGAAGGTCTACTACGCTACCCACGGAGATGGGAGAAGATTGGACCGTTTTGCAAACGTCCTGCGGCATGGAGCAGGTAAGAGGGGAGCCTGCGGGACTTGGTTCGACAACAGGCTCTCCAGGGGAGATCTTAAGGGGGGTAGCCTGAGTATGCTCTGCATTGGCACCATGGTCACTATGTCTGATGGACAGGATGGTCTGAAATGTTCCCCCCCCATCACTTGATCCCCCTACCTATCTATGTATGTTTGCTAGCTACCTGCTGCTCGCTGGTTGAAGGTCTTAGAAAAAAAAAAGAGAGATCTGTCTCTAGGCTAAAGGGACTCCTTAGGGGCCTGTTTTAAGCCTTACCTAGCCGGGATTCAAATCTGCCGCCTGATGCGTCCTCCAGCCTGCATTCCTGGGCTCCAGAGTGCGTCTCCTCCTGGGCTCTCCTCCCCCGACAGTCACGCACGCATACATATAGAAAAATGTTCGCGCCGTTCGGGAGGGGGGGGGGGGGCCGGGGAGCGTGACTGCAGTGTAGAGTGGGCGTGCCTTCAATTGCTGTTATACACAGCAGGCGCGATCTTAGCTCAGTTCAAAGCTGAGCTGGAAGAGAGAGGACGCAGAGCTGGCAGCACAGTGACTCCCGGTGGCGAGAAGGGCTACTACATGCTGGAGTCAGCTCCAATACTTTTTGTTAAGCCAAAAATCCCCTTGGCAACAGGTTGAATGCTGGCAAACATGTTGGGGGTGGGGCTGTATGTTGTGAAAAACAATTATAAAGGAAAACATACTGAGCCCCACCGTTTTTGGGCATTAGTGATCCTATTGTCCCCTAAACCTTATTTTTTTGTACTCCTGGCTATAACAGTCTGTTGTTGTAGGCGGAGTCCCTCGGTTTTGTATTATGGCTTCCAAAGGTTCAGGATCAAAACACAAAAAAAAAAAAAGGGCAAAGACAAAGGGGTTCCTCCTCTGGTTCTGATGATATGCCAATACTTTCCCCACAGGTTATTCCTATAGGGGTCACCTTGGATAAGCCATTAAGGGGGTCTGGTGCTGAGGCTGGCCCAGATCGGCCCAACCCTGTGTTATCACAGAGGAGATGCTAGCCGTCACCCTAGGGGGGCTAGAGAAAAAAAAAAGTTAACAGCTATGATCGCTGGCTCTTTTTCTGGCAAGAAGCGGACTAGATCCCCATCGCCAAAAGGTGTATCCTCGGATGCTGAGATTCTCTCTCCGGAGGAATTAGAATTTCAGGAGGATCGGTTGGACCAGAACCTAGAGGAAGGATCTACCACTGAAGAATCGTTTTCAGCCTCCCAGACGGAGAGTCTGTGGGTCCAGTCTTTGACAGACATGGTCCGCTCGGCATTTAATTTGCCATTTCCAGAGCCTCAGGTTCCTGCGGTATCCTCTTTGGGTTCTTTTAAAGCGCCTTTAAGCAACGCAGCTTTTCCGGTCCATCCTCTGTTAGAGGAATTGGTTTTTCCAGGATTGGGACGACCGGACAGAACTTTTTCTGCCGCCTAAAGCCTACGGCCACATCACCCTGAAAGTGCCCGATCTCGTCTGATCTCGGAGGCTAAGCAGGGTCGGGCCTGGTTAGTGCCTGGATGGGAGACCGCCTGGAAGGTTTTCTGTTATTTACCCTATGGAAGAGAAATTTTTCTAAGAAATGGGCGCTCCCAACTGTGGACACAGCCATCTCATGTGTGAATAAATCATTAACTGGCCCGGGGGGAAAACATACAAATGTTTAAGGTCCCGGTCGATAAACGTTTAGAGACACTTTTTCAAGCATCCTTTGCTACGGCAGGAACAGTGGTACAGCCAGCAGTGGCTGCAATTGGAGTTTGTCAGGCGTTAAAGGACCAGACAAAACAGATGCTTAAAGACATCCCTGCCCAATAGGCAGAGGAGTTATTGGATATTCCCAGAGCTCTGTGCTTTGCGGTAGAGGCTATAAAAGACTCCATCCAGCAGGCGTCTCGTTTGTCACTATTTTTAGTGCATATGAGAAGGCTCTTATGGTTGAAGAACTGGGCGGCCGAGCCCCATGCAAAAGACTACTGGCAGGTTTTCCCTTCCATGGAAAAATCTGGATAAATACATTCAGACTGTTTCAAGTGGCAAAAGTACCCCTTTTTACCAGTCAAAAGAAGTTCCGGGGTCCTGCGTTTAAAAGGCAGCTCCTCCCTGTTCCGGGGCCCTCAAATTCCAGGCAGTATCGGGCCTCCTGCGCGATCAAACTTTTAACAATGGATCGCAAGGACAGGCCTCTGGGGGCAAGAGGCCATGGTATCGATCCCCGACAGAGGGGGTCCGATCATCTGTGGCCACAGGCTACAGATTAGAATTTCTAAGGTTCCTCCACAAGGAAGGCCTCAATGCGGGCGGCATTGGACATCTGCTTACCAGGGCATAATGGTAGAGGTACCAGCCCAAGAACAGGGGCTAGGTTTCTATTCCAATCTGTTTGTCATACCAAAGCCCATCGGCGATGTCAGACCAATTTTGGACCTAAAGGTTTAAATGCTGACCTAAGGGTTCGCTCTTTCCAGATGGAATCCGTTCGGTCAGCAGCCGCCACAGTCCAGAAGGACGACTTTCTGGCTTCTATAGACATAAAGGAGGGTTACCTTCATGTACCAATCTTTCAGCCACATCAAAGATTTTTTACGCTTCACAGTGATACAGCGTCACTTCCAATTCGTGGCGCTCCCCTTCGGGCTGGCTACGGCCCCCGGGTATTCACGAAGGTCCTAGTTCCAATTCTAGTCAATCTAAGGATCCAAGGGGTCTTGGTCCTAGCATACCTGGACGACCTCTTAATCATAGATCACTCGCTTCCTTGGCTGGAATGCGCAGTAGCCCTCATGGTTCAGTACCTCGAGAGGTTCGGCTGGGTCCTAAACCGGGGAAAAATCAGCATTTCAACCTACAAAGCAGTTGGAATATCTCGGCATGAGATTAGACACAGAACACGGTCAGGATGGCTGAGCGGTCTAAGGCGCTGCGTTCAGGTCGCAGTCTCGGCTGGAGGCATGGGTTCAGATCCCACTTCTGACACCACAAAAGGTGTTCCTGCCCTGGTAAAGGTCGAGGCTATCAAAAAATTGATTCAGTTGGTTCTAAGCAAAAGAGAACCAACTATTCGCCTATGTATGCGATTACTAGGCAAACTAATGGCCATGTTCGAGGCGGTACCGCACGCTTCCACACTCGCGTCCTACAGACAGCAATTCTAGCAGCTTGGAGCAAGGGAGCAAAGGCCTTGGAGTTTCCTTTGACGCCGTCATTAAAGGTCCGGCAGAAGTCTATGCTGATGGTTAAACCCTCAGAACTTTCTGAAGGGGAGTCTTTCTGCCCAGTGGTCTGGAAGGCTGGAGAGCGGTCTTGAACGGGTTCACTCGCCAAGGAACTTGGGCAGAGGCGGAGAGGCAGCTGCCCGTCAATGTCTGGGAGGTCAGAGCGGCTCGGCTAGCCCTCCTGGCATAGACATCCAGATTACAGGGGTCCTTGGTGAAAATTCATTCAGACAATGCCACAGCAGTGGCATATAGGTGAACCACCAAGGGGGAACCAAGAGTCAAGCCACTCAGAGAGAGATGAGCTTGGTTTTTCGGGGGGCAGAGGTTTATGTACCCTGCATATCGGCGATATTCATTCCCGGGGTGGACAACCTGCAGGCGGACTTCCTAAAGTCGCCAAACCCTGTCGCCGGGAGAGTGGTCTCTGCATCCACAGGTCTTTCAGACAATCTCCCAGAAGTGGGGAGTGCCAGACGTGGACGTCATGGCATCAGGATTCAACAAGAAGCTAGACAGGTTCATGTCTCGAACGAGGGACCCTATGGCCTGCGGAACCGATGCGTTGGTTTGCCCTTGGCATCAATCATAACTTCTATATGCATTTCCCCCGCTGCAGTTACTACCCCGCCTGTTGCGCAGGATCATAGCACAGGCCGGTTATCCTGGTAGCCCCAGCTTGGTACCGGAGGGCATGGTACTCACTAGTCCTGAAATTGGCAGCGGGAGGCACTTGGACTCTTCCTCTATGGCCAGACCTACTCTCACAAGGCCCGATCCTCCACCCTGCATTACGGCGTCTAAAATTGACGGCCTGGCGGCTGAATCCCTGATTCTCAGGGTAGAGGTCTGTCTAGGCAGGTAATCCCTACCCTCATTAAGGCTAGAAAGCCGGCCTCCAGGGTAATTTGTTACAGGGTTTGGAGGGCCTACGTAGGCTGGTGTGAGTCTAAGAGATGGTTTTCCCGCAGGTATACCATTGATAGAGTATTAAGTTTTCTCCAGCTAGGAGTGGATAAAGGCCTGGCATTAAGCACGATCTAGGGACAGATTTCAGCCTTATCAGTGTGGTTTCAGAGGCCGCTGGCCGCCCACTCGCTGGTTAAGATCTTCGTACAGGGAGTCTTACGTGTTAATCCTCCGGTCAAATCACCACTTTGTCCATGGGACTTAAATCTTGTTCTGTCAACTCTACAGAAACAACCCTTTGAGCCGTTGGCTGAGGTACCTTTGGTTTTACTGACTAGAAAGTCGGTATTTCTGATCGCCATAGTTTCGGCCAGGAGAGTATCGGAATTGGCAGCCTTATCTTGTAAGGAACCATATCTCATTTTACATAAGGATAGGGCGGGTTTCCGTCCTCATCCTTCCTTTCTACCAAAGGTTATATCCAGTTTCCACTTGAGCCAGGATGTGGTACTTCCATCCTTCTTTCCAAAACCCACCTCTAGAAAGGAGGGGTTGCTGCATACGTTGGATATTGTCAGGGCCATAAAGGCCTATCTTAAAGCTACAGAGAAGGTTTGGAAAACAGATGTGGTGTTCGTTTTACCGGAAGGGCCCAAGATGGGTCAGGCAGCTGCTTGATCCACCATCGCAAGATGGATTAAACAATTAATCGTTCAGGCCTGCGGTTTGAAGAGGTTGCCTCCTCCTTTGTCGGTAAAGGCCCATTCTACCAGGGCCATGGGCACCTCCTGGGCAGCACATCATCAGATCTCTATGGCTCGAATATGCAAGGCAGCAACGTGGTCGTCAGTCCACACGTTTACAAATTTTTTATCAATTGGACGCAAGAAGGAATGCGGATACAGCCTTTGGGCAGGCAGTACTACAGGCCGCGATTCAAGCTCCTCAGGATCTGAGGGGGCTCCCTTGATTTAGATTTGAGATTTACATTTCTTGACTAAGTTGGATTTATTAGTATTTGAGTATACCTCTAAATTAAATTCTTTTTTGGAAGATGTCTCCCTCCCCTCATTAAAGCACTGCTTTCGGACATCCCATATAGTAATGAATATGCTGCTCTGTGTCCCGTGATGTACGAGAAAGAAAAAGAGATTTTTTAATACAGCTTACCTGTAAAATCTTTTTCTTGGAGTACATCACGGGACACAGAGCTCCCACCCCTCTTTTGGGGAACATTTTTGGGAGGCATACTGCTTGCTACAAAACTGAGGTACTTCCTCTATGGGAGGGGGTTATATAGGGAGGGGACTTCCTGTTTGAGATTGCCAGTGTCCACACCTGAAGGTACTCCATATAACCCATATAGTAATGAATATGCTGCTCTGTGTCCCCTGATGTACTCCAAGAAAAAGATTTTACAGGTAAGCTGTATTAAAAAATCTCTTTTTTCTGATTGCCTTCTGCATATGTGAGATTTCCATCTTTTGGAACAATTGTGTATTATTGTGAACAGTGGTGGCTGGTGCTCAATTTTCTTTGGGTGGCCCGCGGCCCCCCTAGCCAGGCAGCCCCCCCCCCCCAGCCATCCAACCAACCATCTGCCTCAGCGCTCACTCGATCAGGACCCCGCCGTCCAAGGCAGTTACCGCCCATTCAGGTCACGACTTTGGTGACCCCCCGTCAGTCACTTCTACTCCCAGACAATCAGGTCTTAGGACTCCTGGCCAAGCTGGTCTCAGGACCCACTTCCTGATTGCCCAGGAGAAGAAACAGGAAGCCATTATCGAATATTAATTAGCTAATGTCACATAACTGGGTGGGCTCCAGGCGCAGTGCTCTGTGCCTGGAGCCCACCTTTTTTTTAAGCAAATTATAGCTTCAGGCTCTAATCATGTGCTTCAAAAAACAAAAACCCCATTAGAATCCCATTAGATTAGGGGCAGGCCGCATTGGATTAGAGGGGCTGTGCCCCTGCGCCATGCATGAACGGCCATCACTGATTGAGATAATATTCATTGCATAGCTTTATGGGTAATTAACCCATACCCATGGCAACCCCCAAACAGCTAAAGTGACATGAAAGCTCATTTAGGTGTCTGATATACAAACTGTTGTTCAATACATACTAAACAGGCTCAAGTTTGGTGTGCTTCTAAATATAGGAGGAGAATAAAACCAAAGATCCAGTTGGTTGTTGTATGACAGTCTTTCTCATTTGGGCTTTTTGCCAGAGACCACTAGTGGTATTGCAACCAGTGGCAAATCGTTTTTCCATTCCCATGGTTTCAGAATTATTATCCAAAATGAAAGTGATTGTAAACCCTTGCAATTAAATCAGTTGCAGGTAAAGCCATCCTCACCACTAGAGGCTCTGGTGAATACCTGCTGAATCGTAGACTCCGCGCCCTGGGGAATCTTGGGCTCAAGCGTCCTGTGGGATCCCTTTTTATGCTCCAGTGGACCTGCCTTCCATATCCATTCTCTGTTCCATTCGCTGCATTCTGCCATAGGGTTCACTACCTTGTGGTGCACTCCTGACTCCAATAGGGTGCATCTGTCATCTGGCCACAGGTGACCTGACAGTCGGACATTTAGGATTACATCCAAATTAGTATTTATTTATTAAATACATCTGCAAAGCCGTAAAACAACCTGTAAACAACCTGTAGTCCTCCATGACTAAGGACTAACGTCCGAAACGCGTAGGTTGTTTTACAGCTTTGCACACATATTTAATAAAATAATACTATTTTGGATGTCATTCTGAGTGCTGACCACCCCTTTCCTTATTCTGGTACATTGTAGGTGTCAGAACCCTCAAGGTCTGAGCAATGGGTGGAGCTTTTATGTTGGAAGGTTGCAGCGCCTATCTACCTGTTTTCCTTGGATGCATTGCAGTATTACCTGAGAAGGGTAAAGACCCTGCATGCTGTACTAGCAACTGACCAATTTCTCTCTTAAAGATTGACACAAAGCTGTATGAAAATAAACTGGTCACAAGGATCTGCCCCCCCAGTGGCGTAGCGTGGGGGGTGCAGGGGGTGCCGTGGCCCCGGGCTTCGATATTTAGGGGGGCGCAGTTTCAGGCCTAAATTTGGCCCGGAGCAAGAGGCAAAGAGAGAGACAGAGGCACAGAGAGGCAGAGGCAAAGAGAGAGAGAGAGACACAGAGGCAACGATAGAGAGACACACAGATGCAAAGATAGAGAGACACACAGAGGCAAAGAGAGAGAGAGGCAAAGAGAGAGAGAGAGAGAGAGTCAAAAAGAGAGAGAGAGACACAGAGGCAAAGAGAGAGAGAGAGAGAGACACACACACACAAAGGCAAAGAGAGAGAGAGAGACACACTCACAAAGGCAAAGAGAGAGGCACACAAAGGCAAAGAGAGAGAGAGAGACACACAGAGGCAAAGAGAGAGGGAGACACACAGAGGCAAAGAGAAAGGGAGACACACAGAGGCAAAGAGAGAGGGATACACACAGAGGCAAAGAGAGAGGGAGACACACAGAGGCAAAGAGAGAGAGAAGACAGAGGCAAAGAGTGAGAGAACACAGAGGCAAAGAGAGAGAGCGAGAGAGACACAGGCAGAAAGAGAGAAAGAGACAGCGGCAAAGAGAGAGAGAGAGCGAGAGAGACACAAGCAGAAAGAGAGAGAAAGAGAGACACACACAGAGGCAAAGAGAGAGAGACACACAGAGGCAAAGAAATAAAACAAAGCGGAACGCGTCATGAGCTACTTTGTCACGCTAGTCCCTCATAGGGCAACGCACTGAAATCAATGGGGGGTGCTATGCTTGTTGGGTGTTTACTATCCAGGCGTATGTCAGAGGTGTGACTGGGACCTTCATCATTTCACAAACTATGGAATGCTGGGAAGGCAGAAATCGGCTCACCCCTCCCCCCCATAGCCCCATGTGTAATGTGCTGCACCCTCTTTTATAAAGAGTCCCCCCCATCCCCCGCATACCAGATAAAAGAGAACTAAAGGCAAACATTTATTTTCATTTACAATAAAGTAAGGGAGGACTATAGCCCCTGTCAGGTTTTATTTGCCAACTGTGTCCCCATTGGTGGGTTTTTCCATCACTTCCTGCCCCATAGACAAAACAGGAAGTGAGAGAAATCCCCCCAAAGTGACATCATCCCTGGGTGTCACCAGAACCAGTGACCCCATTGGAAGATTTCCCCTCTAATTCCTGTTCTGGTGACAACACAAAATCTGGGAATTTCTTTCATTTTTGTTGGTAATTAGGGTTGTCCCGATACCGATACTAGTATTGGTATCGGGACCGATACCAAGCATTTGCCCGAGTACTTGTACTCAGGCAAATGCTCGCGATGCTTCACCCGATACTTGTCCCGTGTCCTCCTCCAGCCCCCCTCCGTTTTGCTGCAGTCTCTCTCCCTCTGTGCCCCCCCCACCGTGTTTTCCTTCTTCTCCGTGTCCCCCCGCTGTTTCCTTCTCCCTCTGTGTCCCCTGCCGGTGTTTTCCTTCTCCTCCGTGTCCCCCCGCTGTTTCCTTCTCTCCTCCGTGTCTCCCCGCTGTTTCCTTCTCTCCTCCGTGACCCCCGCCGGTGTTTTCGTTCTCCTCTGTGTCCCCCCGCTGTTTCCTTCTCTCCTCCATGTCCCCCGCTGTTTCCTTCTCTCCTCCGTGTCCCCCCGCTGTTTCCTTCTCTCCTCCATGTCCCTCCGCTGTTTTCTTCTCCCTCCGTGTCCCCCCGCCGGTGTTTTCCTTCTCCTCCGTGTCCCCCTGGAACTGTCAGGATGGAGAGCGGCGGTAGGAGCCGGTAAACCCGGCTCCTTACTGTTCCGAATGGACAGAGTCAGTGATGACTCTGTCCATTCACATAACTGAAACATCGTAAACTGTGATTACAATGTTTCAGTTTATGAATGAAGAGAAGACGCTGTTAGGCTGCTGAGAAAGGGACTGGGGAATTTGTGTCCCTAGTCCCTTTCTCTGTCTTAAAGGGGAGATGTCAGAAATCTGTTAAGACCCTGATATTTTACCAAAGCCCCCCCAACAGGGAATAAATAATTTAAAAAATAAAATGTATTCCCCTCCTCTAAAAAAAAAAAAAACACCACTGTAAAAAAAAATAATAAAAATAATAATAATAATAATAATAATAATAAAATAGTAAAAAAAAATTGTAAAAAAAAAATTCAAAAACGCCACTGTCACATGACATTAAAAAAAAGTATCTGTATTCGGTATCGGTGAGTACTTGAAAAAAAGTATCGGTACTTGTACTCGGTCTGAAAAAAGTTGTATCGGGACAACCCTATTGGTAATGATAAATAAAGGGAATGGATCTCCCTAAAGGGGCGGAGACAGCAATAAAAACCTGACATGGGGCTCTAATCCCTCTCCACTCCATCTAACACTAACAATAAACAGGATTTTCTTTAACCACTTCAATTCCAGCCCATAGGGGATTTACGTTCTGAACAACACCTCGCCGATGAGACTAGACGTTGCACAACGTCCTGTCTTCACGCGCGCGCACCCGTGGCGCGTGCGCGCACCCGCGGCACCACTCGCGACCCCCCCGCGCGTGAACGACGGCCGCGATTGCCGTCGGGCACCCGCGATTACCGGCAATCACGGCAGGAGTGTGGATCTGTGTGTGTAAACACACAGATCCACCTCCTGTCAGCGGTGAGGAGACTGATGTTGTGTTCCCAGTACAGAGGAACACACATCGATCTCCTCCCCCTGCGAGTCCCCCTCCCCCTACAGTTAGAACATACTTTAGGAAACACTTTAACCCCTTCAGCGCCCCCTAGTGTTAACCCCTTCACTGCCAGTCACATTTACACAGTAATCAGTGCAGTTTTATAGCACTAATCGCTGTGTAAATGTGAATGGTCCCAAAAACGTGTCAAAAGTGTCCGATATGTCCGCCACAATGTCACGGTCACAAAAAAAAACGCAGATCGCCGCCATTACTAGTAAAAAAATAAAAATAAAAATGCCATAAATCTATCACCTATTTTGTAAACGCTATAACTTTTGCGCAAACCAATCAATATACGATTATTGCGTTTTTTTTACCAAAAATACGTAGAATAATACGTATCGGTCTAAACTGAGGGAAACAAACGTTTTAAAAAAAAAAAATTGTGATATGTATTAAATAAAATAGTAAAAAATGTTGTGTTTTTTTAAAAATTGCCGCTCTTCTTTTGTTTATAGCGCAAAAAATTAAAACCGCAGAGATGATCAAATACCACCAAAAGAAAGCTCTATTTGTGTGGGGAAAAAAACATAACAATTTAATTTGGGTACAGTGTTGCACGACCGCACAATTGTCATTCAAAGTGCAACAGCGCTGAAAACTAAAAATTGGTCTGGGCAGGAAGGGGGTGAAAATGCCCTGTATGGAAGGGGTTAACATACAGGCGAGAAATGGGGGGGGGGGGGAATATAGGCGTTAAAAAGGGGGAGGGTGAAAAAATTAAATAATTTGGTTTGGCGCTGAAAGGGTTAAAAAAAACAACGTTAAAAAAAACATTTGTTTTGCAAAGACAGGGTTAAAAATTAAAAAATATTGTTTGGCATGGAAAGGGTTAAAAACAAAAGGCGGGGGAGGGGGAGTGGTTTGGCAAAGAAAGGGTTCATAAATGAAAGAAAAAACATCTGACTTGGCAGTTAAAGGGTTAAAAAAAGGAAGATATGATTTGGTAGTGGGAGGGTTAAAAATCGAATAATAATAGGGGTGTAATAACGATAAAATAAAAGAAATGAAAAGATTTGATTGGCCTGGAGGATTTATAAGGCTCCATTCACAATGTTATCATAAGAATAGAGATCTGGGACTGTAAGGGTTAAATCTCATTCACAATAACATCTTCTTAAAGGACCCGTGTCCCTATTAGATCCGTATACTGATCCTACAGCCTGAATTCACAAAGCTCGCAAATAGGGACGGGGCCCTTTTAAGAAAAATCGTCAGTTATTTTTTTTGCTGACTCATCATGAGATTCAAAAAAAAGAAGAAGGTCACATGACTTTGCTTTGTTATGTCATAGGCTGAGCCAATATAAGGCGGTCCAGAGAGGGAGGCAGCAGAAGCCGAGTGATCACTGACCAGTGAAGACGTGCTTCTAATCTCTCCTGAGATTTTTCTTGCGCTTTGATTCGATTCAATTCGATTCAATTTGATTGCGATTTCTAATTCTCGTACATTTAAAGCACGTTTCTTTATTCTTAAAAATGAGACAATTTAAATGTAAAAATATTTTTTCTCTGAAAAACACCAAAGAGAAGCCCAGCAAAGGAAGGGTGGCTATGGAAGGAGGTATCAGTGACCAGCCTGCAGATACCCTAACCAAAAAGCCCTCCAAAATGAAAATGACCCGGGCGTTATTGCGAGGCTGTTTCAGAGCCGTCGTTGGATGTTTCGGTTCCGGCTGTAAAGCCAATGGACATCACGTGGAAACAGACACCGAGATTGGTAAGTACTATGGATAGTGATAGACAAAAAATGTACTCTGGATAAGTCACCTACACATTTATAGGGATTGCCATGGACATTGATGAGGGGTCCCCCCCCATATGTACACATGTATAGGGATTGCCATGGACATTGATGAGGGGTCCCCCCTATATGTACACATGTATAGGGATTGCCACAGACATTGATAGGGTTCACGCCCCCATATGTACAAATGTATAGGGATTGCCATAGACATTGATGAGGGTTCACCCCCCCATATGTACACATGTATAGGGACTTCTATTGACAGTGATGAGCGGTCCCCTCCATATGTACACATGTATAGGGATTGCCATAGACATTGATGAGGGGTCCCCCCCATATGTACACATGTATAGGGATTGCCATGGACATTGATGAGGGGTTCCCCCCCATATGTACACATGTATAGGGATTGCCATGGACATTGATGAGGGGTCCCCCCCATATGTACACATGTATAGGGATTGCCATGGACATTGATGAGGGGTCCCCCCCCTATGTACACATGTATAGGTATTTCCATGGACATTGATGATGGGTCCCCCCCATATGTACACATGTATAGGGATTTCTATTGACAATGATGAGCGGTCCCCCCCATATGTACACATATATAGGGATTGCCATGGACATTAGTCATCCCTGCGTCTCTGTCATGTCGGGTTTATTTTTTGTCACTGACATTGGAATTTTGAACTTTTCTCTTTAGAATTTTATGTTGTATAAAAAATATATGAAATGTAGGTGAAGGTGCTAAATCTTTTTCTTCTTTTCTTATTGCAGATGTACCCGATTTTTACTGCAGACAAAGCTCACAAGGCAGGACTGCCCCAGTGAGCGAGACAGAATATGAAAGCTACATTGAGACTCCACCAGCATGTAATGTTCACACGGAGACTCCACCAGCATGTGACATTCACACGGGGCCCGATATGGTTGTAGCACAGGTTGCAACACCAGCAACCAAAGAGTTTTCCTGCCAGCCCTCCCAGGAACCAGGTACATATGTACCAACCCAGGACCATACACTGGTGGCGGCTGCCACTCCAGCAACTAAAGAGTCCTCCCATCACCCCTCCATTTTCTCGTTTGTAGATGGACAAACACGACAATTGGCTGTTCCTAGAAGAAGACTCAACAAAAAGCCAGAGGAACCCTCCCAGGGACCAGGTACGGCTGTACCAACACAGGTCCCTACACTGGTGACGGCTGCCACTCCAGTTACCGGAGAGACCTCCCATCAGCCCTCCATTTTCGTTTTTGGAGCTTCCGAATCACCAACTATCAATGTAGATGGACAAACAAGACAATTGGCTGTTCCTAGAAGAAGACTCAACAAAAAGCCAGAGGAACCCTCCCAGGGACCAGGTACGGCTGTACCAACACAGGTCCCTACACTGGTAGTGGCTGCCACTCCAGTAACCGGAGAGTCCTTCCATCAGCCCTCCATTTTTGTTTTTGGAGCTTCCGAATCAACAACTATAAATGTAGATGGACAAACAAGACAATTGGCTGTTCCTAGAAGAAGACTCAATAAAAAGCCAGAGGAACCCTCCCAGGGATCAGGTACGGCTGTACCAACACAGGTCCCTACACTGGTGACGGCTGCCACTCCAGTTACCGGAGAGACCTCCCATCAGCCCTCCATTTTCGTTTTTGGAGCTTCCGAATCACCAACTATCAATGTAGATGGACAAACAAGACAATTGGCTGTTCCTAGAAGAAGACTCAACAAAAAGTCAGAGGAACCCTCCAAAGGACCAGGTATGGCTCTACCAACGCAGGTTCCTACACTGGTGGCGGCTGCCACTCCAGTAACTGGAGAGTCCTCCCATCAGCCCTCCATTTTTGTTTTTGGAGCTTCCGAATCACCAACTATCAATGTAGATGGACAAACAAGACAATTGGCTGTTCCTAGAAGAAGACTTAAGGAAAAGCCAGAGGAAGCCTCCCAGGTACCAGGTACGGCTGTACCAACAAAGGTCCCTACACTGGTGGCGGCTGCCACTCCAGCAACTGGAGAGTCCTCCCATTAGCCCTCCATTTTCGTTTTTAGAGCTTCTGAAACACCAACTATCAATGTAGATGGACAAACAAGACAATTGGCTGTTTCTAGAAGAAGACTCAACAAAAAGCCAGAGGAACCCTCCCAGGGACCAGGTACTGCTGTACCAACACAGGTCCCTACACTGGTGGCGGCTGCCACTCCAGTAACTGGAGGGTTTTCCCATTAGCCCTCTATTTTGCTTTCTGCAGAAGCTTTGAGATTAAGCTTTAAGGTTAATCAAAAATATCAAATTTTAAATAGAAAGATAGACCAATGGGGAGAGGCAGTATGGAAGAAGGAGAGAGGGAGGAAAGGAGAGGGTGGTGTGGTGGAAATTTGAAGATGTATTTATCATGTATTGTCATAATTGGCACCCAGTCTTGAAAGGGGAGGTTGGAGGAAAGAAGGGGGTGAGGGTTGGGGGGAACCCCCACACTTCTTCCATTCCCACAATCTCCCCTTCCTCCCCCCTTCTTTTCTCCCTCTCTCCCTCTTTCATACTCCCCCTGTTTTTAAGGTGTGTGTTGGACCGGCTATAGGGGAAGGTTGGAGGCCGGTATGTTTTTGAGGCGTGTGTTGGACCAGCTATGAGGAGAGGTTGGAACTCTTTTTTTTGTTTTCAGAGGTGTGAGGAGTCTTTTCAGCTTTCTTTAGGCTTTCTCTGCTGGGGAAATAAGAACTCTTCCCGCCGGTGAGGTCCTTCATGGAGATGTCCAAAGCCTCACTCACACGGGGTGTATGAATTTGGACCCTGTAATTGGGTAATTGAGTTAACCCCAAAAAGGACATCCATGTGGGTGCAGTTGCGCGGACGCGTCCTGGGTGCGTTCGGGGCCGTGCAGCGGCACCCACACAGATGTCACATTGGGTACAGCCTTTGCACCCAGTTGACAGCAATGGGACTGCCTACACGGGATGAATGGAATATTTAGCTCCATTGTAGTTTAGATTAGGTTTGGATTTGTGTCTGAGTGGACATAAGTGATTTACCCCGCTCAGCGGGTGCGAGCCTTAGAGAACAGAGGCCGCATATGGGCAGCACAGAGGCTTAGTGGTGAGTCTTGCAGCACTGGGGTCCTTGGTTTAAATTCTGACCAGGTCTCTGCATGGAGTTTGCATGTTCTCCCTGTGCTTGTGTGGGTTTCCTCCGGGTACTTTGGTTTCCTCCCCCACTAAAGACATGCTACTTTTGCGTTGGTGGTGCAGTGGTGAGCATAGCTGCCTTCCAAGCAGCTGACCCGGGTTCGATTCCCGGCCAACGCAATCTCTAATACTTGGAGTCCTCAGAGAGAAAAGCACTATACAAGGTCAATGCTGAGTAATCGAACCTCGATTGGGGTAAATTACACCCATACTCTCCCCAGCAGGAAAATTACACCAATACTCGCCCCAGTAGGAATATTACACCCATACTCCCCCCAGCAGAAATATTACACCCATACTCCCCCCCAGCAGGAATCTTACACCAATCCTCCCCCCAGCAGGAATATTACACCAATACCCCCCCACAGGAATATTACACATATATTCCCCCCTAGCAGGAATAATACACCCGTACTCCCCCCAGCAGGAATATTACACCCGTACTCCCCCCAGCAGGAATATTATACCCATACTCCCCCCAGCAGGAATATTACACCCATACTCCTCCTATCAGGAATATTACACCCATACTCCCCCCCACCAGCAGGAATATTACACCTATACTCCCCCCCAGTGGTGTAGCGCAGGCGGTGCCGTGGCCCCGGGCGGGATATTTAGGGGGGCGCAATTTCTGAATCCTCCTAAATTTCATTTCCTGTGTCCCTGGCCGCCCGAAGCTCCAGCCACCATCTTTTAATGTCCGGTGCCCTGTGATTGGGCCATGGGGGTCATGTGCAGCGTGGGGTTGGCCTGTCCGTGATCCTGAACCCCCACCTCTGCACATGACCTCCATTCCACCAATCACAGTGCGCCGGACACTGAACAAACATGGCGGCCGCCTCCTCCTATCCTCCGGAGTGGACCGATGTAATGATGCAGGGCAAGCAGGTGAGGAGGAACACGGACAGGAGCGAATGGCAGAGAGAGAAACGGAGGCAAAGCGGCAGAAGCAAAGAGACAGAGGCAGAGAGAGGCAGAGGCAAAGAGAGAGAAACACAGATGCAAAGAGAGAGAGAGAGAGACACATACAGAGGCAAAGAGAGAGAGAGGCAAAAAGAGAGCAGCAAAGAGAGAGAGACACACACAGAGGAAAAGAGAGAGAGAGAGCGAGAGAGACACGGGCATAGAGAGAGAGACAGAGAGAGAGACACACACAGAGGCAAATAGAGAGACAGAGAGAGAGAGAGAGACACACACACAAAGGCAAAGAGAGTGAGAGAGACACACACAGAGGCAAAGAGAGAGAGAGACACAGAGGAAAAGAGAGAGACAGAGAGGCAAAGAGAGAGAGACAGGAGCAGAGAGAGAGAGAGAGACAAAGGCAAAGAGAGAGAAAGACAGAGGCAAATAGAGAGAGAGAGAGACAGAGGCAAAGAGAGAGAGAGAGACACAGAGGCAAAGAGAGAGAGAGAGACACATACAGAGGCAAGGAGAGAGACACACAGAGGCAAAGAGAGAGAGGCAAATAGAGAGAGAGTCAGAGGCAAAGAGAGAGAGAGAGAGAGAGAGAGACAGAGGCAAAGAGTGAGAGAGAGAGACAGAGGCAAAGAGAGAGGGAGAGACAGAGGCAAAGAGAGAGAAACAGTCCTGGACAACGATTCAGAGTCAGTCAGTGGTGGAGTAGGGCGCTCCGGACCTTCCGCTCGAGCCTGCTCTCACTCAAAGCAAAGAGAGAGAGACACACACAGAGGAAAAGAGAGAGAGAGCGAGAGAGACACGGGCAGAGAGAGAGACAGAGAGAGAGACACACAGAGGCAAAGAGAGAGACAGAGAGAGAGAGAGAGACACACAAAGGCAAAGAGAGTGAGAGAGACACACACAAAGGCAAAGAGAGAGAGAGACACAGAGGAAAAGAGAGAGAGAGAGAGAGAGAGAGATAGAGAGGCAAAGAGAGAGAGACAGGAGCAGAGAGAGAGAGAGAGAGAGACAGAGGCAAAGAGAGAGAGAGAGACAGAGGCAAATAGAGAGAGAGAGAGACAGAGGCAAAGAGAGAGAGAGAGACACACAGAGGCAAAGAGAGAGAGAGAGACACACACAGAGGCAAGGAGAGAGACACACAGAGGCAAAGAGAGAGAGGCAAATAGAGAGAGAGACAGAGGCAAAGAGAGAGAGAGAGAGAGAGAGAGACAGAGGCAAAGAGAGAGACAGAGGCAAAGAGTGAGAGAGAGAGACAGAGGCAAAGAGAGAGGGAGAGACAGAGGCAAAGAGAGAGAAACAGTCCTGGACAACGATTCAGAGTCAGTCAGTGGTGGAGTAGGGCGCTCCGGACCTTCCGCTTGAGCCTGCTCTCACTCAAAGCAAAGAGAGAGAGACACACACAGAGGAAAAGAGAGAGAGAGCGAGAGAGACACGGGCAGAGAGAGAGAGAGAGACAGAGAGAGAGACACACAGAGGCAAAGAGAGAGACAGAGAGAGAGAGAGAGAGACACACAAAGGCAAAGAGAGTGAGAGAGACACACACAAAGGCAAAGAGAGAGAGAGACACAGAGGAAAAGAGAGAGAGAGATAGAGAGGCAAAGAGAGAGAGACAGGAGCAGAGAGACAGAGGCAAAGAGAGAGAGAGACAGAGGCAAATAGAGAGAGAGAGACAGAGGCAAAGAGAGAGAGAGAGACAGAGGCAAAGAGAGAGAGAGAGAGAGACAGACACACAGAGGCAAGGAGAGAGACACACAGAGGCAAAGAGAGAGAGGCAAATAGAGAGAGAGACAGAGGCAAAGAGAGAGAGAGAGAGAGACAGAGGCAAAGAGAGAGACAGAGGCAAAGAGAGAGAGAGAGAGAGAGAGACAGAGGCAAAGAGAGAGGGAGAGACAGAGGCAAAGAGAGAGAAACAGTCCTGGACAACGATTCAGAGTCAGTCAGTGGTGGAGTAGGGCGCTCCGGACCTTCCGCTCGAGCCTGCACTCACTCAGGGACCAGTTAGACTACTCAGGCAGGCTGTTAGGCAGGCTCCCTCTACCCCTCCAGAGGCTCACCACTTGGCTTTCCCCCGGCTTCACCTGATTTCACCTGACCCCCTGGCTCTTTCCTTCATCCCTTCTCCAGGGGAATCAGCAGGTAAGCCATTCACGGAGACATCCTCTGGGACTGCAGGCGGCCATCCATTTCAGAACAAGCCACTGCAGCATACCCATACCCAAACCCTACGGCTCTCCCCCTCTCCGTACCCCCTCTTCTGTACCCCCACACTACCACCCCCACTTAAGGTATCTCTCCGCCACCTCTCCACCGCAATTTCCGCTGTTTTCGGGCGTTTTCTCAGACTACCGCGCCGGCCTGTGAAGAATCGCGGGAGCCGCAATCTAGGAAAGGCCGCTCCCCACCCCCGGCAATCTTCACCAAATTGCCCAAACGGCCCAGAAAGCCCCCCCTACCCCAGTAGTGCACCTTCTTCTCCCGGCCATTGATCCATGCCTCCCCGGCAGCACCGATCCACTCAATCTGGTAGCTCCCAGCCTGGATCCTGCTGCCTGATCGGCGACCATCTTGCTACACCCAGCCCCACTCTCCCCTTTCTCATTACTATTAGAACTTGATCCAGGTTTCGCCCGATCGCCTCTTAAGGGGTCAGGAAGGATTTTTTTTCCCTGCCGCAGCATATTGGCGTAGCACGGCCAGGTTTTTTTTTTGCCTTCCTCTGGACCAAGCCAGGATAGAGGATTCAGTTAATCCTTGAAAATCCTCCCCTCCCACCCCCTGGTGTTTTGCGACCATGGTTATTCTGCAATACTCTGCAGAAATCATTTGGGATCTGAGGCGATTTGGCGATTTGCCGCAATATTACCAGCCATCACCAAAAAAGCCCTAAGAATTGAGCGATTATTGAGAGTCGATCGACTATCGACTATCAAAAATCTCACCCGTTTACCCCAGCCTAAGCACATATCATGTGCTTTGATCAACACAAGATCGGCAGTAAAACACTGACTAGAAATCCATGATTTTATTAGACAATACGATTTAGACTGCCTCTTTATTACAGAAAGCTGGCTCACAGCCGACTGTAACACCATTCTAAGTAACCTGGTGCCAGAAAACTATCATATTATAACTGAAAACAGAATAGGGCAAAGAGGAGGAGGCCTGGCGGTGATCCACAAGACTCATCTTGCGATCACCAAACCAGTCCTTCAAAACCCTCTTCCATTCATGGAAACCCTTACTCTGCAACTGCAAACAAACGCCCAGGAGACCGTCCGGATTCTACTCTGCTATAGACCACCTGGCCCAAAATCGCAGCTTTTACTATCATTGATGGAGTTTATCTCCACTTACACCCTTAACAGCAAACACCTTTTGCTGCTCGGGGATTTCAACCTCTGGGCCAACTCCTCACAAGACCCTGTTGCCGACGCCTGTATTGACCACCTGGAAGGATTAAGGCTACAACAACTAGTATGTGGGCCCACGCATGCTTCAGGTCACACACTCGATCTTATTTTCAGACAAGATCAGGAAATAAAAATTTTGGAAAATGAACCGTTGCCATGGACAGATCACCATGCAATTAAATTCATTATTTCCAAAATCCCCCCCTTAACAAAAACATCAAAACCAGTGACAACACACTGTACTAGATGTCAGAAGAAGCTCCACTCGGAGCTCTTCAAAACCATGTTAAGGAAAAAAGTAAAAACAATTTAGCCGCTCCAAACGGCCGAAGAAACACTGGATGCCATAAACACAGCCCTATTACAGTCAGCTGACTTAATAGCGCCGAAACGTAAAACCTGCATCCGAAAAAATACCTCCAGCTGGTTCAACAACCAACTGGCGTTACTAAAGCAAGATCGCAGAAGGGTGGAAGCCGTCTGGAAAAGAAGCACTTCAGAGGAGAACCTCTCCATCTACAAAGCAACTGCAAGAAAATACCAGAAAGAAATCTTCAAAGCCAAGAAAAATTATTTTTCCGAGGCTAATAACAGCGCCCTGAACCCCCCCCCGCGAACTCTTCAAGCTGGTCACTCAGATCACGAATCCAGGATGTCTTGAAGCCCCCAATTCGGATACCCAAGAATTCTGCAATGAATTGTCGGATTACTTCATTAATAAAATCGAGGGAATCCGGGAAAGCATTCAGCACAACAATACCCCCCCCCCCCCTCAACCCCCCCCTAATTTTTCGCACAATACCCGCAGTAATTCACCACAATCAGGTAAGTTCACGCTGGAACCCATCTCTATCCATGCCACAAAGAATATCATTGGTACTTTGGGTAACGGCACAGCGCCAAATGATATCATCCCCACTAAACTGCTTAAGGAATGCGCCAACATCTTGGCACCTCCTATCACGCAGCTTATAAACCAATCTTTCAAGGAAGGCATAGTGCCCTCCCCGTTTAGAGAGGGCATAATCCAAACCATCTTGAAGAAACCCACCCTAGACCCCAGGGACCCACTCCATCGCCGTTCCATAACAGGCCTAAATGTACTCTCAAAGGTAATGGAAAAAGTAGTGGTACAACAGCTGCAACAGCATCTAGATACCCACAACCTACTTGATCCATTTCAATCGGGATTCCGTCCCGGACACGGGACGGAAACAGCATTGCTCAAAATATGGGACGACGCTCTTGAGGCCACAGACGAAGGAGAATCTTGCCTTCTGGTTCTGTTGGACCTAAGCGCAGCCTTCGACACTGTAGACCATAAACTATTATTGACTCGGCTAGCTGAAGTAGCCAAAGTCGCAGAAGGCGATTTATCTTGGTTCTCCTCTTTGTTGGAATACCGATCGTAAATAGTTAGGACCGTTCACTTCTGAGAAACGTGTCGTGCAGAGTCCCTCAAGGATCGCCTTTGTCGCAGGTGCTATTCAACATCTATCTTTTGTCCCATTTTTGAAATCATTAGCAGCCAAAAACTGCTTTATCACTCATATGCAGACGACACGCAACTGTATTTCCGCATTTGCAATAAAAAGGATCATCACCTCAATCTAGAGACATGCCTCTCTTTGGTAGAGAACTGGATGACAAAGAGTTATCTTAAACTCAACGGAGCGAAAACAGAACTTTTCCTGTTTCACGCCAAGCGTATGAGTTAACCTACAACAACTTGGACCCCTCCGCCCATTCTGGGCAAAATCATCACCCCTAGCGCCAAAGTCAAAAGTCTCGGGGTCATCTTTGACTCCTACATGACTATGGACGCACAAATAGGGTCAGTATTCAGCGGATTTCACCATCTGCTGCGCCTACTACGCAGACTTAGTGGTCGTGGTGGGAGCAATTGTAAACTCAAGATTGGACTATGCAAATGCCCTTTACCTCGGACTCCATAGGTACCAAATCGCTCGTCTGCAAGTCGTTTAAAATACGGCCGCCAGACTTGTGACTGGCAAAAAACCCTGGGAATCAATCTCACCTTCACTGAGAACCCTTCAGTTGCCAGTAAAAGACAGAATTGCTTTCAAAGCACTCTGCCTAATGCATAGATGTATCCATGGGAATGCCCCCCAATATCTATGCGAAAAAATAAAAGCTCACAATCCCAATCGCGTTCTGCGATTCACTAATCAAAATCTACTCCAGATACCGAAAGCCAACTACAAGTCCAAAGGAGATAGAAGATTTGTGGTCCAAGGTCCCAGACTATGAAACGCTTTACCAACCAGCATTCGGTTGGAGGAGAACCACTTAGCATTCAGGAGAAAGATCAAGACTCATCTCTTTTGATATCAAAGGAGAAAGGAACAACAAGCGCCCATTGGCAATTAAGTTTGCATGTGCTGCGCTATATAAGTTTTCATTCATTCAAACAGAGGCAAAGAGAGAGAGACAGAGAGGCGAAGAGAAAGAGAGAAACAGAGGCAAAGAGAGAGAGAGAGATAGACAGAGGCAAAGAGAGAGACAGAGGCAAAGAGAGAGAGAAAGAGACAGAGGCAAAGAGAGAGAGAGAGACAGAGGCAAAGAGAGGTCAGTATAGTTTTCAGTGTAGTTGAGACAGTATAGTGGTCAGTGTAGTGTAGTGGTCAGTATAGTGTTCAGTGTATGTGGACTTTGTAGTATAGTGGTAGTGGTGTATGTGACAGTATAGTATAGTGGTAGTGTAGTGTAGTGGGACAGTAGTATCTCAGTTAGGTCTCAGTGTAGTGTAGTGGACAGTGTGTATATAGTGGCCAGTGTAGTGTAGTGGACAGTAATCAGTAGTTGTAGTGTAGGAGTGGACAGTATAGTGGTCATATAGTGGACGTATATGGTCAGTGTAGTGGACAGTAGTATAGGGTCAGTGTAGTGTAGTGGACAGTGTAGTATAGTGGCCAGTGTAGTGTAGTGGACAGTATAGTATAGTTGTCAGTGTAGTGTAGTGGACAGTATAGTGGTCAGTATAGTGGACAGTATAGTGGTCAGTGTAGTGGACAGTATAGTATAGTGGTCAGTGTAGTGTAGTGGACAGTATAGTATAGTGGTCATTGTAGTGTAGTGGACAGTATAGTATAGTTGTCAGTGTAGTGTAGTGGACAGTATAGTATAGTAGTCAGTGTAGTGTAGTGGACAGTATAGTGGTCAGCGTAGTGGACAGTATAGTGGTCAGTGTAGTGTAGTGGACAGTATAGTATAGTGGTCAGTGTAGTGTATTGGTCAGTTATAGTGGTCAACGTTAGTGGACAGTATAGTGGTCAGTGTAGTGTAGTGGACAGTATAGTATAGTGGTCAGTAGAAGTGGACAGTATAGTATAGTGGTCAGTGTAGTGGACAGTATAGTATAGTGGTCAGTGTGTGTGGACAGTATAGTATAGTGGGCAGTGCTAGTGTAGTGGGGAGCTGTATAGTGGTCAGTGTAGTGTAGTGGTCTGTGTAAGTAAACTGAGAAGTATAGTGGTCAGTGTAGTCATAGTGGTCAGTGTAGTGGACGCAGTATAGTATAAAGGTCAGATGTTGTGTAGTGGACAAGTATAGGTATAGTGGTCGTGTTTTCTTGTAGTAAGTGGACAGTATAGTATAGTTGTCAGTGTAGTGGACAGTATAGTTGTCAGTGTAGTGGACAGTATAGTATAGTGGTGTCAGTGTATAGTTGAAAGTGGACAGTATAGTATAGGTGGTTCAGTGTAAGTTAGTGGCAGTATAGTATAGTGGTCAGTGTAATTGTAGTGGACAGTGTATGGTGGTCAGTGTAGTTGTAGTGGACAGTATAGTGGTCAGTGTGTAGTGGTTAGGAAAGTGCTAAAAGTCCACAGGTTAGGGGGGGGGCGCAAATTACTTGCCTTGCCCGGGTGCTGACAACCCACGCTACGCCACTGGCCCCCCCTCCCTATTGGATACACACAGATTAGGTGGGCTTCATCTTAGGCAGGAAGGTGTGAGCAGGGGCGTTGCTAAGTGGCAAAAAGACCAGGGGCTTCAGCCCAAAGCCGGCCCGGGGGGGGAGGCGAAGAGAAAGAGAGAAACAGAGGCAAAGAGAGAGAGAGAGATAGACAGAGGCAAAGAGAGAGACAGAGGCAAAGAGAGAGAGAAAGAGACAGAGGCAAAGAGAGAGAGAGAGAGACAGAGGCAAAGAGAGGTCAGTATAGTTTTCAGTGTAGTTGACAGTATAGTGGTCAGTGTAGTGTAGTGGTCAGTATAGTGGTCAGTGTAGTGGACAGTATAGTATAGTGGTGAGTGTAGTGTAGTGGACAGTATAGTGGTCAGTGTAGTGTAGTGGACAGTATAGTATAGTGGTCAGTGTAGTGGACAGTATAGTATAGTGGTCAGTGTAGTGGACAGTATAGTATAGTGGTCAGTGTAATGTAGTGGACAGTATAGTATAGTGGTCAGTGTAGTGTAGTGGACAGTATAGTGGTCAGTGTAGTGTAGTGGTCAGTGTAGTAAACTGGACAGTATAGTGGTCAGTGTAGTATAGTGGTCAGTGTAGTGGACAGTATAGTATAATGGTCAGTGTAGTGTAGTGGACAGTATAGTATAGTGGTCAGTGTAGTAAGTGGACAGTATAGTATAGTGGTCAGTGTAGTGGACAGTATAGTTGTCAGTGTAGTGGACAGTATAGTATAGTGGTCAGTGTAGTGAAGTGGACAGTATAGTATAGTGGTCAGTGTAAATTAGTGGCAAAAAGACCAGGGGCTTCAGCCCGAAGCCGGCCCGGGGGGAGGGGGCAGGGCGGTCGCGGTGGAGTGGTGCTGGGTTTTTTGGCTGGGCAGTGGGGTTATGTGACCTACCTGACACACATACACTGACCTACAGAGGCTGCGGACATGCCACAGGAGGGGGACAGAGGCTGCGGACATGGCACAGGAGGGGGACAGAGGCTGTGGACATGGCACAGGAGGGGGGACAGAGGCTGAGGACATGGTACAGGAGGGGGACAGAGGCTGCGGACATCGCACAGGAGGGGGACAGAGGCTGCAGACATGGCACAGGGAGGGGACAGAGGCTGCGGACATGGCACAGAGGGGGGACAGAGGCTGCGGACATGGTACAGGAGGGGGACAGAGGCTGCGGACATGGCACAGGAGGGGGACAGAGGCTGCGGACATGGCACAGGAGGGGGGACAGAGGCTGCGGACATGGTACAGGAGGGGGACAGAGGCTGCGGACATGGCACAGGAGGGGGACAGAGGCTGCAGACATGGCACAGGAGGGGGGACAGAGGCTGCGGACATGGCACAGGAGGGGGACAGAGGCTGCAAATATAATAGTGTCCTCCTTATCCCCTCACAGTAGCCTCCTCCTTTACTCTGTCCACCATCATATTACTTCTCCACATCATCAGAATGCTGTGTCCTCCTCCTGTGCCCCTTTCACCTCTCCACAGGTCAGAGCAGATCTGACCTGTGGAGAGGTAAAAGGGGCACAGGAGGAGGACACAACATTCTGATGATGTGGAAATATGATGTGGACAGAGCATGCACATCAGTCTGTGTCCCTTCCCTGCATGCCAATGCCAGTACCACAGGTTCCCAGTGATGTCCCCCCAGTTGTATTCTCCCCCTCCTCACATGCTCGACTGAGTCCTCAGGTCGGGTGGCGGTTGCACTGAATAGCAGCGACCGCCATAGTGTCCCGACTCCCGGCTAGTGCCACTGCCGGTCTCTTCAAAAATGGCGCCACTACGTAGCTGCGAATGCGCCACCCGGCCGAGCGGATACGATCTTTCCCAAGCCCGGCCGGCATCGGAACCGCGCATGCGCAGTTGCATGGTCGACTCGCGGCCATCTTTTTTACAGGCAGAATACCAAACATGGCGGGCGAGATCGGGGACTGGTCCCTGCTCGGCGGCAATGACTCGGGGCTAATAATTAAACACTGTATGCCCGAGACTCGGGGCTTTTCAGGGGCACATTCGGGGCTCCAGCCCCCCTAGCCAGGGCCTAACGACGCCTCTGGGTGTGAGAGAATGTTTTTAGATTCTAAAGTCTTCAGGTTTTACTCCTGACAACAGATGTGTTAGGGATGCCTGAAGCCCCGTACACACAGCAGAGAAACTCGACGGGCGGAACACATCGTTCCGCCCGTTGAGGTTCTCTGCCGGATGTCAGATTCGGCGACCCGCCCGTCGGGAAAGGCAACCAGCCATTCATCCCGACGGGCCGTCGAGCAAATAGAGAACCTGTTCTCCATTTGCTCGACGGGTTTCCCGACGGGCGGGGCTCGCCGAGAGCGTACACACGGCCGAGGTTCTCGGCATAATGCGGCTCCCAGCGAGGTTCTCGCTGGTTTCTGCCGAGAACCTCGGCCGTGTGTACGGGGCTTAACACAGGCATCCAGCGCAGGTTAAACAGATTAGTGGGCTACACTTAAGGAATCATGCACAAATGTAAGAGAAAAATATATACTGTATTTATTAAAGATAGAGGCACATGTCCAAACTATGCATACAAGAAATTAATACAAGAAAACTCAGCAAACCCCAAAACACCTAATCTAACTAACTAACTAACTAACTAACTAACTAACTAACTAACTAACTAATATATACAAGAACAGGAGCACATATACATAATCAAGACAGGGATGAGTGACAAGGGGGAACAGGCGGCCAGATGGAGGGAGCAGTAGCAAGGGGAAGCAGGAATCAGGAGACAAGATTAAGGAACAGGGTATAGGAAACAGAGTCCAGGACAGGGCAGGAAGTGGATCAGAAACAGATTCGGGCAGGGATCAGATCAGGCCAGTTTTGCCAACCGTCCGTATTTTTACGGGCAGTTCGTAAAAACGGGCATTTTTCCCCCCGTTCGTAAATATCCGTGGTTGCGGGAATGTGCCAGTAAAAATAGCCAAGATCGATTTGGCTTGGAACTGGGCATGGAGATTGGAGGCAGGGGTGATGGTGGCTGTGGTGGCACTGCAGAGGGGGATGGACGCAGGGGGAGATTGGAGGCAGGGGGTGTTGGTGGCACTGCAGAGGGGGATGGTGGCACCACAGAGGGTGGGGTATGGAGACAGGGGTTGTTGGTGGCACGGCAGAGGGGGATGGAGGCAGGGGACGATGGAGGCAAGGGGTGATTGGAGATTGGAGGCAGGGGGAGATTGTGGCACCACAGAGGGGGGTGAAGGCAGGGGGTGTTGGTGGCAGAGGGGGATGGAGGCAGGGGATGATGTGACTAATTTGCCCTTATTATATCAAAAATAACAAAAAAATCAGGAGCTGTGGTGGCTCAACGTGATTGGCACTGCGCTGACAAGCCGTTCACCTCTGCAGCCAAGGGTTCGGATCCCGGTCTTGGTTACATGTGAATTGAGTTTGGTGGTCTCAGCCCGGCTCCTGGTGGGTGTGCTATGCAAGGTACGCCTGTGCTTAGTACGCCCGCCCCCCCACAAAAACCACCACACTTGCACGCACACGAAAATTGGTTTAACACACACGCACTTTGGCCATGCGGTCTCCTAAAATAAAGAGAGGCGAAGGACCTACGGGGCTGGCTGGGTGGGCTAGGCCCCCTCACTCCCTCATAGGGGGAGTCCCTCTGCCCCATTGGGGTCCCGTTGTTTTTTTTTACCTTAATATCTACCTTAAATCACATTGCTATTTGCCTATAGTACGCACCTAAAAATGTAATTTAGTAACTTTTGTGAAATGCCAGTAAAATAATGGCTGCGCCAGTAAATTTTGAGTGTTGTGCCAGTAAATTTCAATCTGGTATGTTGGCAACACTGGGTCAGGCAGGGACAAGGCTTGCAGAGAGGATACTTAAGCCCTGAGCCTAAGGCCCCTATCACATTGAGGAGTTTTTCAGGTGGTACAAAATTAGCGCTGCTATACCGCCTGAAAAACTCCTGCCAATCAACCTCAATGTGAAAGCCCGAGGGCTTTCACACTGAGGCGATGCGCTGTTGGGAGAGAAAAAAATCTCCTGTCAGCAGCATCTTTGGAGCCGTGAGAGGAGCGGCGTGTATACCGCTTCTTCACTGCTCCTTCCCATTGAAAACAATGGGAAACTGCGGCAATACTGCCCGCAATGGAGGCGCATTGCGGGCAGTATTAACCCTTTCACGGCCGCTAGCGGCGGTTAATACCGCACCGCTAGTGGCCGCAACTCGCCGCAAATCCAACGGTATAGCGCTGCTATTTTTAGCGGCACTATACCACCAGCGCGGCTCCAGCCCCAATGTGAAAGGGGCCTTAGTGAAGGGCGGGCTTATATACTTCCAGCAGCTCACATCAGGTGCAGCTTGATTAGTGAAAAGTCTATCTACTGGGAGACACCCGCTGGTGGCCACCAGAACTACACCCTTTGGTGCTGAAAGCAATAGTGCCACCAGCAGGTGACCCAGGCAATGACACTGATCATGACAAGATGCATCCAATGACCAAACATCATAGTATTCCTAACTCTTCCTAAACCTTTTAGTTCTTTATCACAGTTAATTACAGAACTTACTGAACTCTAAATATACACCCACACGGTGGGTATCCTACCTTTGTAAACCTCTCTTGACCAGTGAAGACACCTTATATCCTCTGAACTTGGAAAATAATAGAAAAAGAAGGTTCAGATTACTCTCCATAAGGAACAGAAAGCCAAGGCTTTATTGCTCAGTCATACTTCTTTCCCAGATTTGGACATGGAGGAGACATACTTTAAATTAATAGTATGCGGAATTTTTTATTTTTTTCACGATCAAACATTATAGCATATGTAGCACCTGGGTACTTAAAAAGTAACGGTGCTAGTTAAATTTAGAGAGGGATCAGAGTGTTAACGGACTCTGATCCAATTATTATGTTCAAAACTGGGTTTCTGTCTCAGCTTGGCTGTGCTGTGGGCTGTCTATTGTTACTTAAAATATGTAGAAGAATACGTATCGGCCTAAATTGTGGAAAAAAAATGTTTTATATATTTTTGGGGGATATTTATTATAGCAAATGTTGATTTTTTTTCAAAATTGTCGCTTTTTTTTGTTAATAGAGCAAAAAAAATAATCTCAGAGGTGATCAAATACCACCAAAAGAAAGCTCTATTTGTGGGAAAAAAAGGACGTCAATTTTGTTTGGGAGCCACGTCGCACGACTACGCAATTGTCAGTTAAAGCAACACAGTGTCGAATCGCAAAAAGTGGCCTGGTCTTTGACCACCAAAATGGTCCGGGGCTGAAGTGGTTAATATAAAGTATATTTTAGTGTGGAATGGTTTTTGAGTAGAAGAAAAAGGAAGAAAGACAAGATGTAATCCAATATGCATAGAAAAAAAGTACAATGTAGTTAGTAATTTTTGAAAAAAGGTATATTTCTAGGGATAGAAAGGCAGTAGACAAGATGAAGATGCATAATGAAAACATAACATAACATAAAAAACTAATTATACAAAGGTTTAGGGACCATTCATACAGCACTAGGCACATTATTGGGCTGCAACACACTAAAGGAAAAAAAAACAGTGCAATGCTGCCCACCGCAGAAGACATATTGGGTGAGATTTACTAAAACTGGAGCACTTCGAAGCTGGTGCAGCTGTACATAGAAACCAATCAGCTTCTAATTTCAGCTTGTTCTAATAAGATTTGACCATAAAACCTGGAAGTTGGTTGGTTTCTGTGGAGAGATGCACCGGATTTTGCAATCTCCAGTTTTAGTAAATTCCCCCCATTGTGTTGTGATGTGGTGCATTGCAAGCTGGATGCATTGTTGAGACACATTTACCCCAGGTTATCATATTGCGAATGATGTGAATTGGCTTTTAAGCTCACGAATAAAAAAAAAATTCAGGTACGCTCATTTCAGTGTAAAGCACAAAAAAAGCATAATAAAGGCACAGAAATATATTAGGAACATTTAGTTCGTTGAACACTAGAGGACAGTGTGAGACTGCAAGATCCAAATATACTAAGCTTGGCACCAATAAGAGGGACCAAATGCAAAATGTCAAAAACATTTTTATATAAAAACACACAATCTGTGTTACCTATATTTTATAGATAATAGATAAAGAAAAAAATAAATCTTCCCTTTTATATAAAGCACAGGGAAAATGTTATCTGTTATATAAAGCATTCTATATATTATTCACCAAACATTCAGTGCATGTATATCTTAAGGGTGCATGTTTTAAAGCGGATGTTCATCCTAAAAACATGTATATAACATTACACTTAGCATACTTCCAACATTTACTTTATGCAGTTTTTTTTTTGCTGTACATACCGCCTTATTGCTCTTTTCCACCCGGCTTCCGGGTTCACACTCCCACGGGAGTAAGCGTTCCTATGCAGAGGCTAAGTGTCATGTGGGACTTCACCCAGATGATTGACGTCTTGAGAAAAACTTCCCCCGGCGCCTCACGAGTTTCCGAAAGTAGCCGAACTGCGAGTCGGCTCTATAAGGCGCTATATGGCGCCTGCTCACAGACTAGGAGCCGTATAGAGCTGACTCGCAGTTCGGCTACTTTCGGAAACTTGTGACGCGCCTTATCCGCCAGGGCGAAGTTTTTCTCAAGACGTCAATCATCTGGGCGAAGTCCCACATAACAATAAAAAGGAAAAAATCCTTTAAATATAGTGTCTGGGGGATCCCCTCAGTCTGCCTGTAAAGTTGCACATCTGTACCGTGTATAGAACCTGTTGGAGCAAAACTGACATTTATACAGAAATAGAAAAATTACATTTAAATTTCTAGCAAAAATAACAAAATAATGGCATTGGGAAGGGTGGGGGGGTTAACAAGGGGCCCCCAGATCCCTTCCCCCCTATGTGAATGCATATGGGGTAGCCCTAGTCAGCGGGGAAGTCCATTGACAGCTGATGACTGATCCATTGTAAAGGACGCAGTGTCTGGCTTCCCGGAGACGCTTGAGAAAGATACTGAAGATATTAGAAGATTGGAAGAGTTTGGCGGATCCATTGGCAGTGGATCAGCAAGTCTAGTGAAATACTGGGAGCTCAGTTGAGTGAAGATCTACAATAGGTGATTGTAGACGAAGTGAATAAGTTCATTACAACCTTTGTTAAAAACTGTTTCAAGATTGATTTAACTGACAATTGCGCAGTCGTGCTACGTCCTTTTTTCCCCACAAATAGAGCTTTCTTTTGGTGGTATTTGATCACCTCTGCGGTTTTTATTTTTTGCGCTATAAACAAAAAAGCAATATTTTTTTACTTTTTGCTATAATCAATATCCCCCAAAAATATATAAAAAAAACTTTTTTTTCCTCAGTTTAGGCCGATATGTATTCTTCTACATATTTTTAGTAAACAAATTACATTACGCGTATATTAATTGGTTTGCGCAAAAGTTATAGCTTTTACAAAATAGGGTATAGTTTTATGGGATTCTTATAAAAAAAATGTTTTATTAGAAATGGCGACAATCTGCGATTTTCATCATGACTGCGTTCAGTGTGGAACATAGGTAATTAAGTCTGCTACTGTCCTGTAAACGAACCTTGCCTGGCTTCTACAAACCTTTTCATCTTTTCATTGTGTGATGCTCATTAACACTGTTTTGTGTCAGATGTCTGACTTATGTTTACTAAAGGAATGTGTATTAAATAGAAGGTGAAAAGAGCCAAAGTCATAACGTCTGCCTTGTCAGCTACAGTAATTAACTCATGTAGATTCGGCGCCAGAAAGTCTGACTAATAATGTGTATTGGAGGCTCGTTAGTACCAATTGTATGATGTTGTGGGTGGAGTGTGTCATTGTCCCTTTGATTACTGCAGCATGCTTTCTACTGTATAAAAGCCTGAGTTTACCATTAAAGTATCTATCCGTTTGAACCAGAGAACAGAGCTGTGTGTCTCGTTTGTCTGGGGAATTCTTATGGGTCCTGTCTGCTGGATTGTGGAGTGTCGAGAAGCTTTCGTGGGTTGGTGGAATGGAATATCGTAAACGGCGTTAACCCCTGACCGTTACAATTGGTGGCAGCAGTGGGATGATTCCTTTGCCAGAAGAACAGCTACAAGAGGACGCAGGACAATGGAGACACAGTATGAACGGCTGAAGCTCTCTTCCCTCAAGGATTTACTGGAGAGCTTTCTTTACATTTATTAACATTAAACCTCTTTTGCCACATAGTGGCCCTCTATCAATAAATTAATATGTGTCCCAAAAAGCTATACTTGCTTAAGAAGAGAATACTTACCTCTTCAGTTGTCCTGTTGTTCAGTTTTCCAGGCTAACTCTGGCCATTATCCTGGTTGTCTGCAGTCCTCCTTTCTGTTCTAGTCCATTGCTATCCATGGTGCCTCCAGGGTTAATCCAGGGGTCTGCACACAGATGAGTTGAAACTTTAGTGAGGTGTCCCTGACTGGCCCATAGATTCCGCACCTGGGGCAATACCACAACACCCGTTCTTACATGAGACCATCCTCCAACACCTTGGCGTGACATAGATCCAGCGAGGGCCACGTATTGCATCTTTAGCTACCAGCTCAGCTGGTCTGTACTCTGCTCCCCTGAGAACCTGCTGTCAGCCTACGACTCTCAGGTTACAGATACACCTTACTGAAGAAGTGCATGGAGATGCACGAAACGTTAACCTAGCCTATGCAGAGCTAGTAAGCAGGCTTCAAGTTTGCTACCCAGTCCAGCAATGCAAAGGACTCACTTGCTGTAACTGACTACATTCAGGGCACCGCTATCTACAGTCCACTTCCGCCCATGCTGATCTAACACTGTGTTCCAGACTTTCTTTTTGCATACCTGACCGGTCATGTGACTGCACACTACGAGAGACCTCCCTTTGGGAATTCACTGGAGAATCCAGCCGCATGCTGCAGCTCTGATGACAGTCTGAAGCCGGCATATAGCCATCCACAGCTGAGCAGAGGGGGGACAGAGACTTTAACTGTCCCCAGCAATAGGAATAACGAGCGCCTGCTTTGGTGAGAGCCCAGCTTGGCAACCGTTCGCTACCTTTTACCTGAAAACCTCTCTCATACTTGCCTGCTCCTTCTTCCTCTATGGAGGTTTAATGGACACCTGCTGTCCCAGTGAAGTGTGAAACTCTATCCACTTATTCCGGTCAGATTTAAGGACCTGAATGAACCACCTAACTTTAAGAGTCTGACAACTTGCTATATATGCCCCTTGATTTGGATGCTTCCAGTGTCTGGAACCCTGCATTTTCAGTACATAGGTGGTTAAATCAACACAAGTACTTTGAAGGCTGTTGATGATCTAGAGATTTCTGTGGATCTGTGTATTTGAACTTTGGTTTGGCTTTGATTCACCATTCACATGAGCCATTGAGCCTAATGTTGAGTCACTTCATCATTATAGTGCATCAAATACTCTGGATGTGTATATGGGCGTTTTTCAAAATACCAATATCACCAAAAATCTACACTTATCTAATAGCACGTTATTGACTGTTTTTTGTGGTACCTTCTGCAAACTTTTTATGCCTGTCAGAGAGCTCTGCATTTTTAATTTATATTTGCTTCATCATGTTTTTTAATTAAATGGTTAGGTATTGTGAGATTTACTGTGTTATATTGGATTAGGGCTGTTACTGATCAAAATTTTTGTGTTCGAATAATCTTTTTTTTTTGTTTAATCCATTAATCGACTAATTTTGATTAATTATAACGCACATACAGATCCCACTACTTTTAGCTGATCTCCTCCTTGCAAGCTGATTCCCAGTGCAGCTACTAACCGCTGGAAAAATGGATAGCAGGATGCAAAAAACACACAATGGCAGCGTTCAATGGGAATAGCATTACAACTTTTATAGTCTCCAAGTAGGTAACAAAATAAATATTGCACTGGAGATAAAATCGATGTAGCTACATAAACTATAAAAATGGTGCGAGTAATACCAAACGGTAGCAAAAGCAGTCATAAAAACATGTAGCTAAGTATGATACTGGTATAAAAATGTGTACAACAATGCCACTGCTGAATCCAGATGAAGAGAGGTTAACATCAGTCTGTCGGCATGTAGATGTCCCGTGAAGGGAACTATCACAACTCCCAGTGGTTGGTTGTAGAATCCCAGGTTGATAGAGGGAAGTGTAACAGCTCTTGCGTGTGGCACATAGTAAGGTCCCGCCGGCATGCAGATATGAAGGCACAACAAAGGAGCCATTCAGATGGACGCGGCAAGCCCCGCCGGAGTCCGTGACGTCACCGGATCTCCGACGAAACTCCCTGAAGGCCCAGAAGCCGACGGAGAGGTGAGTACCAATCAAAATAATTTTGATCGATCAAAAAAAATTAAAGAATAATCGATGAATTAATAGTTAATTTACACAGCCCTATATTGGATACATTGTTATCCTCACATCTGCTTGATATTTAATATATATGATACCCCCACTCCTAATAAAGCCTTTTTCATATTTTTGTACCTTAAGCCGTTGTTGACCTGACATTTTTTGCTTTCTGGGGGATCCCTTGTCCCCTTCACACCTTTTTTATATAGCTTTTTTGCTTTATTTGACATGTATCCCGTCTAGTCCTGGAAAATTGGCTGGTACTTCAATTAATTATTTCAATTATCTCCAAAGGGAGTGTGGATTCAATGATTCTTTTATTTTCTATTGTACAGATACACCTGCCATCTCTTGTGGGTTGCCCTGTACACAAGTCAAAAGATACACTTTAACAGGTACCATGAAACAGCTGACTGGTACTGGTGGTCACTTTCTCACCTTCTATAAATGGTTTGTTAGGCTCTCTGGAGCAGCTCCAATAACTGCCTCAGAGATGAAGTTTAGGGAGACAGGAGGCCCTTTTTATAGTTGGTTACATTACACATAGTTATGGCTCTGGCTTATATGAAGGGCTTTTCTACTTTCCTGTGAGAATTTATTTTGTTCTTAGGCTAGTTTTTCAAATAATATACAAGAGAATACTGTTATTATAGCAATTGTATAGAGGTTCACAAACATATGTCTTTATTTTATATAAATATATTTATCAAACACTATTGCTACTTGTATACATTACGGTAGCCAGACTATCCTGGACCACTTGTGCTTCTGAGCTAAACAGTCACATAGTTTGCTATGTCTAAAGTTACACCCTTGATATACTGTAACTGACTTTATGTACTGTATTCCCGATGTTCCTGAATGAGAACACTATTCAAAAGAACACATTAGACATTCTTCCACTTACATTTACTCCTGGAGGGTGAATGAACAAAAAAATATGTGATTTAAAGGACAAGATGTGATGTAATGTGTCATGACATTTTTGATACCTTCAGACACGGAATGTTTTGTCTCAGTCAATCCCCAGGCCAAAATCCTGTGTGAGACATAGCTTTACTTTTTAAAATCATAATTTTCTTAAGAAAAATAAAGGGAAATACATTTTTCGCATATGATGATGTAGAAAGTACACTTACATTAATTTATTGGTAACACTCTAGACTTATAAGTCATCAAGGCAAAAAATCTTTGACATCGTTGTCAGTATATCTGCCTGTTTGTTCAAATATCACTTTTCAGTTTTTAGAATTTAAAGTGGAACTTTTAAACCCTTCAATCCTTTACAGCCAGGGAAGCTGCTTCTGTTTGATTTAGAACTGCCACGGTGCTGCACATGTGATTAAGTTATGACATTAGCCATTTGACTGTTTGACAGTTTTGTTGAGGACACAAGCAAATCTGTCAGTCAGCAGTCCTGGAATTCCAGGATTTTTTTTTTTAAATCGTTAAAACAATGGGTTAAGTTCCGTTTTATGATTTATGGTGTTCAGGGGCTCTAGGCTTCAGCAAAATGGCCGCCTCTGGCAAGAAGAAACAGGAGTAATTCTGGAGGCAATTTACAGTACACACTAATTTTGGTAGCATAATTATTAATGAAATGTATAGTCCTTGCTAAAAAAACATAATTTTTTATCAAGTTGTTATGCGTAAAGTTCTGCTTTAAGAAAGTAAATGTCTTTCTGTAATGGAAAGAAAGGGTGAATTCCTTTGAATACATTAGGCTCATTCCACAAAGCTTTTTTTTTTTTTTGTTCAATAAAGTTTTATTGAGAGAGAAAATCAGAAATCACATATGATGACATACCATGCAAAAGGACATATATAAAACAAAAGTGGAAAGTAACAGAAAATAACAACATTAGTAATAAGAATACTAAAGTAGGTAAACAAAGTGACTGTACAGTAAACACCATTAAAGGTATGGAGATATACTGATGTGAGAGACGTTCAAGGGCACTCATGAGAACATCATAACAGAGAAAAACTAGTTCCCGCATCTTCCCATGCCACTCCACAACAAGTAAACAAGGGCTTTGTTTCTCCCACTACACAAGGGAGTTATATTAAGGTCCTTTGGACCAGGAATTAAATTTAAAATGAGAATAAAAAATACTAAAGAAGAGGTTAGAAAAGGGGAAAAGAAAAAGGAAAGGGAAAGAAAGGGTGGGAGGGAGGGGGGAGGGGGAAGGTAAGGGAAATTCCTCTGCTCCCGCCAGTCACCTCAAATCAAAGAGACATCCAAGGCATAATACTGTATCAAACTGACCGTAAGGTGCAAAACTTCAAACAGGTTGAGACATAATGTCAGCATATGCCGACTTAAACTTAAAGGCGAACCAATCGGACCATATTTTCCGGGACAAATCAGATTTGTTTTTAAGAGAATAAGTGAGATCCTCCATATAGTAGATATGATCAACCGCTTCCAGCCATTGACGCAGCGAGGGGACCACCGTCTTTTTCCAATATCGGGGGATGAGGGATTTTGCAGCGTTTAGTAGATGTGGAGTAAGTGATTTTTTATATGATCCGATTGGCTCGACTGTACAATGCAACAATATCACCCATGGATCATTCGGAGTTTTAAAACCTTGTATTTCTTTCATCCAGTGTAGAATGGCCAACCAGAATGGGCGGATGAGCGGACAAAACCACCATATGTGCACATGGGAAGCATTCTCACCACAGCCCCGCCAGCAGGGGAAGATCCCGTGCAGTACCACCGGAGTATAATGCCACCTAGTCAATAACTTATAGTTAACTTCTGCGTACCTAGATGATATAGAGGAAGTATGGGCCAGCAGCAGGATAGTGTCTCTTTGAGAGGGTGAGAGTTCCTTGTGAAGATCTTTCTCCCACCTGAGCAGAAAGGCCCATGTGCCATGAGCAGAAAGGGAGTATAACGCTCTATAAAAATAGGAGAGGGGCCTCTCCACCGGCCGGTCCTCAGTAAATGCATCATCATTGCTATTTGCATCGCCAGCACCTTGGTAATCTAATTATCCTTGATCGTCTACAGGTCTCACCTGGAGCGGTGATTTCTTTTCTTTTCTTTTCCTCAGTAAATGCAGATTCCACCAATGTTAGGGTTGTGTCATCCCTGAGGGGTTGAGGTAGAGAGCGAACAAAAGCCGTCAACTGACGATATTTCCATGACACCATGGATGATACCACCGTAGACCCAACAATACTAGACAGAGGGGCAATACCTGATGGAGAGACAACATGGCGGAGTAGCGTCGCAGAGCCCAAGGACCAGGCCCGATGTTGCGGTTGAGTATTCCCCGGGGGGAAATAATTATGACCAGAAAGCGGCATCAGGGGAGAGTTACACTGCCAACCATGAGTCTTGCACAATGAGTCCCACACCATCAAAATGGAATGCGTCAAGGGGGAGGTCATATTGGACCTCCGAGGGATCCGCATTTGGGTATAGGGGTCTGCACCACACAGGTCTATCTCTAACGACACCCAGAGCTTAGATTCCTTATGGTACCTCCAGTCCGAAATCCTGGTTAGGATCACAGCCTGGAAATACTGTTTGGCCTCTGGCAAAGCCAGCCCCCCCCCCTCTTGGGCCTAACCAGCGTGTCCCCAGCGAGCCTGGGCCGCCTCCTGTTCCATACATATTTGCAAAATAGGGATCTTAATATCGAGAAGAACCCCACAGGAATCTTATACGGAATCATTTGAAATAAAAATAACAATCTGGCCAGAATGTTCATTTTCAACACACTAATCCTCCCCAACCAGGAATGTGCTAATTGCGACCACCTTTGTAGATCGGACCTAATTGCGTTCAGCAGGGGGATAAAATTTGTGCGAAACAGGGACGTGGGGTTGGCGGTGAGAAAGATGCCCAAGTATTTCATCGAATGGGCCTGCCAGTTAAAAGGGAAGGATGTTTTTAAATAAGGCACAATACGAGGGGGAACCGTCAGGCACAGTATCTCTGATTTAGACAGATTGGGCCAGATTCAGATACACTTAATATTGCGCTGCGTAATCGAAATACTCTACGCTGCCGTATTTTACCAGGCTCTACACCGAATTCTGGTAGATTTTTGCCCGTACGCTACGGCGGCATAGTCTATTTCTCGCCGCGTAATCGAAATACGCGATTAGGGGGCGTGATGCATTTAAATTAAGAGCGTCCCCGCGGCGATCGAACTGCGCATTCTCCGTTCAGAAATTTCCCGCCGTGCATTGCGCGAAATCACGTCGTTACGTCATTCGTTGTTTGAGTAGCGTCGTTTACGAACATTCCTATTCCCGGACGACTTACGTAAAAAATAATAAAAGACGTCGGAAAACGTAGAAATTCGACGCGGGAACGACGGCCATACTTAACATGGGCTGTCTAATATTAGAGCAGCAAAAAGCTGGTATAGTGTTACGCAAAAAAAAGATGACTAAAGGTGCCGTAACAGATTGCGAATGAAGATCGTAATTTCGGGGATCGCCGGCAAAAGCTCATTTGCATACCCCGACGCGGAAAACGACGGGAAGTCCACCCAGTGGCCGCAATTTTATTGCAGCGTAGATCAAAAGGCGTACGAACACGTAATCCAGTCGAATTGAAGCCCGCAGCCGTCTATTCATGGTTTGAGGCTTCCGACTAGCTAAAAAACGCACGTAATTTGAAATTACTCCAGTCTAACACCAGTTAGACAGGCGTAATGGCTCTGTGAATCTGGCCCATTGATCTTAAAATTAGAAACTGCACTAAAAGAGTCGAAAGCAGCCATTAAGTTTGGAAGGGACGTAACAGGGTGTTGCACGTAAAACAGAATATCATCCGCATAGGCAGCGTATTTGTGTTCAGTATTACCCACCATGATTCCCCGGATATTCGGATTGTGCCTAATTGAAGATAAAAAGGGCTCGAGCGAAAGGGCAAATAAGATGGGTGAAAGAGGACAGCCCTGGCGGGTTCCATTATAGAGTGTGAATAAGTCACTTAACGTTCCGTTGATACGCAACTGAACAGTAGGTGAGTCATATAAGGCTGAGATGTGTGATAGGAGATGGGGACCCACGCCAAGGTGGGAAAGCGTGGCCATTAGGAACTCCCAGTCCACCCTATCAAACGCCTTTTCGGCATCCGTGGAAAGCAGAAGGGTGGGCTGGAAAAGCCGTCGAACATGGGTAATTAGGGATAAGGTGCGGAGAGAATTATCCCGCGCCTCTCTGCCGGGGATGAAACCAGTCTGGTCCCTAGAGACCCAACGGGGGAGGAGAGGAAGAAGCCTGTTGGCAATCACCTTGGCATAGAGTTTGGCATCTAGATTCAACAAAGAAATGGGACAGTAGCTACCACAGACACATGGGTCTTTACCAGGCTTAGAGAGGACAGTAATGTGGGCGTGAAGTGTTTCAGGTCGAAAAGATCCATCTCCCGAGACCGCGTTAGCATAGTTAGTTAAACGCGGAAGCAGAAGGTCTGCAAAGGTCCTATAGTAAGCCACTGTGAAGCCATCGGGACCTGGCGCCTTACCATTGGCCATAGACTTCAGTGCAATCCGCAGTTCGGGGACGGATAGATCACCATCTAACGTAGCCAGTGCATCCGCGGGAAGCACCGGTAAACCGGCCTGAGCCAAGTAGTCCCGGATGAGCTGCGCCCTAACACCCCTATCCTCCAGTGTCTGCCTGACATGGTATAGCGATTGATAGAACGAACGAAATTCTTTGGCTATGGCCGAAGTTTCGTGCACCAAAGAATCATTGGAGGACTTAATCTTAGAAATGAACGTAGCGGACTTCTTTTGTTGCAACGAGCGCGCCAGCAGCCTACCAGGCTTGTTGCCACACTCGTGCAAACCTTGGGAAATAACACTGAACCTTTGTTTCTGCTCCAAATGAAAGAGGTCCCTCAACTCCTCTCTCTTCCGGACCAGACCCTGGAAAACCGACGGCGACAACCCAACCTTGTGACTGCGCTCCAGGTTCTCAATCTCCATAAGCAACCGATGTTGTTGAAGGGTGCGCTCCCTCTTTTTCCTAGCCCCTATTTCCATAAATTTTTCCCGGATGTAGGCCTTATGAGCCTCCCAAAGCGTTCCCGGCGTCACCTCTGGCGTTGCATTTTCCGCAAAATATTGAGTCAATGCATCCCCGATTTTTAATCAATATCCTCTAGGAGTAAATTATCATTAAGCTTCCAATTGGTGCTTTTAACTGGTACGGAAGGGACACTTAGAGGGAGATCGGAGCATGGTCCGAAAGAGGGGAAACTTCGATACCCGTAGCAGTGGGAAGAGACAGGTTGTGGTGGTCTATAAGAAAAAAATCAATTCTCGAATAGGATGTATGTAAATGAGAAAAATGTGTGTAGTCCCTCACTCGCGGATGCATAATCCTCCATACACCCATCAATTGGGCCTCATGCAAACGTCTGCGTAAAAACGCTAGGCGCCTCCATGAGGTACAAGAGGTCCCCAACGATGTGTCTATTGATGGTTCCAACGGGACATTGAAATCCCCCGCCAGGAGAATGCACCCACAAGCAAAGTCCGTCAACTTCCTAAGGGTATTGGAGATAAAAGAGACCTGGTTACGATTAGGGGCATAAATGGTCGCAATCGTGCAAGGCATACTACCTAGGCTACCCTTCAGGAACAGGAAGCGGCCCAAAGGATCACACAGCATGGAGTCCAGCACAAAAGAGGATCTCCTACGGAACCCAATGGCCACCCCCTTAGCACTACGGACATCCGATAGGCTATAATACCATAGAGGATACTGAGGGGAGAAAAGCTTTACCGATGTGGTGTGAGTCAGGTGGGTCTCCTGCAAGAGAACTATGTCCCCCTGCAGGCGAGCCAGTTCCCTATACAATTGATGTCTCTTACCTGGGGTATGCAGTCCCCGCACATTAAACGAAAGCAACTTCACCTTAGCCATGGTATATGAGAAACAAAACGTCTCAGGACTGACCAGAGGCAGAGGAAGGTCCCCCGGGAGACAACGAGGAAGGGAAGGGTAGAAGGGGAGAATAGGGAGAAAAAGAAAAAAAAAAGAAAAGATTAAATCAAGAAGAACACATAGCATCAATTTTTCATAACACAAAAACCCACATAGGGAAAGAATATGCGCACGCATAAATCTGCCGTGCGATGAAGGGTCACATATGCGGCCCGGCTCTCCCATGCGAACCGCCCCTGAAGAGCCGGCAGCACGTGAAGACAGGACGGCGACGGACCCCAATAGGGGGAGGCGCTGGGACACGAGCATCAGGCAGTGCACGTGTCAAAAATCACTGCCCAGTCTCCCCAGCGCCGACACACTGTAAAATAAAACGTTAAACATGAAACACATAAACGAGAACAAAAAGAAAAACAGAGCAAACACAACGCATCAAGCATAAGATTTGTATCCCTGCCAGTGACCAGTGATCACAAATTAAAGTCCCTCCTGCCTAGTGCTGCAAAAATGGGAAAGCCAGTCTATCACGAATCTGCAGACAACAGTCTACTAGGCCGCAACAGAGAGGGGGGCAGCAGCACGGTGGACTCACCATGGACTCTCAGATGAAAAACCAAACAGAAAAATAAAACGATGGGAGTTGAAAATAAATCCAGAAATCAAACAAAAAACCGCATAGAGAGAGCCCACGTTCCAGGGGTAATAAAGGAACAAAAAATAATACCACTCCCCCACAGATCAGCCCAAAGAGGGGGAGGCCCCCGGGGTGGCCGTGCGACGATTCCTGCGGCCAACTTTCTGCCATTGCGGGTCAGTGGAGCCCGGTAGAGTAGGGATAGCATCCTTCCAGCCAGGGAGCTCGGGCGGAGGGATGTCAATGTCCGCGCAGAACTTCTCCAGGTCCTCCATGAACCGCAGAATGGCCGTTTTGCCATTTCTATTGGCAATAAGAGCAGCTGGAAAGCCCCATCGGTAGGTAACGGACGCCTCTCGGAGCTTCTCCGTCAAAGGCCGCAGGGCCCTACGGCAGTCAAGAGTCTCTTTAGCCAAGTCAGGAAAAAAGGACAGGGTGGCTCCATCAAAGTCTAGGGAGGCAGTTTCGCGGGCCTTCCACATGATACGCTCCTTCTCCTCAAAGTAGTGGATTCGGCAGGTAACATCCCTGGGAGTATCCGTAGGTAGAGCTCGGGGACGAAGAGCCCTATGGACCCTGTCAATCTTGAGCGGGTTGTCCGCCGCTAGGCCCAGGAGGCTTTTGAAAATTCCGCCAACCGAGGGAAGGAGGTCATCGCCACCCGTCGCCTCCGGGAGCCCTCTAATGCGGATATTATTCCTCCTGTTTCTATTCTCTTGGTCCTCTAATTTGTAAAGAGCCATTCTATGGGCGATAGCAAGGCCCCGGGTGGAGGCTTGTAGTGACCGGATGGCTGACGCGTGACGATCTAGCCGCAGCTCGGTCTCCTCCACCCGACCCAGTACCTGTGAGAGGTCTGCCTGTACCGCGGAAATTTCCTTCTTTATGGTCTTCTCCAAGCCTTGGAATAGAGAGGCCAGCTCAGACCTAGTAGGCAGGTCGTCCACACGAATCTCTGAGCGGCGGGAAGGGCTGTCACCATCCGTGCAGACCGAAGAAGCAGGGGAATGGCGCCTCTGGTCTGACTTGCGACGGGAGGCGGAGCTTGTAGCAGGGTTCGCGCCTCGTGGAGAGCGTCCTAGGCCATCTGTGTCCTCACCCTCGATTGGTTCCGCGGCCAAGAACCTCTTAATGGAGCCCGACTGTGACCCAGCTTTGGAGAGAGACTTGCCCGTCTTCTTCCGCATGGTTAGCTCTGAAGTGTGGCAGGATTAAGGAGGCAGGGAAAGCTAAAAGATGTGTTGGCGCCGGAGCTCGAGGCAAGCACGTCCTCACAGCAGCATGTCCGGACCACCATTCCACAAAGCTTTAACAAAAGACATAGTATCCTTCTTTTAGCAATTTGACTATAATTTTGTAATGTTATTGGGTTAAACTAAAAGAAAAAGCCACTTAAAAAAGTAAAATGTTTCATTACTCTGGTGTGTTAGTTGTGAATTCAGCCTATTGCACAATACTGAACTCTAACTAAGTCGGACTCCAGCACTACACATTACTTACAAGGTTACACATACTATATTTTACATGGCTGTATTTCTGAGGAAAATATGACAGTTAATTTATTTTCAACTTGAATGTTTTTTTAAATAATTTGATCTGATCTTCATTAAATTACATTGCCATATGTTAAATGCACAAATAGTTATTATATGTGAAGCCTTGTGTTTGATGCTAATCCAGGATATCTCTTAGTTATCAATCTCAAATACATGTTTTTTTTTTTGCTTCGTGTTAGGAGATATTTTGGTCCACTCTTATCTGCAAACCTATTCCAATTGATTTATATGTTTTAGATTTCTTGTCTTTAAAGGGGTTGTAAAGATAAAAAAATGTTCTTCTTAAATTAAAGTCTGACAGTAGCTGATAAAGTAAAAAGTAATGTTTTGCATTATAACTAGTTTGATACCTGTTGAAATCGAGCTGTTTTATTCACCTCCGTCACTCCTGAATCGTTATTCTCACTGACTTCCTGGTTTGCGGTGCGCATTCATTCTTGTTACATCACGGCCTAATGGGAACTACAGTTCCCATTAGGCGTAGCCTTCATGCCTGTGAGGGATAAGAGAGCATCTTCACGCAGGGCTGTAGTCATAGGGAGGGGGTGAGCACATTCTGCTTTCCACCATGCAAAACAGCTCAGGTGCTGGTGGAAAACAAGAAGAGGAGAGACAGGAAATGGCATTTTCAAACCTAGATTACTGTATTTTGGAGGTCAAAAGGAAAAACGAGGTAAGTGATATTTAAATGCTCTAGCTTACAGCAATCAATTGATCTAATAAAAAACGAACCTTTAGTGTTCCTTTAATCTACATTCAATGGAACAGTCAGGACTTGATCATTCTAAAATACTGTATAGAATTTGTTCTCTTTCAGCTATCATTTTGCTTAATGTCTCTGTAGATTTTACACTGGGGCGTTTTTCAGATGCTATAGCACTAAAAATAGCACCTGCAAAGCGCCCTGAAACAGCGGCTCCATTCACTCCAGTGTGAAAGCCCGAGGGCTTTCACACTGGAGCAGTGCGCTGGCAGGGCGTCAGAAAAATTCCTGCCAGCAGCTTCTTTGGAGCGCATTAGGAGCGGTGAACTCACCGCTCCTAAAGCACCCCTGCCTTTTGAAATCAATGGGCAGTGCCACCGAACCACCAGCAAAGCGCTGCTAGTGGCCGAAAAGCGCCGCAAAAAAGGGTGATAAAGCGTAGCTAAAAATAGCGGTGTTTTACCGCCAACGCCCAGGGCGGCTCAGTGTGAAAGGGCTCTTAGAATTTCTGAGCTGTATTGCCTTACATTAAGGTTACAGAGAAATACTCTAACTGCTGTAGAATTTACTGATGCAACTTGGAATTCATCAGTCTCTGAAGGTATCTGGACCAGTAAACAACCGCACACTGTAATGCTCGTACACACACGATTGGATTTTACAACGGGAATTGAGTGATGGCAGGGTTTTGTCGGATAATCCAACCGTTTAAACGCTCTTTTGGACAATTGTTGCAGGAATTTCCGACAACAAATGTGGGATAGCATGCTTTCAAATTTTCTGATAACAAATCTGTCTTGTCGGATTTTTCGATTGTGTGTACACAAGTCCGTTGGCAAAAAAAATCCAAAGTACTAACATGTATGCTCAGAAACAATGCTAACTATAAGACAACATTAGCAGAAGTTGCCCAAAGGGTGGTGTTAAAGAGCAGAAAACCACGTAGCTTCTGTTTGTTAGCCGACAAAGTTTTGCCGTTTGTATACAGAACAAGTTCACAGCCAACACCCTTCACACAAAATTCCATGGCTTTGTCCGATGGAAATCCGATCGTGTATACAAGGCTTTATACTCCCTACACCATGTTTCAGAGTTGGTTTGTAAACATATGTAGTGCCTGGTTACTTTAAGTACTGGCGTTTTTTAAATTTAGAGGGAGATCAGAGTGTAATTAAACTCTGATCCAAATTGTTAAGTGCAAAACAGGGTCTGTGTCTCAGCTCGGCTGTGCTGTGGGCTCATTCTGTTGTGCTGGGGTGTCCTTCCCACCCCTGTGCAGTCAATGGCAGCAGTGGAGTCAAGGTTTGGGTTCTCTTCCCCAGCAGCCAATGAGGAGGGTTGTGCATGCTGGGGGAGGGTATTTATGGGACAGACGCCATTGGTGCTGGGTTCTCATTCGTTCAGTGTGGCACCCACCTTTAGGGTAGCAACATCACGGCGCCCCAGGGCTATGGCCTACCTGGCCGGGGCGTGCGTGCCACGCGGTGTACCTTTTTCCGTGGCCACGTTGGCCTGGAACATCTGAGCAGCGACAGGGACCCAGTGAGCGACTGGGTTTCCACCTTTGAGGATCCCAAGCGGTATTGCTGTTCGGTGGGGAGTCCGTCTGAGAAGCGCCATTGGCGATCTAAAAGGGCCTCGACAAACCACCGGGGATCAAGGTACACTGAAGGATTGATCACCTGTCAGTCGGTACCTGAGCGACAAGTTGAAGGTGATCCAGGCATAATTAACCTAAGGAGGATTGCCTCAGTAACTGCATCAGAGAGGGCCTGTGACAGAGGTGTCTCGGTGAAGTTCATTTTAAGGAGGGTCTGTGGCAGAGACTTTATCCTACAAAGGTTCGAGTGATACTCCGGCTTCCAGGTCAGTGAGAGAGGCCTGTCCGGGTACGCTAATTCCACTCAAGCAGGAGTGGCGCAGAGAAGTGTTACATTTGGGAGCGGGACTGTTTCCCTATCATTACGCCTGAATTTGCTATTCTCCTTTCTTCCTTCAACTTTACTTTCCTCACCACAAGTTTTTTTGTTTTTACATGGCTGGGTAATAAAGAGCACAGCAAAGAGCACCTGTTGCGGACATTCCTTTACTTCTACTAAATGCATCATGCACCCCTAGGAATTCGGAAGAGCCACAAGGTAAATTTGTGCCATCCAAAACAACCAGCAGCTCCTCCGGTGGTAGTGCTACACATACTTTTGGTTTGCAGTATATTGTTTGTTCTAGTTACCAGAAAGACTAAATGTTGTCATGTCTGTCCACAAAATATTGCTCTAATAGTGCTCCGAAATTTAAGCCAATGTTTATTGAAAACCGAAACAGGTAGAATTTTTTTTCAGGGGTAGAATTGCTTTCTTCGTTATACCTTCCAGGAATGTTAAGTCATAGGTTATTTAACCGCGCTGCCTTTACCACAAACTGAATCAACATGCTTGTGATTCAAATAAATTGTGACAAATTAACATAACAAAAAATTAAACAAATTATGTGTATGCAGTATCTTTTTAACAAATTGCCAAGTGAGTTTAACAACACCGCAATGTCCTACACCAACAGTGGTCAATAAGTGTCTTCTCTTCACCAGCAATCTCTCACCCATTTAGGCTATATGTAGCCTTATAATGGCATTGGGCAGCTCTCTAATATATAAATATATAATAGGCAGCTCTCTAATATGTAAATCACCATTTGGTTCTATCACTTGTACAAATCCTTTGTTTGCACAAGTAAAGGGTTATGCAAGGAGGCAGTCTCAATGTCACCCTTGATATTATTCACTGCAAGTTACTTTTAAAGGGTTTCAGCATTATAATGAATCCTTTACTGTATTACGGTAACTTTAATTTAGCACCTTGAAAGTACACTTATATTTTACATTTTAATGATTGTTAATTAATGCTCTTATCTTGCCCAGCTGTTTTGCATTAACTTCTCCTTCCTATCTATACCAACCATATTTTTTCTATTTTCTTCAGTTCTGATTTGATTTAATTATGTTATTTATAGCTCCTATTGAAACAAAGTTATGGTTAAAGTTTTCTAGCTTTAAATAGAATGTTTCTTTTATATTAGGTCCAGGAATAAAATATACACTGTGGGCCAGATTCAGATACACTTAAAATTGCGCTGCGTAATCGAAATACTCTACGCTGCCGTATTTTACCAGGCTCTACACCGAATCCTGGTAGATTTTTGCCCGTACGATACGGCGGCGTAGTCTATTTCTCGCCGCGTAATAGAAATACGCAATTGCGGGGCATGAAGCATTGAAATTAAGCGCGTCCCCGCGGCGATCGAACTGCGCATTCTCCGTTCAGAAATTTCCCGCCGTGCATTGCGCGAAATCACGTCGTTACGTCATTCGTTGTTTGAGTAGCGTCGTTTACGAACATTCCTATTCCCAGACGACTTACGTTAAAAATAATAAAAGACGTCGGAAAACGTAGAAATTCGACGCGGTATAAGAAGCGACAACAACGACGGCCATACTTAACATGGGCTGTCTAATATTAGACCAGCAAAAAGCTGGTATAGTGTTACGTAAAAAAAGATGACTAAAGGTGCCGTAAGAGATTGCGATTGAAGATCGTAATTTCTGGGATCGCCGGCAAAAGCTCATTAGCATACCCCGACGCGGAAAACGACGGGAAGTCCACCCAGTGGCCGCAATTTTATTGCAGCGTAGATCCGAAGGCGTACGAACACGTAATCCAGTCGAATTGAAGCCAGCAGCCGTCTATTCATGGTTTGAGGCTTCCGACTAGCTAGAAAACGCGTGTAATTTGAAATTACTCCAGTCTAACACCAGTTAGACAGGCGTAATGGCTCTGTGAATCTGGCCCTGTATATTTACAGGCAGACTACTTTTCTGCAGATCGATCTGCCCACCCATACCGACAAAGTTCTAATCGGCAGCAGCATCCATGAAATTGAACTACCATATCCTGTAATTTTCAGGATGGTCATCGAAGTTGGTAAGTCCCATCTGCACCATGTTACGCTGGATCATAGATTTACCCATGTCACTCAGGCCTGATACATTGGTGTGCTGGTCTTGTTCTGACATGGTTCCCTGGAAGGGGCTTGTGTTCGCCTCCTCTTTGTTGTGTTTAATCAGGAGAAAAGGTATATGGACAGCTGCACACCGTAAGTAACCTTAGAAGGTAGCCTTTATTAGTGTGAAAGGATAAAAGCACTACAAAACACAGCAAGCAGTGGAATATATAACTGACGTGTTTCGCACAGAGATCTAGTGCTTAGTCACAGTCTTAGCTATGACTAAGCACTAGACATCTGTGCAAAACACGTCAGTTATATATATCCCAGTGCTTGCTGTGTTTTGTAGTGCTTTTATCCTTTTGCACTAATAAAGGCTACCTTCTAAGGTTACTTTCGATGTGCGGCTGTCCATATACCTTTTCTCCTGATTTTTGCCTTGTGCATTGCCAGCACCCATGGATTCTGAGGAGGACATTGATTGCTCATTGCACTCACCTGGAGCGGCGGTCTTTTTCTCTCCACTTGTTGATGTGTTAAATGATCGCTGGGCAGTATTTATAGCTATATCTCTCTGTGTTAGCGCAAACCCGTGGTGGTGCATCCATGAGCACACTGGCGTGTGCAAACTGCAAGTGCAAAGTGCACTTGGAATTGCAGTTGCTGTAAATTTAAGGCCGCGTACACACGGTCAAATTTATCTGCTGGAAGCGGTCCGACGGACCGTTTCAGCAGACAAATTCGATCGTCTGTACTGGCGGACAGACAGGTTTTTCCAGCAGACAAATTTTAAAGCATGCTTTAAAATCTGTCTGCTGGGAACCCATCCGTCCGACATGTCTGCTGGTTAGTACACTAACCAGCAGACATATCTGCCCGCACATGTGTCGAATGGATTCGACGCATGCGTGGAAGTTTTTTACTTCCTGGTGCGGTGATGTGGCGGCGTCAACGTCACCGCCACGTCACCACGCTGTCTGCCGGTGGGGATTTGGGTTTGATCGTGTGTACACGATCAAACCAAAATAGCCCAGCAGACAAATCCGATCAAATCGGTCTGTCAGACTGATTTGATCGGATTTATTTAGCCGTGTGTACGCGACCTAAGGGGTAGATCTGAAATTAGGGGAAGCTCTGCTGATTTTACCATCCAATCATGTGCAAGCTAAAATGCTGTTTTTTATTTTCCTTGAATGTCCCCCTCAGATCTACAGCGACTGCACTTCCAAGTGCACTTTCAGTGCAATTTCCAGTGCACTTTGCACTTGTAGTTTGCACTTGTAATGCAAAGTGGATTTGCCTTTCATAAATAACCCCTATATAGGGTGACCACATTTCCAAACTACCATTCAGGGACAGCTTGTGCTGTAACGAATCACAGCACAATGATTGGACACAAGAGGCGGAATTCATGATTTCTCCAATCACAAGCAGGGGGCGGGGATTGTGCTCTTCCAGGCATTCCCGGCCAGGACAAGTACTGTCAGTGAGCAAAGCGGTGATGTGGCGACCTTTTTTTGGGGGCATTAGTTTAGCTTGGGGGGTGGCTGTGTCAGTTTCATTCCGGGACACTGTATTGTCCTGAAATGAGGGTGCTCGGGACAGACCTGCAAAATGCGGGACTATCCCAGGCAATCCGGGACACGTGGTCACCCTACCCCTATACTGTAGCTTTTGATTCACAACTCCTTTAGGCTGGCCCTATGTTATGAGATAAATGAAAGTGACATGGTCAATTTAGTATTGTCTCTGATAGCATCAATCAAAGAAAAATCTCAATATGATGTCAGTTAGCTTGCTTTTTTCTTTAGCATGTAGAATGACGTAGCAGTGTGAGAGAAGCTTCAGATGGTAATAGCTCTTTGCACAATGGCTCTGAGGCCATACATTTTTACTAGAGCGTGATGTACAGATATGTTACAGTGTTCTTTATAAGGTGAACAAACAGCAATCTTTATTTGATGATAACTCCCCCATAGTCTCTCTATATTTAAAGAAACTATAGTATATGAATCAAGAACACTACTCCCATCAGCTGATTGAGAATGTCTCTTTTCTACTGTTGTTATTGGAACTAGATACTTATGTATACAGTATAGGCTAAATATAAGAAGCGTGACCTTTGGAAAATCTAATACAGAGATATGGAGAGAAAGGCTTCATCTTTCAGAGACACAAAATAGTTTTACAAGCGTTTGCATTTCAAACATACAATGACAACATTGAGCTTATGTTCAAAAATAGATGCAATGTCAGAGACCTTATGCATTCAATATGAAATTATTATTGTTCTCACAATCTTCAACGGGTTCCAACAACAGCTTATAGTTTGGCAAGTACTACGATGGATAATGTGTTAACTAGAAAATATCTTCCAGCTATCCTCCAGCTAATAATCCAGGGCTCAAAATTTCTAATGAGCTAATAGCCAGGCCTTAAGGGTTACTCGCCACCAGTTGACCCAACCAATCGCTACCCTGCACCACCCCTAATTCCGCCCCTAAACACACCCTCATAAATTAGCTCATGAAATGACACATGTTTTATGCAGAATTAAGTTACAAACTTTATCAGTGAAGCCACACCTGTGCCCACCATTGCGGCCTCTCCTCACTGTGCCCACCATTGCGGCCTCTACTCACTGTGCCCGCCATTGTGGCCTCTCCTCAGTGTGCCCGCCATTGCGGCCTCTCCTCACTGTGCCCGCCATTGTAGCCTCTGCTCCCTGTGCCCGCCATTGCGGCCTCTGCTCACTGTGCCCACCATTGCGGCCTCTGCTCACTGTGCCCACCATTGTGGCCTCTGCTCACTGTGCCCACCATTGCAGTCTCTGCTCACTGTGCCCACCATTGCAACCTCTGCTCACTGTGCCCACCATTGCAGCCTCTGCTCACTGTGTCTACCATTGCAGTCTCTGCTCACTGTGCCCACCATTGCAGTCTCTGCTCACTGTGCCCACCATTGCAACCTCTTCTCACTGTGCCCACCATTGCAGCCTCTGCTCACTGTGCCCACCATTGCAGCCTCTGCTCACCTGTGCAAAGGATCGCCCCCAGGGGAAGAGATCATGGAGTATGCGACATGCATATCCCAGGTGGCAAAGAGCACAGTACATGTCATTTGCCTAGACAAATGTTGTGCACCTGGGGGCAACCTGAAAACTTTTTTCTAAAAGGGGGCGGGGAGCAAAAAGGAATGAAGATTCCCTGGAGGGTGAAGGTTCACGTTAATGAGCTTACTTCTATTTAAATATTCTATTTAAATATTGGATGCTGATCACCTTTTCACCCCCTCTCCTCCTGGTAATTACCAAAGCCTGGGGCTTTGTGCATGGTAAGGAAAGGGTGGGTGGTAGAGATGTGACTGAGTGACTAGTGCTGAGGTGTGAGACCTGCGGAACTTGCAACTACAACCTGGAACTGGACTTTCTCCCGCGTTTCCGCGAAATAATTTGTAGGACATAGAAAAAAAATGCATGTATGAAACTGGGGCACGTCTAAGGAACAAGGTGTGCTTGCTTGAAACTTGTGAAGGTCATTTTATTATGTTGCCGACTTAGATGTAGGTAGTCCTCTCCTCAGTGGAGTTCTACTGTAAAGTGTACCTGAAGGGAAAGTGGGACACATTTGTAAAGCACCAATTACCCTGGTCAGTAGAGTAGAGAAAAGCCATGGGATTACAGAGCTGATAGCCCGCTGTTACAGCTGGCTTTACATTGCAATTGCCTCCGCTCCACTCGTGGTTACACACAGCCCCGCCTCCTGACCCTGTGCCTGTATCAGATAGACAGAATGCCAGTCCAATGCTGGGACGTGTTCTGTCTATCTGATACAGACGCTGGGTCAGGAGGCGGGGCTGTGTGTAACCACGAGCGGAGCGGAGGCAATTGCAATGTAAAGCCAGCTGTAACAGCGGGCTATCAGCTATGTAATCCCACGGCTTTTCTCTTCCACGAGGTGATCGATGGGAGAACGGATCCCAATCAATCCCCTGCGCTCCCCCCCACTCCCAGCTCCTCGCCAGAAGCAATTTTCCACTCGCAGAATTTGAGTAGGCGAGTGGAACATTTGAGGGCTGTAATAACCAATTGTTATTCTATCTGTATTGGTTCACTGTATATGCGTTGAATAAAAAAAAAACAGACCTCTTCTTAATAGAGATTATCCACAGTCACTGGAGAGTCAGGTTGACCATTGAAATCAAGTTTTTCAAACAATTTGGCAAAGATTTGATGCACTCGACTGACAATTGATTCAGTCTAGTTATGAAATTAATCAATAACAACTAATAAGAATGTGTTATATTTGTCAAACTGATTTTCCAACTAGATGTTTATTTCACATTTTTCAATACAAATTATCATATCGAGTGCAGGACAATTAAAAAATAAAAGTTTCAAATAAATGTTTACTTACAATCATTAAAATAATAGGAAAATATCATATCCTTGTAAAAACTCTTGTTAAAAGCCATGGGAATGGCTGTCAGCGGGGCAAAATTATGTGTTTTCTTCTTTTTTTTCTCGCATTATTTTGGCTGTTTTTGCACACAATTATAGAATTTATTTGAATAAAGTAATTTTTGTTTATATTTTTGTGGATCCTTAAATTAGAACTCCACAAAAATATATTGAAAACTTTATGCAGGTATGTTGTATTAGACACTGATTAAATGTATAAAATATTTAATAAACCTAAGATAAATGCATGATAATTAGTTTATATATTAGCTTTCTGTAATACTGTGTACAGCCAGACTGCTAAAGGACTGCAAAATAAGCCAAATCTGCTTTAAACAGCTGTTCTGTACTGTATGTCTAACTTGGTGAACAAACAAGAGGGGAGAGCAAATAAACTGGCCTTATAATAATCTTGCTTCAGCACTTGCCAATAAACAGGTTGGGTAAGGGGAGAGCAAATAAACGGGCCTTATAATAATCTTCAGCACTTGCCAATAAACAAGGTTGGGTAAGGCCCAGCAAAATGACATCGGAATTCCAACGGAGTAAAATAGAACGTTCTATATCTAAACTCCGACGGAATTCATCAGAAAATACTCAGATGGGGCTACACACACAGGAATATCCGATGGAAAAAAATCCGTCTGACTTTTTCCATTGGAAATTCCGATCATGTGTACAAGGCATAAGAAAGCAGGATAAAAGCAGACATTTTATGTTTATGCACCCAGCAAATGGATGAGTATTCAATGACATAACTTCAAGGGGGGAAGTTTATTAAACTGTGCATATGAGGGATGCTTACAGCTATATAAATAGGGCAGTACATCTACTGTGCATATAAGTGAATCTTGAGTTCTTCTTTAAAATATATATATATTTTTTTCAGTTATCAGTGCTAAAGTGTTAGTGGAGGCAAATATAAAATGCCACAGTTTATTCTAGTTATATATTCATTAAAATACATATTTGTTTTTTGTTTACTGCCTCAATCTGTTATTGTACTAGACTCTTGTATTCTTACTGCATTACACAGTGCTGATAATCTGTTTTTCTCTTTAGCGTGTTTACCACATATGTGACTCACTACAGTATATTGAGGTCAGATTCCTGCTAATGGTTTATGTGGGCTTTTATTAAATATTTTTGGGGAAAACTGAAAATGTAATAAATTACAATTAACTGATATTTTCTTATTTGGGCAACTCTTCATTTAGCTTCTCACAGAAAACAATCATATTATTGACCACATAGACATAGACATATTCCTCATTTTTCACTTGTGTCAGATCTGTATGTCCCTTACTTGTTCTCTGCTGCCAAATCTATACTTCCCTCAACTAATGTTCGATCTGTATTGTAATTCCTTACCTTTCCCCTGCACAATTTGTAGTTCCCTTCCTTACTGCCAGATCTGTACTTCCCTTTCCTGCTCCGTCCTGATGCCAGATCTGTTTTTCCATTTCTAGCTCCTCTCTTGCCAGATCTTAACATCCACTGCAAGGTGTGTACCTCCCCTCTTTGCGCTCCACTTGCCAGAACAGTGTTTCCCTTTCCAGCTACCAGATTTGTAAGTCTCTTATTCACTCTCCTCTACTGCCAGATCTGTACTTCCCTTACCTCCATTCTCTAGCTGCCAAATCTGTACTTCCCTTCTCACTTTTCCGTTGCCAGATCTGTACTTGACCTCCCAACACTGCACCACTGCTAGATCATTACTTATTTTCCTTGTTCTCCTCTGCTGCCATATCTGTACTTTCCTTCCTTGTTCTCCTCTGCTGCCAAATCTGTACTTCTCTTCCTTGTTCTCCTATGCTGCCATATCTGTACTTCCCTTCCTTGTTTTCCTCTGCTGTCAAATCTGTACTTCTCTTCCTTGTTCTCCTCTGCTGCCAGATCTGTACTTCCCTTCCTTGTTTTCCTCTGCTGCCATATCTGTACTTCTATTCCTTGTTCTCTTCTGCTGGCACATCTGTACTTCTCTTCCTTGTTCTCCTCTGCTGCCAAATCTGTACTTCCCTTCCTTGTTCTGCTCTGCTGCTATATCTGTAATTCTCTTCCTTGTTCTCCTCTGCTGGCAAATCTGTACTTCCCTTCCTTGTTCTCCCTTGCTGCCAAATATGTACTCTTCCTTGTTCTCCTCTGCTGCCAAATCTGTACTTATCTTCCTTGCTCTACACTGCTGCCAAATCTGTACTTCTCTTCCTTGTTCTCCTCTGCTGCTATATCTGTAATTCTCTTCCCTGTTCTCCTCTTCTGGCAGATCTGTACTTCCCTTCCTTGTTCTCCTCTGCTGCCAGATCTGTACTTCCCTTCCCTGCTCTTTCTTGATGCCAGATCTGTACCTCTGTTCCTCACTCTTTCCCCCGCTGCCAGATCTGTTGTTCCCTTCCCTGCTCTTTCTTGATGCCAGATCTGTACCTCCGTTCCTCACTCTTTCCCCGCTGCCAAATCAGTACTTCCTTTCCTTGCTTTTTCTTGATATGAGATCTGTACTTAAATTTTTTGCTCCTTACTCTCTGTCAGATCTCTACTTTCCCTACCTGCTCTCCCCTGTAGCCAAATATGTACTACTTTACATGCACTCCCTAGTTGTAAATTTTGTACTTACTGCCAGATCTGTACTACCCTTCTTGTCTGTGTCCTGCTGCCTGATTTATATATTCACTCCCCTGCACTCCCTAGCTGTCTGATCTGTACTTACCTTCTCTGCTGTCAGATTTGTACTTTTCTTCCTGGTTTTGCCCAACTGCCAAATTGCCTGTAAGGATCCTGTGCAAGCTGCACATTTTTGAAAGAGACTATGGAATTAAATAGGGCGGTGTTGGAGCACAGGAAAATAAAAACAAAATTCACCATATGTTACTTTAGGAGTAAAGCACAGGTTTATTTTAAAATCCCAAATGCACATAACCTAATGCCATTGATATTTTAATGTTAGTTTTTATTTGGATGCATCTTTATACTGGAGAACTGTAATATACAGTACATGTGCTCTCTTTTGTAAGGTATACAAACTGACTTGTAAAACTTCTTAATTCCTGGAATGCAACTTATACTGTTTATATCAAAAATAAGCTTTATGAGGCTCAAAAACTATGAAAACCCCCAGAAAGAGCTGGTTTATATTGATTGTTATTGACAAGTTTATACAACAAATGAAGAGACAAATGCAATGAAGAAGAGTCTGTTTTATAAACAACCCTCTATTGAGTGCATTTATTTAAAGGACAAAATAGATCAAATCAAAATAGCTATTTTTTTTTGCATGCACATCTCTTTAACTGCCCTTGACATCATTCATTTTAAGTACACAGTATAATTATACACAGCAGAACACCGAAAAACAATTTCATAATTTTAATATGCTTTAATACAATTAATAAATTAGGATAACTTGGCAGCATTAGCCAAAAATAATTTATCATAGTAGCCTTTACATTCTATAGTGAAAGATTGTTACAAGTGTGCGGAGCATGGGGTATCCAAGCCATTGTAGTAATATTTCCAGTATCCTCTTTTCTGTCTGAGTCAAACTGTAAGAGAATCATAATATATAATGTTTTAAAAGCGTCATATAATCATTCCTTGTGTTCAGTATAGCCAGGCTTTGTTTAGAAAATATTTCACTATATACCCCCTCATAATAGGTACAGCGGGTGTACAGACCCAGGAACTCAGCACAGGGATGGTGGGAACTCCTTATAATGGGCACAGAGGGTGTACAGACCCGGGAACTCAGCACAGAGATGGTGGGACCCCTCATAATAGGTACAGCTGGGGGACAGACCTGGGAACTCAGCCCAGAGATGGTGGGACCCTTCATAATAGGCACAGCGGGTGTACAGACCTGGGAACTCAGCACAGAGATGGTGGGACCCCTCATAATGGGCACAGCGGGTGTACAGACCTCTGGAGGGGGACAGGATTTACTAGAACTGAATGGCTATATTTTCTTCCTGCAGCTGGTGGAAGGGAGAGGAGAAAAATACTGTTTTCAGATGCTGCAAGTGGAGGACAATACAGCCCAGTACTACAGTAGTAAATGCTGCACTAGTATCAGCAGTAACCAGGAGAATACATATACTAATAGTGAGCAGCAGCCTGGTCACCAGCAGAAAAAAAAAACAGAAAGCCGACACACTGAACGCCCTGCACAGCACTGATAACAGTAATAATATTGTTTAGCTGTACACTGATCACTCACCCACATCCTCTGATTTCAACCTGCCGCGCTGTGACCAGGGGAGGGGGGACATTCCAGGGAGCTCAGGGGTTATCAGGAAGAGCTGAACTGAACGCTGGGCTGGTATCAATCAGATCATCCTGTCCTGAACGTTTTTACTGTGCCATGTAATGGGCGGGCTGAGTGTGTACAGAGCAGACCAGTCAATGGGGTGTAGTATGTCCTGCAATGTAAAGGCTCGGTCGGGGTCAGTGCTCAGTGCAGTTAATAGGGCAGCATTTATAAACTTTACCCCAGTGTTTTTCCTCCACTTGGGTAACGGGATCTGTGAGCAGCTCCCCCAGCTAGGACTTTATGCGTGTGTGTGCCCAGGATGAGTGTTGGGAGCTGGCGGAAGACACTTTCAGGCTGCTCTGCTCTGTGTACTGTTCATAGGAGAGGAGCGCAGATCACTCTATACACTTGTACTGCAGAGCGGCAGCCTCCACCAAAATTCTTCTCTTTTCCTGAGTCACTGAACCGCGCCGTCTCTGCACTCCTCCCCTCCTCCTCGCGCCCGTCCTGTTATACTGACACTCGGCTCCACAACACAAGGCTGTTTTATCTCCACACCAGAGAGCTGCGTAAACAGAGCAGCCACATTTGCGCTCTAGGTGGCAGTGCGCTCTAGGCGGCTGCCTAATCCGCCTAGTGGTAGCGCCGGCCCTGGGTGCAAGGGAGCCAAGCAGAGCAGCCAGAGCCTCATGTACGGGTCTGTGGGATGGGAGCAATGCAAGCCAGTAGCGGGACTTTAAGTACTGTTTGGAATGGAGTGGACTGCTGTCACTGTGAGAGTTAATTTCATGTGCCTGTGTGCCTGCCTATTCTAATTGCTTGCCCTCCAGTCCCTGACCTAGTTACTTCCTATAGCAAAAATAAAATAAAATATATATTTTGTTGCCTTAATATCTATCTTTCAATAACATTGGAAATTCTAGCCTAAAGGTCATGCCTCTGAGTCATCTTGGCTGCTTAAAGGGATTAGTTAATTAGCTCATGTTAATTAGGTCTGGTCACAGGGTATTTGCAGAGTAATATGAGCAGGATATGTATGCACCTCTTCTTTTACTGTATGTAAGCCTATAGTCTTTCAATAAGAATAAGATTCCTGTTTGACCCTCACCACAGAGCCTCGTCTCGTATCTGGGGGAGAATTATTCGTATGGGTTTCTTGTTCGGCTGGTTGGAGTGTCCGGTAGCTGCCTTTGTGTTTGGGAATGGAATATCCTAAACGACTTTAACTCCTTTCATACTCAGGGTGTCGTTACAATCATATTGTACATAACGTGGCGCAAGGAACACTGGAGAGCACTTCCAAAGAGCGTTGTGTGCCCCAACTGCTTTTAACCAAAATTCTTTCTCATTTCATAAGAGCTGAAGACATTTCACGAAATGAGGATGAGTAAGAACAGTGGGCATATAGGCAAACAAAACAGATGTTAAAAATACTTTGCTGTTTTCCTGAGTTGGGTTTGGGAAGCCAAGCTGGAATATAGAATTTAAAGTGCAGTTTTATGGGACCATCAATGTCTCCCAAAGGGGAATTAAGTTTAATTACATATAGTAACATTTCCATTTTTCATTTTAGTGCATTGATTTATTAATTTTGTTAAGAATATGAAACATATTAAACCTGCCCATAGTTCAATCAGCACTCAGGGCAGAGCAAAACATACTTTTTTCTAATGTTTGTGTTAAACAAAAGCATCATGTTAAAATAAGTGAAAAATGACTATGCAGCACACGCAAATGAGTGCGTTTTGCATACATTTCGTTTGACATGGGAATGCTGAATAAGCTATAAAATGGGATTCAATTGCAAGTGATACAATTATTGAATGGAGAAAGTCTATTGCATCAGGTGCATTGACTTGTGCTCTCTCGTTTGAATGTGCCAAGTCACAGCAAAATGATTATTTCTAAAAACAAGTAGGATTGACAATAATAGAATAAATATGCTGAACTACACATCACTAAAAGCTTATTACAGCTGAACGATAATCTTTGGGTTCCAGACAGACCTTGGGAGGCTGTTCTCTGGTGACCAGTTGAACCGAACGCGCCAGTATCTGGCAAAGTATAGACAGAATGTCTAGGCTTTGCTGTCCACTAATCTAAGTAAGGAGCTCAAATGGTCCAATGTACTAAGTGTAATGACTCCCTACATCCTGGTTTCAAAACAGTTGCAAACTGGGATATTTTATTTTTAACCTCGCACCGCAAACTTAAACTAAAAGAACATATGATAATAGATTATAACATCGGAGTGACAGCAGGGACATTCGGGAGACCTTTGTGGATAAATTTGAAACTTGCATTTTTGATGTGATTTCACATTTTCCCTTTTGCTTACTGTTCCAAAATTAAACATTGTTGTATCTTATACAGCTTTGTGAATGCTCACTCTACTGGTTCCTTAAATGTCATGTAATGTAAGTGGAGCGCGGACATCCCTGACCTTGACGAGGAGGTGTGGGAGGATTGTGTCTCCTCCTATATCCCCTCTATGATAGCCTCCCGAGACCGTTTTATCCAGCTGAAATTCTTGCATAGAGCATACTACACACCACAGAGGTTAACGGGGATTTATCCCTCTAGGAACCCGCTCTGTACCCGGTGTCTGCTTGACACCGGGACGTTCTTTCACTTGGTATGGTCCTGTTCGAAGCTGAGCACGTTTTGGAGGGAGGTGGCTGACACAATGTCTAATTTGTGTGGAGTAGACTTGGTTATGGATCCTCGCATATTCCTGCTTAGTTATCTGGGTGAAATTGAGGGAGATAGATATGTCAAGCTGTGCATCACGTTTGCTCTATTTTATGCCAGAAGGGAGATACTCCTCCGCTGTAGGGGTCAGGAACTTCCTACGGGAGCCTCGTGGCGAGCGGCAATTGATAAGGTTCTACCGCTCTATAGGATCACATACGAGAGCAGGAACTGTCCGACCAAGTTCGACAAGATATGGTCCAGCTGGGTTGATGCCTCGGGCTAGCTGCCCCTCCCCCCCCCCGGTCTTAGGGTTCTGCTGGTTTGGGTTCTGCTCACTCGTCTGTATGACTTTATGGCCTTTACATCGTACTTCCTTTGATTTCTGTGACCAATTTATAACTGCATTATGTGACTGAATGTGCATGTTTCCTTTCAACTGTCATTATTTTCTGTTACTTGTTGGTATGTCAATAAAATAAAAAACTTTTACTGTCAAAAAATGTCATGTAATGTAATGTTCAACTCATTTACTGAATATTGAGATAAGCTAAACTATTCTATCTAGTCTTAATTTTGGCCCCAGAAAAATTATCCAATTATACTTAAAAATGTGATTTGTGGCTCACACATGTTCGATCTGGAAAACGTTACTTTTATTCTTTAATACAATATTGACAGTACTTAATTTGCTCAAAATATGCTCATGTTTCCCCCCTGATATATATCTAGACTAAGAGGAGTCCCTTTATGACTCCCTTTATCAAATTACTATTTTTAACTGCTCCTCATCACTGTACTCCTGGGCTATATAGAGGGAGTGAAAGAGTAAATCTCACTCTGCTTTTTATGAGCAAAGAACCAATGATATTATCATGTGACCCACAGCCCTATTTTAACATGTTTCACCACTATATGTCTTCATTGGAGAAATACAGTAATCTCCAAAACAGTGCCAAACATATGACTTGATTTATTTATAAGTATGCAGTTCTGTGTTTGCCGCTGTTTTAGAGATTAGCATAAGGAAATCAGCTTGACATATAGGTCTGATATTGTAGAAGAAAAACATTAAAAAAAAAAATACTTACTGCTGCATCTGTCCCCCATTGCTTCCAAAACTGTGAACTGAGCGAACAATATAGCTAATCGCTCAATTCTCAGTCCTCACTGAGCAGAGAGTGGTGACTGTCAGTCACCGGCTCTCTGCTCTGCCCTCCAGCGCTCAGAGCTGGGCTGAGGAGGGGGGCAGGAATGGCTGTCTCAGCACCTCACTGAGAGGCTGAGCCAGATGCCGGTCCAGGTCCTGACTTTTAAAATTGGGATCTGACCGGTTGTTGGCTGAAAATGGGCCACATGAGTGCAGGACAAACTGCACTTCTGTGATTCATAGGAGACGTAGGGCCAAAAAAGCTTTGTCCATTCTTCTCCTTGTAACCCTCCAATTTCTGAAGCTGTTCAGCAGAAACACAAGATTCAGCACTATGGAGAGCTCCAGCTAGAGCCACCAGTAACTAAGGCAGCTTATTATGTTTTAAATATTTACAGGTCATTCCTCTACAATCCCAAACATGTTATTATATTATTATATTGTATTAATATTATATCAATAATAATAATATAATTATATTATTATATTTTGATTGATAAATGTATAGAGAGTTCCAGTAAATGCTCAACTGTACCAGCAAATAAATATTAATCTTAGTCTGTTAGCTAGCTAGTGAGGCAGACGGATTAGCTACAGGAGCTCCAGCGGCGCACGTCTCCTAGGAGTAGGAGCGTGTGAGTCATAGCTCCAGGCAGGCGTAGGAGGCAGACAGGCAGAGTCCCTCCCAGCCCTGCTAGCCCGGTCTTCTCTCCAGCTCCAGCCTGGAAAAACCTGTACCCCAGTCCGAGCACTCCTCTAACCCAGCTCCTTGGCTCTCCTGAAGGTAAGAGCCCTCCACTGAAGCTGCTGACTGACGCCGTCCTTTTAGGATAAAGCCGCAGCAATCACGGATCCCCCTTGCTCCTTTTGGTTCCTTTCCTCGGTGCCCCGCACTCCCACCACCTCCATCCTCACCAGGGGCCCCCTCCTGTAACCTCCCCGCGGCAATTCCGACGTTCGGGGGCACTTTTTTGAAAGCACCCGCGCCAGGCCGACCTGAATCGCGGGGCCGCGGTTTAGGAAAGACCGCGGCTTCACTTGCGGCCTAACGGCGCGCGGCCCCCTCCCCACGCCCTGCTAACTTCACCCAGCCTCTGGGAAACCCCCCCTCACCCCAGAAGGACAGCCATCTGTCCTTGTTTTCGCCCTCTCAGCCCCTAGATCATCCGGAACACACCTTATCTGTTCAGCCCTCATCCCACTGCCTGAGCAGGCAGCCATCCTACCAGACCAGCAACACGTTCCCCCTCTCATCCCCAGCCCCCCCCTTGTCTCGTGAACGAATAGAAGCTTGATCCAGGGGTTAACCGATCGCCTGTTATAGGGGTCAGGAAGGAATTTTTTTCCCTACCGGAGCATATTGGCCTAGCACCGCCAGGGTTTTTTTGCCTTCCTCTGGACCAAGCCAATTTCCCCTCTCCCCCCCCCCCCCCCCCACGGTGTATTGCGATTATGGCAGGTCGACAATATTCGGCCGAAACCATTTGGAGTTTGAGGCAATTCGCCGCAATACTGCCAGCCATCACCAAAAATGCCCTAAGAACTGAGCGACTTTTGAGAATCGATCATCGATCGACTGTCAGACGTTTCAGCCATTTACCCCAGCTCAAGCACATATCATGTGCTCTGATTAACACAAGATCGGCAGTAAAACACCGACTAGAAATCCGCGACTTCATTTAACAAAATGATTTAGACTGTCTTTTTATTACAGAGAGCTAGGTCACAGCTGACTGTAACACCATTCTAGGAGAACTGGTGCCAGAAAATTACCGTATTATAACGGAAAACAGAATAGGGCAAAGAGGAGGCGGCCTGGCGGTGATCCACAAGACTCACCTTACGATCACCAAACCAGTCCGCCAAAACCCTCTTCCATTCATGGAAACCCTTACTCTGCAACTGCAAGCAATTTCAAAGGAGACCGTCCACATTCTGCTCTGCTATAGGCCTCCCGGCCCAAAATCGCAGCTGCTATCATCTTGGACGGATTTCTTCTCCACTTATACCCTCAACAGCAAACATCTTTTGCTGCTAGGGGATTTCAATCTCTGGGCTAACTCCTCACAAGACCCCATTGCCGACGCCTGTATTGACCACCTGGAAGGATTAGGATTACAGCAACTAGTATGTGGGCCCACACATGCTTCAGGTCACACACTCGATCTTATTTTCAGACAAGCGCTGGAAATAAAAATTAGGGAAAATGAAAAATTGCCATGGACAGACCACCATGCAATTATATTCAGTATTTCCACCATCCCCCCTGCAACAAAAACATCAAATCCAGTGACAACACACTGGACTAGATGTCAGAAGAAGCTCCACTCGGAACTCTTCAAAACGACTTTAAGGAAAAAAATAGAAACAACTCAGCCGCATCAAACGGCCGTTGAAACATTGGAAGCCATAAATTCGGCCATGCTACAGTCAGCCGACTTGGTAGCGCCGAAACGAATAACCCGCATTCGGAAAAACAACAGCAGCTGGTTTAACAACCAGCTGTCGTTACTGAAGCAAGAACGCAGAAGGGCAGAATCTGCCTGGAAAAGATGTTCTTCAGAGCTAAACCTATCCATCTACAAGGCGACTACAAGGAAATACCACAAAGGAATTTTCCAAGCCAAGAAAAATTATTTTTCGGAGGCTATCAACGGTGCCCTAAACCGCCCCCGCAAACTCTTCAAGATGGTCACCCAGACCATGAAGCCAGCATGCATTGAAGCCCCCAGTCCGGACACACAAGAATTTTGCAATGAGCTATCGGATTGCTTCATTAATAAAATCGAAGCAATCCGTGAAAGCATTCAGCAAAACAATTCTTCCCCCAGCCCCCCCCGCAGCCCTCTCACACAGCACCCATAATAATTCTCCGATATCAGGTAAGTTCACCCTGGAACCCATCTCCATCGAGACTACTAAGAATGTCATTTGTACTCTGCGCAATGGCGCAGCGCCAAATGACATTATCCCCACAAAACTGCTGAAGGAATGCGCCTACATCCTGGCTCCTCCCATCACGCAGCTTATCAACCAGTCTTTCTTGGAGGGCATAGTGCCCTCACAGTTGAAAGAGGGTATAATCCAACCCATCCTGAAGAAACCCTCCTTGGACCCTAAGGACCCACTCCATCACCGTCCCATAACAAGCCTCAACGTACTCTCTAAGATAATGGAAAAGGTAGTGGTAAAACAGCTGCAACTGCATCTAGATACCTACAAGCTACTTGACCCATTGCAATCAGGCTTCCGTCCCGGTCATGGGACGGAAACAGCATTGCTGAAAGTATGGGACGATGTTCTCAAGGCCGCAGACGAAGGAGAATCTTGTCTCCTGGTTCTGTTGGACCTAAGTGCAGCTTTCGACACTGTAGACCACAATCTGTTACTGACTCGGCTTGCTGAAGTAGCCAGAGTCGCAGAAAGCGATTTATCTTGGTTCTCCTCTTTTTTGGAAAACCGATCGCAAACAGTGAAGTTAGGACCTTTTACGTCTGAAAAACGCACAGTAACATGCGGAGTCCCTCAAGGATCGCCTCTGTCACCAGTGCTGTTTAACATATATCTCCGTCCTCTTTTTGAGATTATCAGCAGCCAAAAACTGCTCTATCACTCATACGCAGACGACACGCAACTTTATTTCCGCATCTGCAACAGGCAGGATCACCACCTCAATCTAGAGACATGTCTCTCTTTGATAGAAGACTGGATGACAAAGAGTTATCTTAAACTCAACGGAGCGAAAACAGAACTTCTTCTGTTCCACGCCAAGCGCAGGAATCAACTTTCAACAGCATGGACCCCCCCGCCTATTTTAGGCAAATTCATCACCCCTAGCGCCAAAGTCAAAAGCCTAGGGGTCATTTTTGACTCCTTTATGACAATGGACGCACAAATAGGGTCAGTAGTCAGCGGATCTCACCATCTACTGCGCCTACTACGTAGACTCACTCCGTTCATTCCCAAAGAAGACTTAGCGGTCGTGGTGGGAGCTATTGTAAACTCCAGGTTGGATTATGCAAATGCCCTTTACCTCGGCCTCCCCAAGTACCAAATCGCCCGTCTGCAAGTCGTTCAGAATACGGCCGCCAGACTGGTGACTGGGAAAAAACCCTGGGAATCCATCTCACCTTCACTGAGAGCCCTTCATTGGCTGCCAGTTAAAGACAGAATTGCTTTTAAAGCTCTCTGTCTTACGCATAGATGTGTCCATGGGAATGCCCCCATTTATTTATGCGAAATAATAAAAGCGCATAATCCCAATCGCGTTTTGCGATCCACGAATCAGAACCTGCTCCAGGTTCCGAAAGCCAACTTCAAATCCAAAGGAGAAAGAAGATTCGCGATCCAAGGTCCCAGACTATGGAACGCTTTACCAACCAGCATTCGGTTGGAGGAGAACCACCTAGCATTCAGGAAAAAGGTCAAGACTCTTCTCTTTGGATATCAAAGGAGACTGGAACAACAAGCGCCCAGAGGCGATTCAGTTCGCATGTGCCGCGCTATACAAGTTTTCATTCATTCATTCATTCATTCATTCAAATATGCCCCTAATGATAATTTTAGTTTTGTTAATACATCATAAAAAAAAAGCATGCTGTAAAAAGCACATCACCACGGACAAACCATTTAAAATAACATTTAATATAACTGTAACAGAGAATGATTGAAAAATACATGTTCTCATTAAATACATAATGTTACTAATACCTCTTAGCGGAAAGTTGCTGATCTCCTTCCGTTACGTGGCTGAAAATCAACAAGAGATTGGATCAGACATATGGAAAATATGACATATGCATGTTTACTAAGCTGATATCTACTTTAATGAGCAGTTTTATTTTTAGAGATCTGGGATTTAGAGATCACATCTGATCAAATGTACACGCTAAAGGTGTGTGAATTATGAAATGTCCTTTCTGCCTCCATTTACAGGCACAGCTACAGGATGTGTGATATAATAAGGGATGCTGAGAATGATTTTGCACTATCCATATAAATTTACTCAATAAGTGTTGTTATAACTGCTAAAATATCTTCTAAATCTTCAATTAATTTAATATAGTGCAACCTCTAAAATGTAAATAATTGCCACTTCTGTGGTTATATCAATATACCTGTAAAAGAAACCAATAAAAACAATACGCAATCACAGTAAAACAAAATATAACAATCTACGTGTTACAAAAAAAAAAAAAAAAAAAGTGCAGCAGTGCAGTCCAGAAGTTGTAATGGTAAATGTCCAACTTTTAAAAAAAAAGTATCTTCAGGTCGCTTATTCCTTCTTAGCTGCTGTGAGCTACCAATTCAATCACTAAGATATCACATGCTTAATTTTATCCCTATAGAGAACTCACTGGACTAGTATAACCTCTTGGATTACAAATGGTCTATAGTGCTTAGGCATTCATTTAGCCTCAGCCCAAATCTCATCTGGTTTTATCTCCTTCAGCACCAATTAATCTTCACCACATTTCACTCAAAGCAATTCAATAAAAAACGTTGACAGTGTAATAATGCAGATGTTGTGGATACACAACAATGTATTCATTGAGTAAGTCAAGCTGTGAAAAAAATAAGCAGCATAAAAGTGTAGCAAAGTGCATACAGGAGATACTTTGACAGCAGTAGTGAATGTGTGAAAGATAACTCAGAACAAAACTGTAGGGGGAAAGAGACTTAGTGATTTTAACCAGTCTGCTTGTAGCTGGTAGTCGGCTGATATATTGTTGTATTTAAAAAAAAAATAGCTTTTTGGCCACACATCTCCTATGGAACACAGGAGAACAGTTCATTCTGCACTCCTGTGACCCATTTTCAGCAGACAGTGGGCTAAAACCTGTTGTTGGCTGATGCCATATGGTCAGGATACACCTAGATGAGTGGACATGGCTCAGCCTCTCAGAAATCCGTTGAGAGCCTGAGCCGTCCCCTCCCACCCCCTCTACAGCCCAGCACCCTCTCCACAGTCCAGCACTCCATTGAGATTGGAGGGGGAGAACTGAGTAAACAGTGATGTTTGAGCCGGTGGGGGACAGATGGATCAATGTTGCATCCACCTAGGTGAGTATAAATATATATATGTTTTTAATCCTGAACTTCTCTTTTAAGTACATTAAAATGAAAATCATTATTACTGATTTTTTATATATATATATATATATATATATATATATATATATATATATATACATACATACATATCTATCTAGATCTCTATCTATCTATCTATCTATAGATATATTATATATGATATATAGTATATAAACCTGGGAGGATTTGGGGTTGAAGGTAAAGTATCGGTATCGCTATTGGGCATTTCAATGTGTACTTGTACTCGGGGAAATGCTCCGATGCTTCATCCGATACCTGGGCAGTCAGGGATGATCGGTGCGGCGGGGGAGATACATGCACTGATCTCTATAAAGCCTGGCAGCTTCTCCCCGGACCCCCCCCCCCCTTCAGCTTTTTTAGTGAAATTTATACAGCCGTGATGGGTGCTTGTAACTCCCCCCCCCAAAACCACACGATCATCGCTGACTGTCCCTGTATCCCCCTCCGTGCTGCTCTCCCCCTCCAGGAGTTACACGTGCCCCTCCGTGCTGCTCTCCCCCTCCAGGAGTTACATGTCCCCCTCAATGTCCTCCTCCACCCCCTCGATCTGCCAGGATGGAGAGCGGAGGTAGGAGCCGCTAAACCGGCTCCTACCTTTTCCGAATTAACCTGTGTTTACGATGCTTTATGAATGGAGAGGAGCCTCATGTCTATTCATTTTAGCTAAGGCTGCAGAGGAAGGGACTGGGGAATCTGTGTCCTTAGTCTCTTTCTCTGTCTCAAAGGGGAGATGTCAGGGGTCTGTTAAAGCCTCCCAACAGGGCTTAAAAAAAAGAAAAAAAAGATTGCAATAATTTTTTTTTATTGTAAAAAACAATAAAAAATTAAATAAAAAAGTAATAAAATAATAAAAAATAATAAAAATTGTAAATAAAAAACACACTGACACAATCCACCCCCCCCCCCTCAAAAAAAAGCCTGATAGCTTTTTTCTATCATAAAAGCACACCTCAGAGCAGCAGTGTGCATCTGGAATGGTTCTGGTGGCCTCGGGTCTCATTCTGAACATCACCACCTTAGAGAATTGTGACATTTCTGACATTACAAGTGGTTAATTTTTTTCAGAGTTCTCCAAAGTGGCCAATACTGAGCCCCCCCCCCCGGGGTTGATGGTACTGTCAAATTAGTTGATGAAATTGTTGGTGATCACTAAATATCTGACGGTCAATAAGTGGTTGATAAATAATGGCAGGATTCATTTAGGTGAATTGCTAATTTGAGGTCTCTCTAGAGCTCCATGCCAATGCCTTGTACTGGATGTGAAGTGGCTGGCTTCAAGATGATATTGGCCAGGTCTGTATGGTCAGCCATGAGCAAGGGCTCCATCAGCTGTGTGTCCTTACCAGCTTTAGTGCTGGTGTCTGTGAGCTTCCATTCTTCCCCTTTCAGAAAGGATTTACAGTACATATATGTTCATTTCCTGTACTGAGCATACCCCACACATTTCAAGCTGCGCTGGAGAATCAGTGGGTACACCTACCACAAAGTGTGTTGGAAAGCCGTTGAGTTAGCAATAGCAATGTCAAAGAACTGATTGTTGTGCATTTAAAAAAAAAACAGCACTGTAAGAACCATAATGCCAGCAGCTGATATCAAGGGGAAGTGTCGACAGTATTTAATAATATAAAAAAATTGGATTCATGGCTTTGTTTACAAAGCATACTATCCATTTGTGTCTATTTTGAATGAATGAATGAATGAAAACGTATATAGCGCGGCACATGCGAACTTAACTTTGTTCCTGTCTCATTTGATATCAAAAGAGATGAGTCTTGAACTTTCTCCTGAATGCTAAGTGGTTCTCCTCCAACCGAATGCTGGTTCCATAGTTTTATTAAATGATTTTAAGGAATAATGCCCAAAAAAATAATAATAATTGATATAACCCTCCATTTTTATATAATACATATTTGGGAATGAAAAACAGTATAAAATGTCATAAGCTAAAAGTTTGGAGGCACCTGCGGTACTCATAACCTATAAGGGTGTCACACTGAGTATGCATATTGTGAAGAATTTAAATTGTCAGATTCAAGGCGATAATGACCACCCTATTTGACAACTTGGTTTAAAAAAACAGTGTTCCATGTTTTCATTGTTTCAGATTTGTACATTTTGTTTGTAAAAAAAAATTACATTAATTACCCTGAACACAAAGTAGCCTCTGCTTAGAACACCTCCAGGTCCCTGGATCTCCTCCTAAAATTAGGAAAAAATAGTAAGTTTTCTTGATTCAATTCTTTCTTGATCAGCAGATCACCATTTAAACAGACAAAGGTATAACCTTCCAATAAATATGTTACAATTTTGTAAGTACCTAGATACAGAAATATTTAAGTGTAACTGGCACCCATAAAAAGCAACTGTAACCATTTTCTGTGCTTTAATCACATTCACATTTTCCAAAATATTGATGCTGTAGTGGTCTTAAATTTTAAAAGTGAAAAATACTTACCCTCCACACTGAAAGTAAATGTCAATAAACGACTCATGGCATGGCATGGCATGTGGAAGTGGTGATAATACACTGGAAGTTCCACATACTGCCTGCATCTTTGTGTATGTAGGCTTCCAAGACATACCGTAAGTATTGGTGAATATGGTGACATTATGGGAGCCATTGTTTAATGCATGTGCTTAGATCAACAAAACAATGTTCTACACCAAAGGTGGCAAACACAAGGCCCGCGGGCCGAATCTGGCCCTCCAGGCCATTTCATGTGGCCCTCGCACCTCTCCTGCAGCCCTCCCTTAAAACCGTTACTTTCTGCTTTAAAGCAATGCATCCAGCTTCTTCCCAGCAGCAGCATAAGGAAAGGGGTTGTGCACTGTGATGTAAGGGAGAGTGGGGAACTCAACTTCTGATGGTGGGGTGGCTCTTGGCATCTAATGTAAGGGGAGGGGATGCGCTGGACATCTAATCTTACAGATACAACCAGCCCTTTTGAGGGCAATCATAATGCTGATGTGGCCCACGATGAAATTGAGTTTGACACCCCTGTTCTACACTAATTAGACTGTCATTTCAGAAAATGTGTTATGTCTCCATATGTTTTGATTGGCATACTTTGAAATCTCTGTGCCGTTGTGAAATAAAGATACATTGTGCACAAATACAATGAAGATGGAGCACAAACCCGAGAGTCAAACAAACACATGGTAAATTGAGTAAGAACAATGACGGTCTACAGTTATTTAAATAAATACATGGTTAAATGTACAAGATTTTAATGCACATTCTGTGACTAGATTATCCTAGCTATCTTAGCATGTGATAGATTCAACTATTCTTGTAAGGTGTTTGTTCTCAAAGCACTGGAAGCTCAGAATTGTTTTTTCTAATTCTTTTTGTTTTAACAAAGGTACTCATGCACAGGTTATGCAAAATTCAGGGTTCCGTGACTACATAAAAAGGGTTCTTTACTATGTAAAATGTATAGTGTATTTTCAGTGAACATTTATTTTAAATTATCATTACAGGGCCAGATTTTTAGAAGAGATACGACGTCGTATCTCCAGATACATCGTCGTATCTCTGTTTCTGAGGCGTCCTATCTATGCGACTGATTCTTAGAATCAGTTACGCATAGATTTGGCGTTGATTCGACTGGCGTAAGTCACTTACACCATCGTATCTAAGTTGCAATGTTACGCTGGCCGCTAGATGGCGTTTCCGTAGATTTTTGCGTTGAATATGCAAATGAGCTAGACACGCGTACTCCCGAACGTATTTGCACCCCGTCGTCGTAGTTTACGTCATTTGCATAAGCGTAAGGTTACCCCTGCTATATGAGGGGTAACCTTGCGTAGGTTCGGCGTACGCCATGTTAAGTATGGACGTCGGGACAGCCTCGTGTTTTTCCGTCGTTTACGTTGTTTGCGTAACTCGTTCTCGAATAGGGCTTTGCGTAAGTGACGTTCACGTCAGTTTCATTTACTTTTTGCGACGTGATTTGGAGCATGCGCACTGGGCTATGTTTACGGCCGGCGCATGCGCAGTTTGTTCGGCGCGGGGGCGCGCTTAATTTAAATACAAGACGCCCCCTACATTCCCAATTTGAATTACACGGGGATACGCCGGGCAATTTACACAACGCCGCCGCGAATTACAGAGAAAGTGCTTTGAGAATACGGCACTTGCGTCTGTAAGTTGCGGTGGCGTACTGTAAATAGGATACGCTACGCTACGCCACCAGGTACGTGAATCTGGCCCACAATGTTTATCTTTAAGAAATGTTTGCTGTGACATTTTGCAGACTAGCCACTAGAGGCACTAGGGGCAGACAGCAGTTGCAAAATGGCTGTACAATTACTAACTTCTTGATAACTGTTGAAATAATATATCAGCCACACAGTGGGGGTTATTTACGAAAGGCAAATCCACTTTGCACTACAAGTGCAAACTACAAGTGCAAAGTGCACTTGAAATTGCATTGAAAGTGCACTTGAAAGTGCAGGCGCTGTAGATGTGAGGGGGACATTCAAGGAAAATAAAAAACAGCCTGGACATTATCAGATAATAAAAATCAGCAGAGCTTACCCTCATTTCAGATCTACCCCTCAGATTTACAGCAACTGCACTTCCAAGTGCACTTTCATTGCAATTTTAAGTGCACTTTGCACTTATAGAGCCAGATTCAGGTAGATGGGCGAATCTTTAATTTGGAGTAACGTTTCTCATTTACGTTACTCCGCCGAAACTTTAGGAGCAAGTACTGATATTCACAAAGCACTTGCAAGTCCTAAAGTTGCGGCGGCGTAGCGAAAATGTTGGGGGCTAGCGAATTCAAATTGGTTGGTAGGGGGGGCGGATGTACGTAACGCGACGGCGAACTGTACTGCGCATGCATCGACTGTCAGTGCGCATGCTCCAAATTCTGTCAGTGAACGTTAATGACGTCAATCCCCATTCACGGACGTTATACGCAAACGACTCAAATTTTTTTTTTTCCGACACGATGACGACGGCCATACTTAACATAGGATACTCCACCTAGGGGGCATGTATTTCTTTACGCCGCGTATCTCTTACGGAAACGTCGGAAAGTCACTGCGTCGCGCCCGAATCCGATCGTGAATTTCCGATTCCCGCTGATTAACATATTCTCGGCGTTAATCAGCGGGAACGCCCCGCGCGCCATTTTTAAAATTAAAGTTCCCGATACGACGGCGTAATACAATTACGCCGCTCGTATAGGAACTCCAACCCGGCGTTTCTTGTTTTCTGGTTACAGAAAACAAAAACGCCGGCTCAGAGTGACAGTTAGGCTGGAGTATCACTGATACTCCAGCCTAACTCTACCTGAATCTGGCCCATAGTTTGCACTTGTAGTGCAAAGTGGATTTGCCTTTCATAAATAACCCCCAGTGTGTCTATTGTTTTAAATCAGAGTGCATTGCTTTTAAATAGTCAGCCAACTCATAGGCTGACCATTGATGGATATTTTTTTAAATAAAGGAGCAGATCTCTGCATCTTCACAATCGAGATAGACAGAGGAATCCTTGCCACTGAGACATTGGGGTTATTTACGGAAGGCAAATCCACTTTGCACTGAAAGTGCACTTGGAAGTGCAGTCGCTGTAAATCTGAGGGATAGATCTGAAATGAGGGGAAGTTCTGCTGATTTTATTATCCAATCATGTGCAAGCTAAATTGTTGCAGTGCAAAGTGGATTTGTCTTTTGTAAATAACCCCCATTGCATTCTGACAATAGGTAAACTCCACTGTCAGAATACACTGATCGGCACCTGCAGCCAATTGAGGAATTTCCAACACGCCTGTTTGATCAAAGTCAATTGATAGGGAGCAGCCACAAATGGGTCATAATTTGATCTGTCCCTGCTGAACCCTCCAAGTTTAAATTCATCTATGGCCAGCTTTAGGCTTGCATTATGGAAGGAGTAATAAACGCTTTGTAGAACTGCAAAGCAGGAAGCAGCCTGCATATGTAATAACAAATATGGTTTCCTCTATGTTTTCATCATTCTCTTAAAACGTTTTTTGAGTAATTGGAAAATGCCTGCGATATTAGTATGTGGTCTGCTGTCTATCGGTAGCTACACTTTGACCCCTTAACATATTTGTTACCTTCTCAGACCCTTGCTACATATTAAATTAAATATACTCTATAACAGGGGTCGGCAACCTATCAATCGCAGTCTTCCTGTCAACCCCCACCTTCTAGCCACCTCTCTTCCTCTCTATGCAGCCTCTTCAGACATGTCCAGCCCCCCCCCCCAAGTCTCCTCCACCGCCGCCGCTGCTATCATCAGTGATCAGCAGATACCGGGAGGCAGCACAACTCAGGACAAAGGGCAGAATGACGGGCTGGCCAAATTAACTTTTTAAGTTGAACTGCAGGTGATTGGTTGCTAGAATACACGGCGGTGCTATCAGACCATTTACCAGCTTGTTATTATAAAAAGTCACTCTGCCAGCTCCTGCTTCTGTCCTCTGTCCAGAACTGTGCTGCCTCCTGCTCTCGGCTGGGTACAGAGGTAGGAGCCTGCTATAGTGGAAAGGGGAGCGGAGGACACTACTGTGTGTGTGGGGGAAGGTAATGTGAAGGCGCAGAGAACACTGCTATGGGCAGGGCCACCCCCATAGCAGTGTCCTCTACCACCCTTCACATCACCCCCCCCCCCCCCCCACTAAACCCTGCATTCTGAGGCCTCGTACACACGACCGTTTTCCTCGACAGAATCCATCAAGAAACTTGGTAGCAGAGCTTTTTTGCCAAGGAAAACGGTCGTGTGTATGCTTTTCATTGAGAAAACTGACGTGGAACTCGACGAGAAACAAGGAGAACAAGTTCTCTTTTTCCTCAGCGGGAGTCTCAATTTCCTTGTCGTTTTCCTCGTCGGGCTGGTTTTCGATGAGAAACACGTTCGTGTGAATGCTTAGAAACCCGCGTATGCTCAGAATAAAGTATGAGACGGGAGCGCACCTTCAGTAAAAGTGATGGAGATAGCACAATTGTCACGCTGTAACAGACTGAAAAGTGCAAATCGTCTCTCACCAAACTTTTACTAAACACGCAGTAACATGAGATTAGCAAAAGAAGCCCCAAGGGTTGTGCCAGTGGAATCGAACTTCCCCTGTCGTTGTACGTGTTGAATGTCACCGCGTTTGAGAACGAGGAGATTTGGTCTTGACTGTGTGTACGCAAAGACAGCTTGTCAAGTTTCTCGACAAGCCTAACAAGGAACTCGTCGAGGAAAACTATGTGTCTTTTACGACAAGTTCCTCAGTCGTGTGTACGAGGCCTGAGCCTAATGCACTCCTGATTCCTGCATTCTGAGTGTACGGCACTCCTGAACCCTGCATTCTGAGCACAACACACTCCTGATCTCTGCATTCTGAGCGTAATGCACTCCTTAACCCTGCACTCTGAGCACAGAACACACCTGATCCCTGCATTCTGAGTGTAATGCACTCCCTAACTCTGCATTCTGAGCGAAACACACTCCTTAACCCTGCATTCTGAGTGCAACGCACTCCTTAACCCTGCATTCTGAGTGTAACGCACTCCTTAACCTTGCATTCTGAGTGCACCGCACTCCTGATCCCTACATTAGGAGCGTAATGCACTCCCTAACCCTGCATTCGGAGCGTTAAGCACTCCTTGACCCTGCATTCTGAGTGCAATGCACTCCCTGACCCTGAATTCTGAGCGCAATGCACGCCTTAATCTTGCATTATAAGAGTAATGCAATCAATAACCCTGTATTATGAGAGTAATGCAATCAATAACCCTGTATTATGAGTGTAATGCACTCCTTCACCCTGCATTCTGAGCGCAATACACTCCTTAACCCTGCATTATGAGAGTAATGCAATCAATAACCCTGTATTATGAGTGTAATGCACTCCTTAACCCTGCATACTGAGCGCAGCACACTCCTGATCCCTGCATTCTGAGTGTAATTGGTGAACCCTGATTCTTTGCATAACACATTCCTAAACCCTCTTTTGTAATACTTAACATATTTTTGCTCAGAACAAACGTAAAATATCCAGAAAAAAAAGGTCGGTCTTACTGTCTTTTTTTGCCTTCTCTGTCTATAGGCTCCTGAGATGTAAATCTGGCCCTCGCTGCAAATTGCATCAGACTGCACAAAATGTAGTGCATGCACTACTTTTAAAAATGGACTGTGCCAAACTGCATGATACTACAGTATCATGCAATCTTGTGGCCACTAACACACTGCGTTTCTAACACTTTTCAGAGGACTTTCATTGCCCAGTAATTAAGCCTTATATAACTGGATTGTTGCAAACAATGCTTGTTTTGATTGCATTATGTGCATGGATGGCCTAGTAATCACCAATAATTATTATGTCTTTTGTCTGAAGATATCATTTTAGTGTTTTATCTAGAGTGAGGCCTCGTACACACGACCGAGGAACTCATCGTAAATGAAACATCGCTTTCCTCAACGAGTTCCTTGTTAGGCTTGTCAAGAAACTTGACAAGCTTTCTTTGCGTACACACTGTCAAGACCAAATCTCCTCGTTAGGTAAAAGTTTGGTAAGAGACGATTTGCACTTTTCAGTCTGTTACAGCGTGACGAATGTGCTATCTCCATTACGAACGCTACTTTTACCGAAGGTGCGCTCCCGTCTCATACTTTATTCTGAGCATGCGTGGGTTTCTAAGCATACACACGTGCATGTTTCTCTTTGAAAACCAGCCTAACGAGGAACGCAACAAGGAAGTTGAGACTCCCGATGAGGAAAAAGAGGACTTGTTTTATTTTTTTCTCGTCGAGTTCCACGTCAGTTTTCTCGATGAAAAAACATACACACGACTGTTTTCCTCGTCAAAAAAAAGCTCTGCCGCCAATTTCTTGATGGATTCTGTCGAGGAAAACGGTCGTGTGTACAAGGCCTGAGAATTAAGCCAGAATCACTTTTACAATATATTTTACAATAACGTTTTAAAATTGTAATGTAAAACTATGAGGACATAGCTGAATCCGTGAATGTCTTTTCCAACAACATTTTACCACTAAAGCAGAAGGTTCTGTATGGAAAAGGTTTAAACTATTTCACTGTATATGCTGAGAGTGTATATATATTTATATAATCTACATTCTACATGCAAATGACACAAACATGGGTTCTCTATACAAACCACAAACTGGGGTAACATTTGCAAAAGAAAAGAAAAGAAACAGGATGATAATGCATAAAATATGGTTACATACGTCAGGTTTCAATCTCTTCATCCGTCTTTCATGCAGTTGAGGAACGATTTGCAGCAAAGGATGCAGAACAGACGACTGAGAGGATATGAAGACAGACAAATGAGCAACAATGGACTTTTGAGTGCACAGGATGTCTTTTTTGCAGTTACATGAAACCAACACACTGGTCATGTACATTACAAACCTTATATATGATTCTAAAGAAAATACAACATCACCATTAATGGTTACTGTTTATGGCCTTTCCAAATAAAATGACAGATTTCAGCTGTTGTGAAGACTGAAATAACCAAAAGGGCATTGTTCTATTTGCTAGCTTACTGACTGGGTGATTATCAGTAAGTGTAGAGGATATGACATTGACCAGTATGTGTAAAAGGGTGCAAAGGGTATGACAGCAGACAATATGCTAATGGGTTAAGTGAGGAAGGTATGACAGAACCCCATATATAAAGCAGAGGGTGCGGAGGGTACCACAGTGGCCAGTAAGTATATGCCGGTGTTCTGCCGAATAAGACCCCCCCGGCGGATATGGACCCCCCTGTACTGCACAGGCACAGCGCTTGTGCAGTACGAGCCTCCGAAAATAGTCGAAGATGTAGAGCTGAGATTCAGCTCTACAAGGTGCCTGCACAATGACACTGACACATGCTGCATGCTCCCGATGCTAGTGCTACTCTGCAAGGGGTGGGGATGATTTTAGCAATAAAGTACACGTCTTAGTGGGGTGTGTTAAAACAAATGAAGGGTGGGTTTTGAACTGTTGATGGGTGGGTTTTGCAATGTGCCCCGCTAAGACATGTAGTTTATTGCTAAACTAAGCTGACTCTCAGCTCTACATTTCGGCTACTTTCGGAGGCTCAGATGAGGTTCGTACTGCGTAAGCGCCACGCCTGCGCAGTATAGGGGGGTCCTTATCAGCCGGGGGAACATTTTCGGCAGGACACCAGAGAGGTGAGCAGAGTATATGATTGTCAGCAATATGCGAAGGACAAAAGTGCAGAGGGTATGATTGTGGGCAATTTGTGAAGGACAAAAGTGCAGAGTGTATGATTGTGGGCAATATGTGAAGGACAAAAGTGCAGAGTGTATGATTGTGGGCAATTTGTGAAGGACAAAAGTGCAGTGTATGATTGTGGGCAATATGTGAAGGACAAAAGTGCAGAGGGTATGATTGTGGGCAATGTGTGAAGAAAAAAATTGCAAAGGGCAATGTATGAGAGGAGTGTGGTAGAAATGAGGTTGGTCAGTATTTGCAGGGAAAGTATGTGGAGGGTCTGATGTGCAAGAGAAAGGGACAGCGAATATGACAGTGCACAGGTAGCTTTAAGAGAAATAACAGAAAAGGTTTGTAAATGTTGTATTGAACATGACATCAGCAATTTTGCTGTGAAATTAAAAAACTATCCAGCAGGGGGATTCACAAAGTAGTCAGAAGACATGTGTGGGGGGAACCAGGATGGGGGTGTGTGTTTGGGGGTGTCCAGAACGGTATCAGTGTGCAGGAGAGACGTGATGATCAATGGCAGGGTATCAGGGTGTGTATATGTGTAAAGGCGCCAGGAGATATTGGTGGAAGAGTCAAGAAGGAACAGTGTATGTGTAAGAAGGCTGTGCAGTGTGTGTCTACATACTTCTGGTCCCTGTTGTAATCATTGTGCTGCTATGCTCAAGTTGCATTGCACTGCACCAGAGCTGATTGGAAAAAAGTCAGTTGAACATGGTGTAAAACTGTTTTCGCTTCATCCCAGCAGCCACTAAAGGATGGCTGGGGTAGCATAGAGAGAGGGTAAGAAGGTAAAGGGATGTGTAGTCTGGAAAAATAGATGCTCTGCACTCTACAGGAATTTTGAAACACAGGGAGCAGAGATAATGAGGAGGGTAGCCAGGGACAGGCATGGGCCTAGCTTGGTAATGTGGAGTCTCTCACAGGCTCTCCTACAGGAAGTGGTGGAAGGGGAAAGTGAGCACAATAGGATGGGATTGGGCACAAGAGGGGGAAGGCGGTGGTTGAGGGTACCAGGTGGTCAGACAAACAAGAAGAAGAAATCACTACTGGTGGCAGATTTACCCGAAAAATTAAGCATGATGAGTGACATAAGAGAGCATTTTACTCAGAGATCTTCCTTTTGCAGAAGCCCAAAACTATCAGTCTTGAAAGTTTAACATCAATATGCTGCTAATAAGGGAGGGTACATGGGAGTGTATACAAAAGCCTACAAGAGTATACAAAGTTATCTACATTGCCCTATATCTCAAAGTCACCAGAACGGTACCATTTACAGATATTCTATACTTTCCTACTTTGAATGTAACTTTCTTTTAAGAGAAAAAGCTCACCAAGCTATATTATCTCAGAAGGAATCCACATGCTAAAAGTAAAATCACAGAGGAACTGAATCAGCTGAAGTACAGTTACCCAAAAATCCTGAAACTATCATGAAATTAGCCAATGTTCTGCATGAAAGTGGAATTAAATTTGACCCATGAAGTCAAACCATGAAGTGTATCAGTTGCATAAAGTGAAGTTTTTTTAGTAAATCATTTCCCAAAAAGGCGAGACAGCAAAACCCATCTGCCCCTGGACTTAATTTACTCAGATCTATGTGGTTCTATGAAACTGAAGGAAAGAAAAGGTATTTTCTCAGATTCATGGATAACTGCTTAAATTATACTGTGCACTACCTGTTACACAACAAAGATGAAGTTCTGGATAAGCCTAAACAATAGCTTGTGAAAGCAAGCAACGAATTTGGTAAAATATCTCTCTAAAATAACACTCTGCACTGATATTGGGATAGAGTATACAAGTGGTAAAATACAATATATTTTGAAGAAGCATGGAATGATATTCCAGACTACTGTACTACACATTCCAGAACAAAATTGTGTCACAGAGAGAACACTTGGAAAGTGGCAGAAGCATCAGCATGCTTTTTGCGGATATGCCAACAACTGCCAGGGAGAGGAAATTTATGACAGCCTACTATCTATCTCCCAAACTGCTTGCCTGGAAAAGCAACAGAGAAAACTCCATATAATATATGGAATGGAAAGAAACCTGTCTTGAAAGACATCAATATATTTGGAAGCAAACCATGTTCCTAAGGAAGGTATACAGTGAGTCACTGAATATATGTAATTATTAATGAAACAACCCCTTCAAGTTCAAAGCCTCATGAAGTCACCACCATCTGGACAACAACCTGAGCAAGAAGCCATATAAATAGTGCAGGGAAAATAGTTCATCTCTGAAATTAAAATTGGTGTCAGCGAATTTATACCCTGAAAAGAAGAAAGCTAAACAGTCTACAATGAGAGTCAGAAAATCTGTGATAGCTTATAAGGGCAGCTCAGCTAGACCATTGTCATAAATGATTTGTACAATACCACAGCCTAAACCAACATGATGGAAAGAAATGCAAAAGACACCAATTCTTGAGAAGCAAATATGGATTAAAGCTGCATCCATAGTTCATCTGCCTAACAATAGACAGTACAGACAAGCAGTTGGGGCACTTTTATACACTGCAAACACTACACATTGAGATGTAGGTGCTGCCATATACCTTCTCTGCAAATCTGTACATAAACCTTGTCAAATGGACTGACAAAACTACTACCAAAAACCAAAGTTTGAAGAACTTTGGAAGAAGATAGGACTTAAATGAGAACTACATGTTGAGTGGAATATTTTTATTTTTTTTATGATTTTTTATATAGTTTTTATTTTTTTACAATACGGGTACCAACATCGATACTCCAGACAAATGCTACAACATTAATAATGTAAGACCAAAAATTCCACGTAAAAGAGATAGACTTCTAGGCAACAGCTAACATAACGCTTCAGATAGACCTGACAGCTTGTACAAGCCCAATAGTAAAAATCAAAAATAACAACCTGGCGCATCTGGATCAGGGATCACACTATGGGCCAGATTCAGGTAGATGGGCGCATCTTTAATCTGGAGTAACGTTTCTCATTTACGTTACTCTGGCGAAATTTTAGGAGTAAGTGCTGTTATTCATGAAGCACTTGCTCCTAAAGTTGCGGCAGCGTATCGAAAATGAGCCGGCGTTATTCAAATTGGGCGGGTACGGGGCGTGTATTATTAAAACTAGGCGCGATCCCGCGGCGAAAGTACTGCGCATGCGTCGACTGTCAATGCATCCCAGTGCGCATGCTCACAACTTCCGTCGGCACCACTTCCTTGGAAACGACAGCGCAATGTGTTCCGTTGGACGTTTAAATGTGCCCGTAGATGCGCCATCCTGGCACTAAAGTATATCCTGTTCCCCCTCCCCGCAGTGAAGTTACTTTTGTTCTGAGATGGCTGCTCCCGTTCCCCGCAAACACAGGAGAAAGCTGAACTTTAAAGGCCAGGAGCTGTCAGCCGTCATCACGGCTATGGAGACCTATGATGTCTTCCTCCATGGCTGTAAAAGTTGACAGACAAGCAGGGACAGAGGTGTTGTCCTGCAAGTGGGGGTGCTCAGCTAGCTCTTATCGTCGGTAACGCTGCTGTAGCTGCTCTCCTGCTGACCTGTGGCCGTCTGGAGTAAAGATAAAGCAGCTATTTGTAGAAATAACTTTGCGACGGACGGATGACATATGCGCGGTGCATGTAGCCAGCGTATGGTGCTAATCCGTTCGAGAATTGGGAAATCTCCCTCATTTGCATATTTGCAGGGAAAATCAATTGGCGCGACTGATGCGCCAAGCGAAACTATGCGCTGACGATACTCTGGCGTCGGAAAGTTAAGCCGGTCGGGGAAAGCCCGTTTTCTGTCGCATCTAGTTTGGTCGGTACGGCCGCGGAGATACAACGGCACATCTTGACAGTTAAGCGGCGCATATCGAAATACTCCAGCGCAACTTTACCTGAATCTGGCCCTATATGTATGTTGTTGTACCCCTAAAGCCTAACAAGTGGGGGTATTAGCATGCTGTTTATACAAACATAGGTGCAACAACCATTTTAATAAGTTATACTGTAGTTAGTAGTTCTACCACTAGCTGGCTGTGTCAGCTGAATGATTATATAATATATAGTTTTTCCCAGTGGAAATCATTGTTATGATGAAAATTCCCATTCATTTTGATGTCCAATAAAACAAAACAGGCTCACTGGTTAGAACCATATATTCAGCAGCCTTCCAACGCTTTTTTTGTTTTGCTTTTTTTTTAAGCTGCTGGGGACCAGTTTTTACATTCATTGCCCAAACTAAAATTGGGCTTTATATTCATCAGATTCCTCAGCAATGACTTGGTAAATTGTCACATTTCCAATATTAGCACACAGCATTTGGATGGAAATTAGAAGAATTCTTAAACCCAAATTGAAAGACTTTGCTGTATCAGTAGTCAATGTTAAGGAAAAATTGCTCCACTGTGTCATTTGCTGCATTGTAATAATATGTAAATATTTAAATTTCCATAGCCTGGCTACAATTTTACTGTAAAATTTTATTGGAGATACCAAAAAAGTGAGACTTTCCAACAATAGCTGTAGCAGAAATGTGGCTGCTAAAGAAAGCCAAAAATATTAAATGCATGTTGAATTAAAGCTAAACTCCAGGCAAACAGCTACACAGGTGAATCACATAAAATGACCTACCAAATGGTTTGCATTTCTGTCCAGTCTACTTGCAGGTCATAACTCACCTTTCTGTTCTGCTAGCGAGACATGTAATGTTCTATCCTTCAACACAGTCAGTGTTGATAACAGAATCCCTCCTGCAGCACTATTGTGTTTTGCTGGTGAAAAGCACAGGGAGATTTTCCCACCAGCAGAATACAATGATCACTGCTGGCTGCTATATCCACCAGCAGTAATCGCATGAAAAAAAATAAAAATAACAGGTTGGTTTTAGTGAAGTTGATCGATAGATCGACTTCAGTAAAATCACCCTTTCCCTAAATGGATCAAAGATCGACTGGTTCTTGCTGAACCAGTTGAATTTCGATCCATCTATGGCTGGTTTTACTCTGCTCTCTCACTCTCTCTTTCTTTATTTCCCAATCTGCTGTATAGGTAAATATCAAAAAATTGGAGGTAGGCTATATCTGCTTTTGAATGGCCAACCTTCCCTTGATTCAAAGTGAATACTGATTTCCCCTAGGAATGGGAATTTTTAGGCACAGATTGTGAAAACGATATTTTAAAACTCAATTTTTTTATAGTATCAAAAAAGTATCAGAAAAGCAATCATATACAAAAAAATTATAAAAACATGGGATATTAAACCATCATGCATACACCATCAGATGCACGTAATGAATGAAAAGCATCCATGATATAAACACAAGATACTATTTGCATTCGTGATTCCAAATGCAAATAGTATCTTGTGTTTATATCATGGATGCTTTTCATTCATTACGTGCATCTGATGGTGTATGCATGATGGTTTAATATCCTATGTTTTTATAATTCTTTTGTATATGATTGCTACTTTGTTCTGATACTTTTTTGATACTATAAATAAATTTGAATTTGAATATCGTTTTACAACCTGTGCCTAAAAAGTCCCATTCCTTGGGGAAATTTGTATTCACAATCTGCTGTATAGGGGATTGCAAGAGGTTGATACTAAGTTAGTTCTCTAAACATTTAAAAGCACTGCTTCATTGGTACATTTGGCCCGGTATTATAGATGTATAAATGTAGTATCTTATAGAAACCATGTTTTATTAAATTGTTCATCAGTTCTGAGTTTAGCATTATTAATTATTTTCAAAGAGTATAATTCAGCAGAAAACTTCATCATGCACCAATCCTTCTAGCAGTTCTCAATCAGTCCTCAAGAAAATGCTTCTTAAATTGTACTGTTTCCCCTTTCACAGTCACATTCACACAGTATACCTAAAAGTATATATTTAATACATATTTCTTACATTTGAGGACACTACAGGGTTGATCTACTAATTGCAAATAGACTATTCACTTTGCAAGGGAAATAGTTTAGAGAATGAGGTGAAGCTCTGCTTACTTCCATCATCCAATCATGTGCTGTTTTTTATTTTTCTTGCACATAGTTGGATTTTTATTTCAAAGTTATTTTGACCACATTCACTTAGCAGTTCTAATAGCAAAATAAAAAAAAAAACAGCCTTTTTGCCTAGTAAATCATCAACCAAGTTTCTCTTCATTAACATACAAAAGACGTACCAGACTCTTTAACCCTTTATGACAGCGTTCAACTGATAATGAGATCTGCAGTACAGTACACACAGGGTTAAATATGGTAGATACAGCTCCCTAGTCCTAACCCCCCTCAACACTGCACAGTAGAGGAAAAACTTGCATTCTGACGTTTTCAGAAAAGAGAGAGCAGCAATTTAGGAACCTGTTTTTTTTTTAAATAATGCTATGTGAGTGAGAACATGTAGCACATTTGAAGTAGGAGTTATCGCAATTTGGCTGCAAAAGTGGAAATACACTTTAAGTAAAACCTTTAAAACATATACAAAGAAAAAAGGAAAAAAAAATGAAGCGTGCACAGATCCGGCACAAGATCACACAATGTTTATTGTTAGAAAAGATAAAATTATCATTTTTTTTTTACAAACCCTTTGTTCATGATCTTTAATTCCATACAAGAAGATCAGCAGCTGGAGCCAGTTGGTACTAGACTTCTCCGCACACATATGTAGCACCCTCTAGTGCAGGGGTGGCCAACCAGTGGCCATATGTGGCCCGCGGAGCCCTCCTGCTCTGGAAAAGCGGGTTGTCATGCCCAGATCGCAGGTTTCCGACCCTCCATACCACGGCAGAGGGTTGTGAATGAAGCTGGTGGTAGAGGAAGAAAGTGTCTGTGGCACCCCATAAGCCCATGCTTCCTCTACAACACTGGCTTTTGCCACAGGTGGAGTCTATGGCAAAGTTCAGCTAACCAGCAGGATAGACACAGGTGCACTACGCTGCACCAGCGGTGTGGGTAAATTGCAGCACATCAGTGTGAAAGAAGTCTTAGGCCCTTTTCACACGACCAACCCGACCAAATGGGACCCTCAATTCACCTCTATAGATCGACAGATGTCTGTTTACACCAGCTTACCTGCTCTAGTGTGTGCTAGAAGTAAAGTAGGAAAATGTAGTTTAGCTCAGGGCTAAGCCTGAGCTATGGAATCTGGGTCAGGGTTTACTGGAGTTCAGGGCTAAGTGACTCATCCTGGAAGCTCTCTGGAGCTTCCCCCTGGACTAGAAGGTTATAGCATCTTCTAGCCTTAGTGGGTGGAGTTTAGGAGCAGCTGCCTTAAATATTTATGGAGACTCAGCTAATCCTCAGGCTGGCAGGGGGCTGAGACCATTCCATAAATAGACATGGTTCCTGTCAGCAGGGGCAATCGGCTGGAGGATGGAAATACAGTGTTAAGGAGGCTGATAGTGGCCCTCAGGGGTGCCCCTAGTCTGGGGGGTTGTCCTGCCTTCTTTCCTGAAGACATGGGAGCAAGAGAGGACAGAGTCAATAGATTAACACTGTGGGGACCTACAAAGGGGGGAGACTGCCACATGTAGCCAGTCTCCCTTGAAGACAGCGGTTTGCTTAAGTCTTCATCCTTCCCTGAGAGATCTCCTGAAATTCAGCCAGATGGGCTAGTGAAGAGTCAGCCGAGTGAGCTGGTGAAGAGTCCGTCAGGCACACTGGTGTGGAGAGTTACCCTGGAGGGCTACTGAAATAGGCAGCTGCAGCCAAGTGCAGTGCTGGAAGAGGTGTGCTGGGATTGATGGTCACAGAGGAGGAGTTACAATCTGCACTGCATCTGTGCTGCACAAAAAATCCATGTGAATTATACCTGTTTTTATTTCAGGACACTGATTTCTTAAAACTGGAGGGCGCAAATCTGGTACAGTTCTACAGAAAAACCAATCAGCTTCCAGGAACATGCTGAAGTTAGAATCTGATTTGCCACCACGTACAACTGCACCAGAATTTAGACTCTCCTGTTTTAGTATATCAACTTCATTGAAACTTCATTTGGAGCTAAATGATTTTTTAAATTTTCTTGACCCACGACCAAAAAAATTTACAAAATTAATTCTACTACTCCTAATGTGTATGATGATACCACATATGTGTACATTATTTGTTGGTTGTACCGTTAGTATGACCCACAAACAATAGTGTGTGTGTCAGGGATTTCCTGCGAGCAGGCTGGCTTGGAGACATGTTCATGTGCATGACATGCCATGGAGAACTTTGATTAAGCGTGCATATGCGCCAAGGAATGCGAGAACATGTAAAAACATCTACAATCAATGTTGGAGCTGGACAGTCTATTTAAAGGATGCCTTGGTCCAGTGTTAGTGCTGACTGCTCTTCAGCTGTTCTTAAAGCGGTGTTCCACCCAAAAATGGAACTTCCACTTAATCCACTCCTGGGGGGGAGTGGGGGCTTCAGGAGGAGTGGGACTTCCTGTCCTACTTCCTCCTTCCACCGAGGGGCTGGTAAGGCGATTAAGCTTAATCGCCTTATTGCAGCCCCTCCCCTAGGCGATCGCCAAGGACACTGACAGGTCCTAGACGATCACCTGTCCAATCAGCGGCATGCGCAGTGCCACTCGTGCATGAGCAGTGGGTGCCTGGCCGTGAAGCCGAAGGCTGTCACGGCCAGGTGCCCACAGTTAGAATGAAGACGCCGGCCGGGGAGGGGGGGAGAGGAGCGGAGCCCCGGTCGGCGCGTCGCTGGAACGCTGGAGCAGGTAAGTGAATGTTTATTAAAAGCCAGCAGCTACACTTTTTGTAGCTGCTGACTTTTAATAAACATAACATTTGGCTGGAACATCCCTTTAATGCCCTGCTTGCATCCCGAGTATACATCTGATCACTACAATGTTGCCTATGCTTCTGTACCTTGTTGCCTGCCTGCTTAATTTCCGAGCATGCGCAGTGTTGGTCTTCTGATTTTTTCGTTCTGGTATCGTACAAGAACATTTTTCACATTTGTCCTTTTGGATAATTTTGGATGAACTGTTTTAATCGGCTCTAGAAAGCTGTGTGCTACATTAAGATTATCGTACGATCGATTCAAAAACAGTATTTTTGCGTGTACTAGCCATGATATCAGGAGCTGTTGGTGACAGCATAATCTCTGTGTTGGGGGCACACAATAGAACACACTGCCAACACAAACAAAGGAACACCTTTATGATGCAGCACAGCATAGGATACAGTTTGTGCTGCCATATACCGTATATGCGTACCGCCAGTGCAAAGGGTTAAACAAATAAAGACCGTGGTTTATTGTGTCAGATCTGTGCACGCTCTTTCCTTTTTTTAAATACATTTTAAAGGAAATATTTTGATAACCTAGAACTGTTTCAGGATTACTTAATAAGGCATTTCAACAAGCAATTATAATGTGTGAAAACCTAAAAATAGACTTTAGCCCAACTACTCTAAAAATATTAATTAGTTACTGACTCTGCACATCATCATTGCTTATTTCACTATTGCTGAATACACGCAGAACAATTTACTGTGCATTCTGCAATATATTAGCGTGCAAAGTTTGTGTGAAATAAAGATACTCAGACAGCATAAAAATCAAAAGCTGCTAGAGACCCAGAAATTATTTATTACGTCTGGTAGGCATCATACCCAGAGGCTAAAACAAAAAAAAAGGTTGTCAACAATATCTACTTTGTAAAATATACAGATTGACAGGCAAAACCTGACATCAGCAAAACAAATATCTCTGTTTTAGAGCAAATATCCCCCATAATGTCCTGAAAATGTACCCACCACCTACAAACAGTCAATCAACTATTTGATGTCTTGCAATAGTACTGTATATTATTAAATCTTATGATTATGAGTATTCTATTATAATTTCTGTGACACTGCACTCCATGTCTCAGTGGTCCCACTAGATCTTAACTATCTCATAGGCTACATCTTAAAGTGATATTAAAGCTTTGTTTTTCTTCTCTTTTTAATTAACAAACATGCCATACTTGCCTGCTCTGTGCAATGATCTTGCACAGAGCAGCCTCGATCCTTTTCTTCTCTGGTCCCCCACCAGCTCTCCTGGCTCCTTCCTCTTGACCAGTGCCCCCAATAGCAAGCTGCTTGCTTTGGAGACACTGGTTCATGCTCGTTCCCAAGCCACGTTCTATGCATCCATAAGGCATATAGGGGTTGATTTACTAAAGGTAAATCCACTTTGCACTACAAGTGCACTTGGAAGTGCAGTCACTTTAGATCTGAGGGGAAGATCTAAAATGAGGGAAAGCTCTGCTGATTTTATCATCCAATCATGTGCAAGCTAAAATGCTGTTTTTTATTTTTCCTTGCATGTCCCAATCGGACCTACAGCGACTGCACTTGTATTGCAAAGTGGATTTGCCTTTAGTAAATTAACCCCATAGAGCCATGATTTAGGCACGCCCCCTGCTCAGCTCTTTGTAATTGACAGTAGAATCCAATAGCTCCCGCTGTTGTGTCTCAGCCAATGAGGACAGAGAGAGACCCAGGACAGCCAAGGTTCCAGTGGACATCGCTGGATCGAGAGGAACCTCAGGTAAGTATTAGGGGGTGGGGGGGGGGGGGGGGGGGGGGTGTGGGCTACCGCACAAACGTTTTTTTACCTTCATGTATAGAATGCATGAAGTTAAAAAATAAATAAATAAAACATTCAGCCTTTACAACCACTTTGAAATGTATCTAAAATCTAAACTTTTTTTGTGCTTGAAAGAATAGTGAAGGATTGTCAACCCTGTCAAGTTAGTTATTCATGTATTTGATGCCAGTGTTCCTGTTGGCGGGATTCACCCTCTTTATTTGTCCCAGTGACCAATGTAGCCTTAACAGGAAGTGATGGAAAATCCAAATGGTATACCGTATATACTCAAGTATAAGCCGACCCGAATATAAGCCAAGGCACCTGATTTTAACACAAAAAAATGGGAAAACGTATTGACTCGAGAATAAGCCTAGGGTGTCCATCTGCATGCCTCCCTGTGCCTCACTGTGTCCATGTGCATGCCTCACTGTGTCCATGCCTTACTGTGCCCATGCCTCACTGTGCCCATGCCTCACTGTGCCCATGACTCACTGTGCTCATGCCTCACTGTGTCCATGACTCACTGTGTTCATGCCTCACTGTTCCCATGCCTCACTGTGCCCATGCCTCACTGTTCCCATGCCTCACTGTTCCCATGCCTCACTGTGCCCATGCCTCACTGTGCCCATGCCTCACTGAAGCCAAGCTGTCATAGTGAAGAATCCTCTTAAACGGTGGCTAAAAATCATTACTAACCTAAATGCACATAATATAACTGGATACTAATATTTATAGGTAAAGTTGATCCAGGGATTATCCAATTGCATCTTGAGAGACCAGGAAGGAGATTTCCTCACGGCTGGAGCAAATTGGATCATGTTATATTGTGTTTATTGCCTTCCTCTGGATCAACTGTTGGTATAGGATAGTGTAGGTTTTTTTTTTCTCTGTTGGTTGTCAGGTCACGTGATCTTGCATGTATCCTTTCTATTTCAAAATTATGCAGCCTAGGACAGCAGATTGCTAAAGAGGCAGTAAGTGATGTTGGAAGGAGAAAGCAGATTTGTTCTGTTAAACAATTAACAGGCATGATCTAGGGATGTTCTAGTTGTCAGACAGCCACTATGGTGGGTGGAGATTGTCAATAGAGGACACCTCCAATGCACACAAGGTTGGTGTAATGGTGGCACCAGAAGTGCCCATATGAACTGTTGAGCCTCGTACACATCGGACTTCCATCGGACAAATCCGTGGAATTTTGTCCAAAGGGTTTTGGCCATGAAGTTGTTCTGCATACAGACGGCAGAACTTTTTCAGCTAACATTCATGAAACTACGTTGTTTTTCAGCTCTTTAGCACCACCCTTTGGGCAACTTCTGCTAATTGTCTTATGGTTAGCATTGGTTCGGAGCATGCGTGTTTGTACTTTGGATTTTAGTCCGATGGACTAGTGTACACACGATCGGATAATGCGACGGAACACATTTGTTGTCGAACAATTTGAGAGCATGGCTATCCAACATTTGTTGTCGGAATATCCGATCGTGTGTACGGGCCTTTATACCAGATTGTGGCAAAGATTTAGTGCTTGATATATAAAAAAATTCTGTCTGCAGATAAATGATTAAAAAGTTTAGTTACAATAATAAGGGCTTTCTAAAGATAGAAAAGTTCCTTGACCTCTATTTTAATGCACGCCATTCCATTCTAGCATCAGTGGCTCTCTCCATTCTGGGTTTCACATATATGTATGTGGGATGGCAGAATAAGCAAAAAAAGTGGGGCAACCTAAACTACAGATTTTGTAAGCACTGGCTAAGTAGTTTATCACCTTATACAGACTATTCTGAGAAAAATACATATACGCTTCATAAAATAATGCTGTTGACCCCCAAAGAAATTGTATATTTCTCTGCAGGGTTAGTTTGCTACAGTAACCCAATTTCCAATTTTATGCTCACTGTTTGTTGAGTGACGAATACATTCATCTTTTAGATTCTTTTATTATGTAGAAGATCTTTACGGTTCCAACTTAACGTGGCTGTAAACCTCAGGCATTAAATATAAACAAAGCATATCCCTCTCTATACAGTAGTGGGTACTTGTCTGTATTAAGAGCTCTAAAGGCCGGTTCACACCACAAAAATGCACTACAGATTAATTCCGAATGCGTTTCTGCATACATCTTTTTAACTTCTTTTTGATGCGTTTCTGGATGCATTTCAGGTGCTTTTTTCTTCTTTTTTTCCTGTTTTTTTTTTTTTCACTGTACTGCGGTCTGGTGTGTTTTTGATAAGTTTTACTGTGTTCCAGTAAAGTCCAGTGCAGGAAAAATGCAGCATGTTCTACTTTTTTTCTGGAACTGACCGCACTGGTGTGAACTATGCCATTGAAAACCATAAAACCTACTTTCCTTCCGTTTTTGATACAGAAAAAAAAATGCACTGGACTGCATGCGGTGTGAACTGGCTTCAAGTGTCATATCCGTCCTCCGTTTTGTTTCTCTGCTATAAGCATGAGTCACATCTCCTTTAAGCTAGGGCATTGTTGGTTCACTTACCTTTTCCTTCGATTTCCCTTCTCACTTCATGTTCCTCCTCAGTAAACTTGCCACCATCATTCGAGAGGTGGTTAGTCAGCTAGAACAGCTTACTGAACAGCTTACTGAGGAGGAACAGGGAGTGAGAAGTTCAGACAAAGAAAACAAAGAAAAAAAACCCACTAAGGCCCGTACACACGAGTAAACAAATCCGATGAAAATGGTCCGACAGACCGTTTTCATCGGACATGTCTGCTGGGCTATTTTGGTTTGATCAGTGTACACACGATCAAACCAAAATCCCCGCGGACAGACAGCGCGGTGACGTGGCGGTGATGTTGACACCGCCACGTCACCGAACCAGGAAGTAAAATACTTCCACGTATGCGTCGAATCCATTCGACGCATGCGGGGGATTTATGTCCGCTGGTTAGGTGTACTAACCAGTATGCCTAAGGCGGACATGTCGAACAGACGGGTTTCCAGCAGACAAGTTTTAAGGCATGCTTTAAAACTTTTGTCTGCTGGAAACCTGTCTGCTCGCCCGTACACACGATCGAATCTGTTCACTGAAACTGGTCTGTGGACCAGTTTCAGCAGATATATTCAATCGTGTGTACGTGGCCTTAGAAGGGAAATCGAAGGAAAGGGTAAGTGAACCAACAATGCACTAGCTTAAAGGAACCTATTTAGAAAATAAAAAACAAACCTTTACAACCACTGATAAAGAATGTTCTGATTCTTGGCAGACTGCCCAGATTTTACAGCTGTGGATTCAGCAGAGCAGAGAGAATTCTCTGCATAGAAAGATCGGGAAATACTTTGTGAAGATCGCAACAGGAAAAAATCTCGATAACAATTCTTGACAATTAATCGTGCAGCTCTACCTGACACCAAGAGACAAAAGGTGACAAGGGAGTGACCTCCATCTGATTAACAGCCTCAGCTCTGTTTCTGTGTGCTATGTGAAGGAGAATCAGTACTCAGAGCTCTTCTCACTGATGTAACTTCAGCTCTCTGCCCCCTGCTTTTCAGAACTAAGAGATTGTGTGTAAATTCTGTACTTTGAATGGACATAGATAAACAGGAACAATTTACGTGGAAGGATTTGTTTAATCTCTGTGTATCACCCGAGGCCAGTCACTTTACTGGTTACAGGACTGTCTTTAACACAGAGCAAAAGGGGAAGCTGCCATGGGTCCAGTCAATGTTGTGGGGACCAAAGCAGCTGCCCCTTCAGCCCATGCTGCCTGCAAATAGTTGATAAGTAGATTTGGTGGGGCCCCAAGACATTTTTTGGCCTAGGGTCCAATCAATATTAAAAATGGCCCTGACTGGTTAGATGTAATGGTTTACAACCACTTTAATTATTCCCATTTACACCACTGGTTCCTAATTTTTCCTGGTTAAATTGACCTCTCTATCTCATCTGTAAAATAGTATAATTCCATGTGGATGCAGTTAATGCAGAACAATCACTGGAGTGCTTACATTACACTCTGGTTATTGCAAGGTGGAAATAGCAATATCTGCTATGCATTCAGCAATGCAGGTAAATGTGTCTATCATTATCTAGTTTGAATGTGGTTCCCCTATAAACTTTAACTTACCGTGATGTCAGATTTTCCTGAGTCATGACTCTTAGAATAATGAAATAAGAACTGTGCAGAAAAGAAATTAAAATGCTATTTTACTTCAAAAAAAGCTCAAGGACAATACAATCTTAATATTCTTAGTGTGGAACACAGTACTCACCCTTTTTGAGTCGCCTTTTTCTTCTGAACCCTGTATACATCAAAGAATGAAGGATTTAACAAAATATATTCTGTGCATTGATTCTAAAAGCAGGATATCTAATCTATTAAGGCCTGCTTAAATATTTATTTTTTGCACTTTACTCCATTTATCACAGTTGCAGCCATAAGACTACAATCTAAAGTTTAAGCCAAAAACTGGGGAGATTTCCCATAACTTACTGTCCTGCAGAGACATACAATGAGAGAAAATCTACCTAAAGTTAGGAAAACTTTTATCTAAGAAAGTTGTTACCAGAACACTTGTTGCCATTTAATGGTTTACCCTCATCTATTATTCGTCTTACAATTAAAAAATGTTGCATTTCCCCGACTTTCTGTCTCAATGAAAATGGCCGCCAGAACAAATAGTAGGATGAACCTCTCCAGTGGACTGCATACAGCAATATAAACTTCAGTAATACATGTGGTAACATATATGTGGATGCCTCAAACACATAAACAGTTGGGGATCATAAGAGATTAAAGTCCAACACAGATCGGTATGTGACAGTAATGACCCCAGTGTGAAGTAGATCCAAACAAGGTCCAGCGACAGTGATGACAAAGACCCTCCACCACGATCAAACACTGACCCTTACCATAAAGACCATACCATAAAGTACTCTTGAGTACTAATGATCAGATCATACAATCGATTAGAGAGCGTTATTTTTCGTCCGATTTTCTGATCGTGTGTTCTAGGCTCTACCTACTGTATGCTTAAAAAACAAAAGTATTGGTTGAAGTTAGACTTTAAGGTAGCAGGAAGAACTGGCAATTACTATAACAGGTATCCTTTTTATGGACCCAGTGGGGAGCTCCTGCACATTGAGGGAAGTCATTCTATATACTTTACAAGGTGAATCTATACCCTTTGTCAGGGCCGATCCTAGGCAGGGTGCAAAGGGTGCATTGCACCCAGGCGCCTGCAGAGGTGGGGCACCGAAGTCCCAGAGTTCTCCCCTCCCTCCTTGTTCTCCTTGTTTGTGTCCGTCCAGAACTAGTGTTCTGAGCATAGGTATGTGTCCATCCAGAACTGATGTGAGCAGAGGGCAGCCCGTCCAGGCTGCTGAGTGCTGTTATGCAGGAATGAATTCCTAACACTGGGAGTCTTGGATACTGCACTGTCTCCACCATCTCCAGTTGGAATTCCTCCCACTCCCATCTCTATCTCTATGGCACCCCCAGCATCCCTTTACACGTTTTCTGGGCTGACCCTGCACTAGATGTTTTATGGCATGATAGATTGCATAGGATACACAGCCCCTACCCATTCCTGTGCCTAGTCCATCTACAGATAAGATGTATAATGAGATATAAAGGGGAGGAGTTTGTAAAATGACAACGCCCATGTGGGGGCACCAGAAACATTTCTGCACCCAGGCTGGGATCGGCCCTGCCCTTTGTGAAGTCTTTCTACAAAAGATCACTTCCTAAGGGCTCTTTCACACGGGGAATTAGTGATGATCCGCCTCGTGAACCTCTGCTTGCTCAGCGGGGATCGCTCCATTGATCCCCACTGAGTCGGCGGATTGTCTTTTCTCCGCTCACCTCTATGGGGGGATCGGATAGAAAAATAGGGTTTTCCTCCATCTGCAGAATCGGAGGAATTTGGAACCGGGCGAGATCGGGTGTCAGCGGATATTCATCCGCTGACACCCGCCATCTCATAGGGACCAATGTATGTCCCTTTTTCATCCGTACACGGATGGATGAAAAAGTTGACATACGGTCTGCCCATGTAAAAGAGCCCTTAAGGTCAGTACTTACAGAAACAGGGGCCCTTCAGTTAAATCTCTTGTGTGTTCCTTTACTTTGTTTTTTCCGAGTTAACGTGTATAAATAACTATAATTTGCAGACTAGAGAAGGGTTAAAATACCTTTTTTTAAATTAATTAAGCAAAAATTTCAAAGATTTCCTCATGGGAACCTTTGGAAAATTTACCCTCGCCTCCTGTTATGCCAGTAACTGTAAATTTTGATTTTCCACTCATTTCTGTTTCAGTGACAATGCTGGAGAGAGACAGCACTTAAAAACTCATGCTGCGTACACACAATTGGTTAAACCGATGAGAACGGTCTGATGGACCGTTTTCATCGGTCCAAACCGGTTGTGTATGGGTGCCATCGGTTATTTATCCATCGGTTAAAAAAAAAGCAAACTTGTTTTAAATTTAACCGATGGATACCTAACTGGGCACATCCATCGGTTAAAAATCCACACATGCTCAGAATCAAGTCGACGCATGCTTGGAAGCACTTAATTTTTTTCAGCACGTCGTGTTTTACGTCACCGTGTTCTGACACGATTGGTTTTTTAACCGATGGTGTGTAGGCGCGATGGACCATCAGTCAGCTTCATCGGTTAACCGATGAAAATGGTCCATCAGACCGTTCTCATCGGATGGACCGATCGTGTGTACACGGCATCACAGTGTTGCTGATTCTTTCTTTCTCTATCCAAAACGTAAAAAAAAGTATTGACTATACATATATTTTAAGGCCACGTCTTAGATTAACCAAGGAAGACCAGGTGACTTCTGTGACAAGCTTAGGGGACCTGAACAAAGCCAGTTTGAGATCTAGAGAATGTAGTGTTGAGCTGAGCATCACCTGTCTTAGTATTAGATGCAGTTGAGATCACTCTGCCTGGCTCACCAGAACAATAAAACCCCAACTGTGTATTTCCACAGTCCTACTTCAACAACAGTTCCACTGCTGCATCTACTCAGTACTTTAATCAAAGAATCAGTCAAGAGTAATGTTTCACTTTCAATAGGGCTCAGTTCTGGTGGTCAAGCTTAATATACTATATCTTGTGGGAAAAAAAGAATAATTTAAGAATTCCCCTCTATACTTGTTCTGGTGACAATTCAACATTTTTGATTTGTTCCTCACATTCCTACTTTGTGACAGTGATCATCAAGACAAATAGCAAAAGTAAATCTCAAATGTTGCCGTTGGTATATATCCCTTCTATTCTTGTTCTGGTAGATTTTCCCCTTTATTCCTTTATTTTTATAATCTAGTGGCAACTCAAAATTTTAGATTTGTTCATCACTTTAAAGGGGTTAAAAAATGTTTTTTTACCTTAATGCATCCTGGGCCAGTCCTGTAGTCGGCGGCTATGGAGGAGCCGAGACAGCCGCCGAGGTACTCGCCTCGGCGGCCTCATATCTATGCGAGTGATGCTTAGCATCACTTTGGCATAGATACGCTTCAACATCCGACAAGTGTAATACCATTACACTTGCGGATTGTAGTTGTAATGACAACTCCGGCCACTAGGTGGCCTTTATGTTGTTTTCTCATTTGCATATGCAAATGAGGCTATTACGCCGATTCCCGATCGCTTTTACGCCGCCCCGTCGTCGCGTAAGTCGTTTTCGTCCGCGTAAGGTTACCCCTGCTTCTATGAGGAGTAACCTTACGAAGTTCCGTCGGATGCCATGTTAAGTATGGCGTCGGGTCAGCGTCGGCTTTTTCCGTTGCTTACGTCGTTTTACTAAGTCGTTCGCGAATAGGGCATTGCGCAAGTGACGATCACGTCGTTTTGACGTCGGTTTCAACGACGCTTTCTGACGTGAGCTGGAGCATGCGCACTGGGCTTTTTCCCCGGCCGGCGCATGCACAGTTCGTTCGACGCGGGGGCACGCTTAATTTAAATACAAGCCGCCCCATTTGAATTATGCGGGCTTACGCTGGGCCATTTTCGCTACGCCAACGCAAACTACAGAGCAAATGCTTAGAGAATACGGCACTTGCTCTAGTACGATGCGGCGGCGTAGTGTAAATGGCTTACGCTACGCCGGCGAATTTCTTAGAGAATCTGGCCCTTAGTATCACTTTAATGCCTAATGACAATGGCCATCAAGAGAAAGTTATGTCTTGTACACACGAGTGGAATTTCCGACAGAAAAAGTCAGACGGAAGCTTTTCATCGAATATTTCGTCCGTGTGTATGCCCCATCTGAATTTTTTAGACGGAATTTCCAATGGAATTAGATAAAGAAAAATTTCCGTTCGTCATGCATGCTCAGAATCAAGACGACGCATGCTCCGAAGCATTGAACTTAATTGTTCTCGGCTCGTCGTAGTGCTGTACGTCACAGCGTTCTTGACAGTCAGAATTTGGTGTGACCGTGTGTATGCAAGACCGTAGAAGCTCCGTTGGGAAAAAAACGTTTGTGTGTACAGGACATAAGAGGAAATCTATCAAACTGAGGGTGATACCCCTGTTAGATTGTTGTTTCTAGTACTTGTTCTGTGTATAACTCTAAAATGTTAGCTTTCCTCTCATTGGGTACCAGTACAAAAAAAGGGGTAAATCCCCCCAGTAGGGACACAGACAACAATAACAACAACAACAACAACAACAACAACAACAAAATGAAAGGTTATAACCCCTCCCCACTCTATCCAAAAAAGAAAAAAAATACTTTATATACATTTTAAACTTGTTTTGGACACATGAGACTTACCTGAGACTTCTGCATTATTCCCTTAACCACAAAGCAAAGTTCTTCTAAAGTGCTGGATACCTGCATTCGAAAAAAAAGTAGATAAGTCGCAACTCTATTTTTAAACTGTAGTGAGTAGAAGAGATAATTAACATGGACTCACCTCAAGATGGGAATCTGACAGCACCTCAGAGCATGCATCATCTATCTGTAGACAGGAAAGTCACAAAGGAGTGTAAAAATTTAACATGCTGACATCAGCAATTCTGTAAGCAATACATTTTGGAAAATATACAGTTTTGTTGTATAAAAGTTCAAGGCATTAACTCTTCTGAGTAAAGCAGTACTGATTTATAAGTCCTCATTTTATATCATGCAAACATGCCTGAGGGCATTGGGACTCAGTGCCTTTATCAATGATGATACCAGACAGTAATGTGTCTTTCATGCCCTAGGGTATCTTCTAATCTAATACACTCCAGCGTATTGGTTTACTAACTCCTGATAAGGTATCTCACTTCCCAGATAGTAAAGATAACGTTCCACAAATTTGTGACAGTGTTGAATTGTAAGTCTTGTTAACTTGCTGCACATTTTCACTGGCAAATGGTAGACTCACAGAACACTTGCTCTGCAAGTCACAGTGACCCCTGAGCTTCAGAAAAGAATCAGGGGTGCTTGAAATTATCAGTTTTTATTCATTGTCTTTTCTTCGCTCTCCCCTATGGGGAATCGGATGAACACGGACCGTCTGTCCGTGTTCATCTGATCCGCCAGACGGAAGGAAAAGTAGGTTTTTCCTCCGGCATACTTTGGCGGATCGGAGCGGATCGGATGTCAGCGGACATGTCTCCGTTGACATCCGCGATCCCATAGGGATACATGTATGTCCGTTTTTCATCCGACAACGGATGTATGAAAAACGGACATACGGAACATCCGTGTGAAAAAGCCCTTAGTGACAGCTTTGGTAAGCACAGGGAACAGGCTGTGTCACCATACCGCCTTGCAGTACAGTGATGTTTCACTGGTGTTAAGGTGATAACGCTATCTGAAATTTATCAGTGTTGCCATTACAGTGTTGTCATCCTAGAATCAATAGGTATATTAACAAATGAGGAGAAACAATAGAAATCTCTTTACATGTTAAAGATAAAGGGGGGATTTAATAAAGGTGCTACGCCACTTTTCTGGCAATAATTGTTCCCGTTAATGCGTTTAATTAGTGCCTAATTAAAAAAAAAAAAAAAAAAACTTACAGTATGTGACAGTCTTGGCTCTGGCAGTGACTCTTGCCCCCGAATTCAGGCAGTTCTAATCTGCTCCACTTCTACAGTGAAAGATAAAAGTATTTGATCCCCTGCTGATTTTGTACGTTTTTACACTGTCAGGAAATTGATCAGCCTATCATTTTAACCACTACCGTACCATAGGACGTCACATGACGTCCTGGACTTCAGTGGCGGATATCTGAATGATGGGTGCAGCTACAGGCATCATTCAGATATACTTTTTTTCAGGCGGCGATTCTGTGCATAATAAGAATGATCATGGTGGTGGTTCTGCCGTCGGAGGCCTGGGCGCGGCATTATTACATCACACCTGGAAGTAAACAAAGCCGCTATTGTGGCTGAAAGTGTGAAATCGGTGAATTTTTTTTCCCGATTTCATGCTTTCCAGACTGGAGAAGAGATGTGCGGTCTTATTGACCCTGTCTCTCTCCATAAAGAGGACCTGTCACACACTATTCCTATTAAGTCCTGCCCACATATGTAAACACTGTTCAAACCACACATGTGAGGTATCGCCGCGTGCGTTAGAGCAAGAGCAATAATTCTAGCACTAGACCTCCTCTGTAACTCTAAAATGGTAACCTGTAAAAATAAATCGTTGCCTATGGAGCGTCGCCTATGGAGATTTTTAAGTACCGAAGTTTGGTGCCATTCCATGAGTGTGCGCAATTTTAAAGCGTAACAAGTTAGGTATCTATCTACTCGGCGTGACATCATCTTTCACATTATACAAAAAAATTGGGCTAACTTTACTGTTTAGTTATTTTTTAATTCATAAAAAAACGTTTAAAAAAAAAAAAAAAAAGGTGTTTGAAAAATGATTGCGCAAATACCGTGCGAGATAGAAAGTTGCAATGACCGCCACTTTATTATTCCCTAGGGTGTCTGCTAAAAAAATATATATAATGTGACTATGAAAAAGGACACATGGGGGAGAGATATGAGCGCTGCGAACCCCGAAATGGTAGAAAAAAAATGGGAAGGTTGCCCGGTGGGGCTTTGGACAGCAGTGTAATATAGTTGAAAAATTTGCAAATGGATAGCAAAAAAAAAGGGGTACATTTATTGAAATTGTACAGGTATCACAATGAATGAAGTTACAACATTTAAAAGGCTGGCCAATAGGTAAAATATATGATCCACAATGTAGCTTATACTCAAGTTTAAATTTTCAACTATATTACACTGCTGTCCAAAGCCCCAACGGGGGACCTTCCCAATTTTTGTTTAAAATATATAATGTTTGGGGGTTCTGAGTAATTTTCTAGCAAAAAAAATTATGATTTTTACATGAAGCAGAGAAGTGCCAGAATAGGCGCGGTATGGAAGTGGTTAATGGTACGTTTATTTTAACAGTAAGAGGAAGAATAACAACAAAAATATCCAGAAAATGCATTTCAAAAAGGTTATAAATCGATTTGCATTTTACAGTTTGTATCTTACGATATCGGAGATAATTAGGACCAACTTTCTTTTGGTGTGCAGAGACAGATTTTACCAAAGTGTCTCAAATGTATTCTAAAAGTAATGCAACCTAATTCAAGGACAAGTTCTGGACTGCTACCTGAATTTGGAGCACACTGCTCCACTTTTAGAACATATGTAAGATAGCTGTCTGTGTCAGGCTATATGAGTTTCAGGAAAAATGCTTTTCAATTTACATTAAAAAAAAAAATGTGTCTTTAAATATCCTTTGAATTATGAGAAGGTACAAGAGGTTATAAAAGGCTGGAAAAAAGTAGACCCTTTAACAAGTGAACAATATATACGCACTTCCCCCCAAATAATATGCCTGCAAAAAATAACATTATGGCCAAAAAGCACAAAAAACAGGAAAAACATATTCTTACTACATAGGTGCCTCTTGGGCATTTAGGATGTATAGTCATAATACTGGATTGCCAAATTATTTTTAACTAGAAATGATTACTAGTATACATCATAGAATTAATATTCCTAAAATAAAACTTAATTTAATAACAGAAACATGAAACAATCCAAAAATATATATGTATGCTTCTATAGCACGATAGTTCAAGTTAAAATTGCATGCAATCTTGTTATCTACTTCACTTTAATATGTTATCCTCTATTATCAGCTAATAAAGCTAACAAAGCATTTCCAGTAAGCTGGCCTTCAAACAGGATGTCATATAAGTAGAGTGACAAGACTTTCCTCATTGTTTTTTTTTTGATAAAGCAGTGTCAAGTCACTTATGAACAGTAACCCAGATTAAATTACATTTCCTTTGTTTAAAACATGAACACAGAAATGAAAAATGTCTACCTGTTGCTATATACAGTATTACTGCAAGGTCTGTTCTGCTCCAATATACACCAGCCGCATGCTAAACTCCAATTTATGTGGGAGAAACGTTTATGTGGGTTTGCAGTAAAGCTCAATGACGCACAGTGAGTACCCTTGAGATTAAATATTTCCAAAATGTACAGTTTATCTTCAGACCTTTTTTAAATTTAGTTTGAAAAGACGCATGCAGCGTACACACAACCGTTTTTCATGACGAGAAAAATGCAATTTTTTAAATTGGTTATTAAAAGCGACCGTGTGTAGGCTCCAAAAAAAAAATTCTCGACGTGAAAAATAGGCATTAAAAATTTAGTACCTGCTCTATTTTTTCTCGTCGTTTTTCACGTCGTGAAAAACGGTCATGTGTAGGCTTTAACGACGGGGAAAAAAATGCGCATGCTCAGAAGCAGGTTATGAGAAGGGAAATTTGCATAATTAGCTCAAAGGGTGTTGCCAATCGAATGGAACTTCCCCTTCGTGCCGTCGTATGTGTTGTACGTCACCGTGCATTTTTTTCACAATCGTGTGTATGCAAGGCAGGCTTGACAAGAATCACGTAGAGAAAAACATTTGTTTTTTCCATGACATTAAAAACGGTTGTGTGTACGTGGTATAAGAATAGCTAGAACCTCTTTTCCCATGTCCCTGTTGGGGGGGGGGGGGGGCTGTGTTGACTGGCTTTTGTTTGCTTCAAACAAGTTTTGGATTTCCATATGTAGCACCCTCTGGGGCAGATTCACAAAACAATTACGCCTGTCTAACTGGTGTTAGACAGGAGTAATTTCAAATTTCGCGCGCCGTATCACTAGTTTGAATCCTCAAACCATGATACGGCGGCTTCGGGCTTCGATCCGAGAGGCTTACGTCTTCGTAAGCCTTCGGATCTACGCTGCCATCTATTTGCGGCCGCTGGGAGGAGTTCGCGTCGTTTTGATGCGTCGGGATATGCAAATGTTTTTTTACAGCGATTCACGAACATTCGAGCGGTCGTCGCAATCGTTTTCGTCTATTTTTTTGTACGTAATGTTAGAGCAGCTTTTTGCTGCTCTAACTTTACGTAGCCCATGTTAAGTATGGCCGTCGTTCCCGCTTCGAATTTATTTAATTTTTTTTTTTGTTTACGTAACTCGTCGGGACGTGGATCGCCCGTAAACTACGCTACATAAACAACGAATGACGTCACGACGTGATTTCGCGCAATGCACGGCGGGAAATTTGCGAACGGAGCATGCGCAGATCGATCGCCGCGGGAACGCGCCTAATTTAAATGTTTCACGCCCCCTACTCGCGCAGAAGGATTGCGACGGGAGAAATACACTACGCCGCCGTCGTTTACCGTAGAAAATCTACCTGAATTCCACGTAGAGCAAGGTAAAAAACGGCGGCGTAGTGTATTTCTGATACGCTACGATAATCCATTTCTATGTGAATCTTCCCCTCTGTGTGTACAATGTAGAAAAATGCTGTTGGGCTCCTCTGTAGGTGGAGGAGCCAGAGTTTGTTTGGAAGAGCTCCAAGGGCTGAGTATCTGTTGCCTCCCCCGGCTTCTAGAGCTGCTGGAGAGTTTTAGAACTTAGAGGACGGAGAAGTAGAAATGAGGCCTAAATATTTAGAGTTGCCAGTGTTGCCAACCTACTAGATTGAAATTTACTGGCACGACATCCGAAATTTACTGGCAGAGTCACGTTTTTACTGGCATTAATTACATTTTTAGGTGCAAATTTCAGTATTTGGGCTACAAACAAGTATGCTAGGCAAATAGCAATGTGATTTAAGGTAGATATTAATGTAAAACATATTTGTTATTTTCGATATAATAAGGGCAAATTTAGTCACATCACCCCCTGCCTCCATCCCCCTCTGTCACCAACACCCCCTGCCTTCACCCCCCTCTGCGGTGCTTTCAATCTCCCCCTGCCTCCAATCTCCCCCTGCCTCCAATCTCCCCATATGGTGCCACCAACAACCCCTGTCTCCATCCCCCACCCTCTTCGGTGCCACCATCCCACTCTGCGGTGCCTCCAATCACCCCCTGCCTCCAAATCACACCCTGCCTCCAATGCCCCCTGCCTCCAATGCCCTCTGTGGTGCCACTGCAGCCACCATCACCCTCTGCCTCCAATCTCCATGCGCAGTTCCAAGCCGAACCGATCTTGGTTATTTTTACTGGCACATTTCCGCAACCACAGACATTTACGAAACGGGGGAAAAAAGTGCCAGTTTTTACAAACTGTCCGTGAAAATACAGACAGTTGGCAACACTGGTGAGGGCACCCCAGAAGCTGGAGTGATAGCCCTTAAATATTCTGGAGCCTGGCCAGGTGGGGATCAGAGTCCAAGGTCCAGTTGACTGGAGGGGACCCCTATGCTGGGGGGGTCTGCCTCAGAACCGTTCAGGCTCAGCTAGGCTTAGCTAAGCCATCCTGGGAGCCATTGGGACCTGTCCCACAGGAGGCCTGTTCAGCAGTTACCTGTTCTACAGGAATCAACTAAGGGACTGAGTGAGCAGCTTCAACCACTAACCCCAGAGAATATAGAGGAAGCAGCCTTGTGCAATAACCAGCTAGCCTTCTAATAAGGGACAGCTTAGAGACATTTAAGCCAATACAGCTACCCTACACCTTTTGCTTGGGGAACCTAAACAGCAGCCAGGTGTCAGGGCATATTCTACAGAGATAGAGCACCTGTATTCAGCAATTGGAGAATTTTTTTTTACAAATTGAGCTGATCCGTTTTTCCCTAACGAAGGACAGCCTTGTGATTTGTCTTGTTAGCCAAAGACAGTTTCAAGTCCTCAAGTTGCATTCAAATTACAGTTCTCAGCTTCCCATGCCTTAACACCCCCCCCCCCCCAGTCACATAAACCAAAAACAAAACAAAACACCCTGGACTGTTTTTTTGACTACTGAGTGAATGCCAGAAAATTCCTGTTGCCTGGCTGTGCATGAGAACCTAAAAATCCAGCGGCTCCCGTATCCGTGAGGGGGTATTCCAGATGAAGCGAACATGGTAGAGGTCCCCGGCATGGACATCATTGGCCTCAAATTCGGAGAAGCTGTGGTTGGCAACACGGGAGCAGACATCATCTCACGTGGTGCTTCCTTCTCGTGGGCGGCAATGACTGGCAAGTTTGTCTGGAAATTGGACGTTACCTCCGATACTTTGGCACGAAACTCTTGCTGCACGTCTCACGCAGGGGTGTGTGACTCCACCAACTTGGAGACAAGTTTCAGGCGCATGCTTCACAGCACGTACGCCCAGGCCCAACTACTCAAGGTTAACCCCCTGGATACCGGACAGTTCAAAACAGTTCAAAACACGATTCTTTGTTCTTAATAAACTTGGTATTCACAGTCTCTGTTGTCAATGGTAACAGCCGAAATCCCGGACGAGCCCCCATGTGTAGTGATACCCCCTCAAGGGCTGCTGATTGATTTGGGATCGGCGTATTAAGTTAACCTTGTGTGTTGTCTAGGGGTGATTCCTGTGAGCAGAGCGATAAGAGAATGTCCAAACCTGCCGCTGAAGTTTTTCTGAATGCTTTATTTCCTGGTCCAACACGACCAACATCAACATGAGGTAGATAGAAAAGGTAGATGAAAGGAGATAACGTTGCGGTATCAGGCTTTGGATGAAATTAAAGCAGTCCTGCTTTTTGCAATAGTATAGTCTGTCGCCACTCTAGCCAGAGTGGGTAAAGTGACTCCGGACAGACTTCTGCCACAAGCCTGGCAGCCGGAATGTCACTTAAGGTTGCTGGGAGGAACAAGCCTCTCTCACTGACTTGGCTCTAGCTGAATTTAAAGTTCAGGATGAAGACCTCTGCCACAGGCCCAATGTTGGAATATAGAGTGAATCCTCACAGAAAGTTCCCTTATTTCGAAGTGGTCACCAGTTGACAGTCTATGGTTATCTGTCAGTTTCTGGTGGCCAGATCCCCGATGGTTCGTTCAAGCCCTTTTGGATCACCTGCCTCCTGGTTCTCCTCAAGCCGATCCCCCACCGAACAGCATACAGCTTAGGATCTCTTCAATAGGGATGGACCCCCAGCAAGTCGCTAGGGCCCCTTTCAGCATCAGCAAGGAATTCCGCGTAGCATGCGACCGCGGCCTGGTAGGCCATGTCGCCGGGGTCCGTTGGGTGCGCACACCCTGAAGGTGGGTGCTGCACCTGGAATCTGGAACCCGCGAAGAACCCCGAAAAATGGCGTCTGCCACAGATATACCTCTCCCCAGCATGCTTCGTGAGGGAAAACTCCTCCAATTGGCTGCTGGGGAAAAGTGGCTCTGCCTGAATCCCTCTGACGCCACCTGCCACCCAGAGATGAAACTTCACCTCTGGAGCACAGAATGACCCACAGGATAATTCAGGGCTGACAGCAACCCAATTTAGCAAAATTAGGAGTAAGAGCAACATTACTCTCCCACTCACTTTATCGTAGAGCCTTTTCTGAAAGAAAGGGGGTGCTACACTGGTCTATAGTATAGTGCAACAGGAAAGGACTTCATAGGACGGGTTAAAACCTCTGTTAGCTATTTATAGGTGTCTGTAATTTGAAGATAAGCTCCATGTCCTGTCTATTTTTCCTGGTTTCTGGAAAAGGAAGTGATGGGAAATCTCCCTGGCTAAAAGATTAACAGCAATAAAAATCCCAGAGAAATTCTAGTATTTCTCCACGACATCCAAAACAAAAACAAAATAAAGAATTCTGATTAGTACTGTAAGTTGGTACAACCCCCACCCACAGCCAGACCCCAGCTTTGAACAGACCATGCAGCCAGCTGCCCGGAGAGTACATAACTTGTCCTCATACTAATTGTAATTAAATGGATAAAGAGTCCTGAATTCCTTTATTTGCATTTACCATGTAGATTGGCACTTGGGAATGGGTAAAATGAATTCCTACTGAATTCAGAATGATAAAAATGTAGAACACAGAGATGTAAACTCTGATTTCCAGGATTGAACAGATGTCTAAGCTTACCTCATTCCACAGCTGAAGCTCTTGATCTGCTCGAAGCACAAGAGATGAAAAGGGAGCACCTATAAAACATGAGTTTCAAATCAAACTTCATTAGGTGTTTACTAGTAAACCACTGTAATGTTCTACAATAATATGCAAACTGAATTTGACAAAGATCTTCTTATAAGCTATGATATCAAAGAAAACCCCACCCACACCTACATATCCCCCAGCTCAAATGCCCTCCTTACAAAAAAGAAAAATTCACCCCAACACAAATTCTTCCTCAATCCCCCCTCCCAACACACGTTTCCTTAAAGCACCACTCTCAGCTCCCCAAAATTTCCCCTCCTAGAAAAAGACTTACCCTCTGACGCCTCCAAAATTACATCTTCCAACACAAATTTCCTTTCCCCCTCAATTTCCTTGTGGCACCCTCCCACCTCACATGATACCACAGAGCACAGGGCAGCTTCCCCTCTTGCCCACCCCTTGTCCTGGCCCTGGGAACAGGTGTCCACATTGGAACTCCTCTGTTCCTGTACTGGTGCCAAATCAAAATGTTGAATATTTACTTATGTTCAGTCAATAGTTAAAGAGCACAATAAAATAGAGTAAGGCCTCGTACACACGAGGGGATATGTCCGCTGAAAACGGTCCGATGGACCGTTTCAGCAGACATCTCCGATCGTGTGTATGGGCTAGCGGACAGATTTGTCCACCCGACAGATTTCAAAGCATGCTTTGAAATCTATCGGGTGGGAATGTGTCCGCCCAACATGTCTACTGGTTAGTACACTTACCAGCAGACATGTTGTCCCGCACCGCCGCCGCGCCGCCGCCGCGCCGCCGCCGCGCCGCCGCCGCGCCGCCGCCGCGCCGCCGCCGAATGGATTCGGCGCATGCGCGGAAGTCTTTTAATTCCTTGGTGCGGTGACGTAGCGGTGACGTGGCGGCGTCAACGTCACCGCCACGTCACCGCGCCGTCCGCCGGCGGGGAATTTGATCCGATGGTGTGTACACGCCATCGGACCAAACTCCAGATCGGACATATCCGATGGAAACGGTCCGTTTTCATCGGATATGTCCGATCGTGTGTACAAGGCCTTAGGCTGCTTTCACATTGCAGCACATATCATTTCACACTGCTGCACTTTTAAAACACACTATGCAATTTTTTTTTTAAATGCATAGCACATTTTACATGAGTTGCATTACAGACTTAATTTTTTGTTTGCAGGTTACCTGTTTAGAGTTACAGAGATGGTGTTACACTAGAATTATTGCTCTCACTCTAATGATCGCAGCGATACCTCACATGTATGGTTTAAACACTATTTACATTTGTGGGCGCGACTTACGTATGCGTTTGCTTCTGCACACAATGACAAAGGAAGGCTTTTTTTTCTTATTTATTTTATTTATTTTTACACTGTCTCTTTAAATTTTTTATTTTTGATCATTTTTATTGCTGTCACAAGGAATGTAAACATTCCTTGTGACAGTAATTGGCATGTGACAGAAACTCTTTATGGAGGGATCTGGGGTCTATAAGACCCAAAACCCCTTCTTTGCACTTAGAATCATTCAAAACTCAATCTGGCGCCTTTAAGTCTTCAGTAAACTGAAAGTGATGCCATGACATGACTATGCTTCCGGGTTACTAGATCCGGGACCGGATCAAAGCCAATTCTGGCATTGATCGAGTGTTCGGACAGGCAGTAAACATGTCGGCTGGTCGCTAGGGCCTCCCGGTGGGATGGAAGAGACCGGGCAAGCCGCGAAAGGCAAGGGGCAACACCCCAGTACAACCCCTTGAAGCTGCCGAAGGCCACATATTTGCATTATGTTGGCGTCAAGAGGTTCGATTTCAAGCTGTCTAAAGTAGTAGCATGATATGATATCCACGACAACTTTCATTATTGTGATTTGCCAGTGAAACTGGCATACAAGCACACCTAAATTATGAACTACTGTACATCACCTGAGCAATTTTTGCAGCATCTGTAGCAGTGACAGTATCTCAAAACAGTAAGGGCTCTTTCACACGGGCGGACCGTTCAGGTCCACCTGCCAGTTTTTTAGGCGGGCCTGAACGGGCGCTCTGTGCTCCTCTATGGAGCCATCCGAGACATCCGACCCACTCCAATCTGCCAAAGTGTGATGGAGGAAAACCCTATTTTCCATCCATCTGGTGGATCGGATCGGGTGACAATGAACACTATGGTCCGTCGTCATCCGATCCCCCATAGGGGAGATTGCAGAGTGTGCAGTGTGCAGAGACCGACCTGTTGTCTGCCTGCTCAGCGGGGATCAACGGAGAGATCCCCGCTGAGCAAATCTGAGCCTGCACACGGACAGCCCCATGTGAAAGGACCCTTAGGCCTCGTACACACGATCGGACATATCCGATGAAAACGGTCCGTGGACCATTTCCATCGGATATGTCCGATCGGGAGTTTGATCCGATGGCGTGTACACACCATCGGATCAAATTCCCCGCCGCCGGACGGCGCGGTGACGCGGCGGTGACGTTGACGCCGCCGCGTCACCACCACGTCACCGCACCAGGAAGTAAAACACTTCCGCGCATGCGCCGAATCCATTCGGCGGCGGCGCGGCGGCGGTGGGGGACGACATGTCTGCTGGTAAGTGTACTAACCAGCAGACATGTCGGGCGGACAGATTCCCACCGGATGGATTTCAAAGCATGCTTTGAAATCTGTCGGGTGGAGAAATCTGTCCGCTAGCCCATACACACGAGCGGAGATGTCTGCTGAAACGGTCCATCGGACCGTTTTCATCGGACATATCCCCTCGTGTGTACGCGGCCTTATTGTTATAAAAATATTAAGAGAAGTCAATAGAACATCTCCAACATAGTAATTAGTAATGTTGCACAAATATATATTTAATATAAATATCAGCAGACTAATGTCTAGTCTCCTTGCAGAAAAATAAATCAAATAAATCACGTTAAATTTAACATAAATCACAAAATACTCGTTCCACAGAAAGACACAGAACATTTAGCAGATAATCTACATTAGACTTTGACTCAACACTAAAATGCACAGTTAATGACAAGGCAAGCCATTAAACAACCCCTTATACAGAATGAGTTATCATTTGTATTTTAACACATTCTGGAAAAAGTAGGAAAAGTTTACTTTGCTTAGGGGGTTGTAGTTTACTCAAACTTTTTTTGTAAGAAGTTCTGACCATATCAATTCCCCTATGGTGTTTATAGCCAAACTTCAGGATATAAAAAAAAAAAAACAGTGCCTAGTGCTTAAAAAAAAAACAGCTTTCACTGCCATATTCACAGGCACTGTGATTGGACACCTATCAGGCGTCCAATCATAGCAGAAGAAGGACGGGAGAAGACATTGAGGACACGGATGGAGCGTGGAGGACAGCGCTGACCCAAGACAGATAAGTGCCGGGCAGGGGGCACACTGGCAGCATTTGATGGGGCAAACTGGTGCCAATTGATGGGGCACACTGGTGCCAATTGATGGGCCATACTGATGTCAATTGATGGGGCACACTGGCGGCAATTGATGGGGCACACTGGCGGCAATTGATATTTACAGTAGTTGTGTTTGATGGCACAGTGGCGGCAATTTATGGGTACAGTGGCTGCATTTGATGGCACAGTGGCTGCATTTAATGGGCACAGTGGCTGCGTTTGATGGGCACATTGGTGGCAATTTATGAGTACAGTGGCTGCATTTGATGGCACAGTGGCTGCGTTTGATGGGCACAGTGGTGGCAATTTATGGGTACAGTGGCTGCATTTGATGGCACAGTGGCTGTGTTTGATGGGCACATTGGTTGCAATTGATTGTTTATTTTTTTCAGTTTGTTTGCGTTCCCAAAAATGTTGAGCACCAGCCCCACTAAAGTCAAGTATCATTCACTAGAGTTTGTCTTTTTTTTTTCAAAACACATAGAAGTAGAGAAATTCGGAGACGACATTTCCTGACCATTCCTTTCCATTAAGGAGATTTCTTTATACTGTCTGTCTTGGTGTTACCACTCAGCAAGACAGGACAGTAAGAATTTGTCACTCTACAACTTGCCTTTATGCCCATTTGATAGATTCACCTGTACTGTACTTTCTGATCTGGTGATACCAGTGACTGTCAAAGCACGTGTGGGGTAGGAATTCCTAACATGGCTGGATTTCAACTTTAAAGGGTCTGTCCATCCAAAATTGATATCCTGTTCCTTGGTAAATTATAGTTAAAGAATTAAAACACCAAAACAATTGAGGACTTGGTTGGGAAAATATTTTGCATTTCCATGTCTACTATGCATTTTTTCTGTTGTTTTTTAAAAGACTAGTTTACTTTTATGGAAAGCTAGATTAGTCCTCCTTCCTTAACTCCTTTACTTTAACAAAGTCAGAACTCCCAGCCCAGTTGCTTATGTACCTGTGTCCAAAATTTAGAGCTGGCCACAACTGTGTAGTGTGCCCCAACAGACTTGTTTAGACCATATTCCGAAAGATGCTCAGAATACAGCAAGCAGTTTATGAGAGCTTTCTCTTTGTAGGTGTGGTCAGTGCTAAAGAAGTTTGCAGCCCAGAGGAGGAAAAAAGTAGTAAAGGCCGAATTTGCCATACTAAAAAAGGTAAACAACTCTGTTAGGGTTTTTATGTATGTGGGCTAAGGAAGGCAGATTAGCATAGTTTTTAATTAATGTGATCCAGTCCTCTAACATATTCTATACCAAAAAGAATGCAGAGTAACACACGGTCGGAATTTCCGACAACAAATGTTCGATGTGAGCTTTTTGTCACAAATTTCGACCAAGTGTATGCTCCATCGGACAACAAAAGTTCTTGTTGGAAATTACGATTGTCTGTATGCAATTCCGACGCACAAAAATTCTACGCATTCTCAGAATCATGGAACTTTTTCTCTGGTCGTCGTAGTGCTGTACGTGGCCGCGTTTTTGATGTTCGGAATTTCCGACAACATTTGTGTGACCGTGTGTATACAACACAAGTTTGAACCAACATTCCGTCGGAAAAAGAAATCCACGGTTTTGTTGTCGGAATTTCCGATCGTGTGTACACGGCATAAGAGGAAACCGTAAAAAGAGCAATTATACGTCAAGGCAGGGAAATCCACATAACACAGAGGAAACCAAAATCAAAAGCTATGTTACAACCTAATTTAGCTCATCAGATCCATCTTATTTCTTGGAGCACAGTTAATCATCATAAAGGAAAAATATGATCAAACCTAACAATCTGTGACCACCAAGCTATCCAATAAAAAAGTAACTTTGTCAAGCCAACAAATACAGCATTATCTTATCCGTGTTATCTATGTGAATGTATACAAGTGAGTATGACACATGCGTAATGTCATTTCATTTTACAAATCTTATATTGATTCCACTTTTTCAGTAAAATGTTATGTTCTTGTAAAGTCTAGCTCATTATCCCTTTAGCTTTACAGGTTTAAAAAAAAAAAATGCGGGTTTACTACCGCTTTAAAGCCCTAAACCAATGCAACATCTTCTGCTAGGTGAGCAGAATGGACTGGCCAAGACAGCAGTCTGAGTATTTTACTGTTCAGTCTGCTGTCATAAAACAGACTAATATTAGGAGTTTTTGTATAAGAGTGGCAGAGCTGTGTAATATTTTTAAATTATTTTAAATTATATCAAAACCCAAAAACTAAAATGTAATATACTGCAGCTTATCAGTTGTAGTAGTTGCATTCGTTTTCTCCACTGTATCTTTATTCTCCACCAGAAGTCCAACCATGGTGGTCACTATCATGTTACAGCATACAGGCATTGTCTGCTTATTTGCCTTTAACAATTGTGCCCCTCTTTCACTCCATAGCTAGGGGATGTCAGGAGTGTCCAAAATGTTTTCAAAGAGGGCCAGATTTGATGAAGTGAACAGGCGCGAGGGCCGATAATTTTGCCGGACATTCTGTGAACCATTAAAATTCGGTCTAAGTGTGTTCGTCCGAGCACTAATACAGTGCCTAACAATAATTCTCTGTTGCCTTTGTGGCTGTGTGGTGAAGAGATGAGCTCTGTGTGTTATTTGGATATACCGTATTTATTGGCATATAACAGGGGTACTGAATTAAAATTTACAGGGGTCCGGTCAGTAAAATTTTCTTCCAGCAGAAATCCAAGTGTCATATTGGTCATGACCTCACAGCCTCTCATGCACGTCACTGTTGTTTTCTATTGCCCTTGTAGATAATTGTGTTTTTCTAGGGCAGACAAACATAGATCTCTGCACAAGTGTGAATGAGCCCTTACATCAGTTCCCTCAGTCCCCCCCCCCCCCTCACAGCACAACTCTCCCTTTTACAGTGCCCACAGTCCACCATCAGACACCCCCAACCCATTACAGACCGTCCCATCACAGCGTTTCCCTTTAAAGACCCCCTCCACCACAGATTCCCACCCCATTACAGAGCCCACTCTGCCATTACAGACCCCACTCTGCCATTACAGACACCACTCCATCACAGTGTCAGTGTCAGACTGTCCCTTTTATCAACGCAGCATTCGCCCTCCCTCCCTCCCCCCCCCACTGCCCTACCTTCCTCACACAAGTCGGGAAGCACACATGGCAGGTCCAGACAAAGGGCGGGACTTTTCAAGGTAAAGGCAGGTGATTGGTTGCTGGAACCGCCCCACTGTCTAGCAACCAATCACTGACTTTGTTTGCTAGACAGCGCTTCCAGGCTTGTGTGAAGAAGGTGTGTGGGGAGGGGGAGTGATGCGAAGATTTAAAGGCGAGACCTGCCGCATCTCCCATCCTACTAATCAATGATGTTAGCGGCGGGCAGGCGAGAGTCAGCAGAGGGGAGAGAACACTCAAGGCAACTATTTAGCGAGGCTGCAGGCCGCATAGGGCTGCTACTGGGTCCGGTTTCAGCCCACGGTCCACGATTTAGTGATGCCTGATATATATCTTTTGTGGCCCCGGTGCTGGGAGATCGCTGGGGTCCACAAAAGATATATATGTCCAGACAACAAGGCGGGCCATTCAAAACCGGAACGCGGGCCGTGATTGGCCTGCGGGCCGGACTTTGGACATGCCTGCTCTATGTAGTAAGTTCCAGTCTTTATTTAGTGTGTCTTTAGTTACTGTTCTGAGCATGTGTTATTGCTGAGGCTAGACATATAATGATTTTTTGACCTATCTGATGTCCATTTTTTATGATCTGCACAAGTTTTGGATTAAAGCTTTCCACTAGGGTTGTCCCGATACCACTTTTTTAGGACCGAGTACCGATACTTTTTTTCAAGTAGTCGCCGATACCGAATACCGATACTTTTTTTAAATGTCCCCCACAAATGCAGCCATGTCCCCCACAAATGCAGCCATGTCCCCCACATATGCAGCCATGTCCCCCACATATGCAGCCATGTCCCCCACATATGCAGCCATGTGCCCCACATATACAGCCATGTCCCCCACAAATGCAGCAATGTCCCCCACATATGCAGCCATGTCCCCCACATATGCAGCCATGTCCCCCATATATGCAGCCATGTCCCCCACAAATGCAGCAATGTCCCCCACATATGCAGCCATGTCCCCCATATATGCAGCCATGTCCCCCACAAATGCAGCCATGTCCCCCACATATGCAGCAATGTCCCCCACATATGCAGCCATGCCCCCCATATATGCAGCCATGTCCCCCATATATGCAGCCACGTCCCCCATATATGCAGCCATGTCCCCCACATATGCAGCCATGTCCCCCATATATGCAGCCATGTCCCCCACATATGCAGCCATGTCCCCCACAAATGCAGCCATGTCCCCCACAAATGCAGCCATGTCCCCCACATATGCAGCCATGTCCCCCACATATGCAGCCATGTCCCCCACAAAAAGCCATGTCCCCCACAAATGCAGCCATGTCCCCCACAAATGCAGCCATGTCCCCCACATATGCAGCCATGTCCCCCACAAAAAGCCATGTCTCCCGCAAATGCAGCCATGTCCCCCACAAATGCAGCCATGTCACCCATATATGCAGTCATGTCCCCCCTACCTAGCCACTGCCGCCTGGGGAACATCACAGCATTCATTCGAATAGCTGTAGTGTTCCTGCCCATATAGACACTCCCCCTTGCTCGGGATTGACAGATCACGATCACCCATCCAATCCCAAGCAAGGGGGAGTGTCTATACGGGCCGGAACACTACAGCTATTCAAATGAAAGCTGTGATGTTCCCGCACGATGTTTAACCCATGCGGCGGCGGGTTTCGATGCGGCGTTCGGCGGCAGCAGCGGGGGGGGGGGTGAAGTATTCTATTCTGGTATCGGGGTTATTTGCGGGAGTACAAGTAGCCATGACTAAGCACTGATTGTAAGTGCGAAACTCGTCGGCCATACTGTATTTTGTTGGTTGCAGTGACTGTGTGTACAGTTGAAAAATAAAAGACAACTTATTTTAAGTGATTTCGGATTGCGGCTGTCCAGTTTTCGTCCTTCAATTTGCTCCCGCAAATACTCGGTATCGGTATCGGGACAACCCTACTTTCCACAATCTACAAGATGTCATTTGGATCAAGTCACTGCCTGCCAAGCTACTAAGACTGTAAATTAATGCTATCATACCCGGACTAGATACTTTTTAGATATAACACTTTCAGTGCTTAGATTGCAGAAATTGAACAGTCACACAGGTTGGACTTCAAACATAAAACTGTGGAAGACCAGAGTGGGTTGGTTCCCTTGGTGAAAAGCTCTAATGACCAATTTGAGACATAGGGGTCAAATGGTCTGGTGTGTTCTCACTGGTGTGGAGGGGAAGAGAAAGCAAGGGTTTCACAGATGGACAACAGCATAGAAATTTCATGAGCAAGTTTTGAAACATTTAATTGGCTGAAGCACGCTATTAAAAGTTCCATTGACTGGTTAAAAGCACTCTGCACTTTAAAGGACTGAAACACTGAGAAGTGTGTTTACAACACAGGACACTGCTAATTATTCATTATATTTGATTTATTTATAGCACAATGCACTTTATGATATATTAATTTGCACATATTATTGGGATTGCTTTTTTTAGGTTACTAATGGTATATGAATTGTACATTTAGTTATTTGATATTTATAAGTGCTGTATATATACACAGTATATAGATATACATGCATTTCATTTGTAAATAACTTTGCATTGCTTTGTGCCAGAATAGTAATTTTATAAAAAATACTTTTTTATTTATTTTTTAATCTACAGATGCTTTTAATCTACAATGCTACATAATTGCTAATAGTTTGCAGTTTTAATCAAAAGAAAGACTATTTTTTGTCCTGCAAAAAAGGGTTTTGTTGAAGAAACTGGCCCATCGCAGAAAATAAAAATTGCTCTGGTCCATAAAGGGTATACAGGTTTGTGAGCTTAAGTGGTAATTGAGAATATAGATGTAAAAATTAGACTCATCCCTCTACATTAAGAAAAGTTAGGCTGGCTATAAACTGATTGAAATTTGGCTAATTGAGCAGGGATCAGCTGAAGTTAGATCAGTGTGTTACTGCCCCCCACTTGACAGAAGTCGATACTTTGATCTACATCTGTTGAACAGACATGCTGGAAAAAAATGTCATGATCTGCAGCTGAATCCAATTGACTGCAGCTCCTTTTCTGTGTATTCTGACAGTGGTGGGTGCAGAAATATCCAGGTGGGGTGGGTGAGGGTTTCCTCCATTCAGATGGAGGGGAGGTGATTCTTCCATCCAACTCAATTGTTCATTGTGTGCTTAAAGGGGAGTTCCACCCACAATTTCACTTTTTAAATATAAATACCCCTGTAATACACAAGCTCACACAGGGGCAAATCGACTTACAGCGCAACTTTGCAAGGTGACTTTAGCGTGACTTGGAGCAACTTACCACGCGACTTAAAAATGCCTCCAGGACAGGAGATTTTGGCTGTGGCCAATCACAGAATAATTAGCTTTGTGGGAGGGGTTTGCTTAAGTAAACTATTTTATTTTTCCTGTAAAGTTGCTTCTGTTAAGACAGTGATCCAACTTTGGAGGCAACTTCCAATGAAATCAATGGGTACAAGTTGCCTAGAAGTCGCCTTGAAGTAGTATAGGAACCTTTTCTGAAGTCAAAGCGACTTCAGTAGTGTGAATTAAGACGGCTCTCATTCACTTCATGGTATTTTTCATGTCTTGCGACTTGGGGCGACAAAAGTTGGATCCCAAGTCGCTGTAGTGTGAAGTATCTGTTATTTTTTTTGAGCCTGTTACGCAAGTGTAGGGAACACAAACACAATAAATTACCCAATTTTTCAGGGAAAATTTTAAAGATGAGATTACATCAAGTATATAGATACCAAAAATGATGTCAAACTACTGTACCCAAAATTGTTCTTAGGTGATGATTTGAAATTCACTAGCAATGATTACCCTAGAATGACTGCTCTCACTCCAGCGTTTATACCAACACCTAATATGTGTGACGCAGTCATCATCTTTCTATGTGTGTGTACATGGGGGAAGGGGCTTTAACCACTTCAGGGCACTTTCACCACTTCCTGCCCAGGCCAATTAACAGCTTTTAGTGCTGTCACACTTTGCATGACAATTGCGTGGTCATGCAACGCTGTACCCAAACAAAATGTGTATCATTTTTTGAGACAGATAGAGATTTTTTTTGGCGCTATCTAATCACCACTGGGTTTTTATTTTTTTGCTAAACAAACTAAAAAAAACAAAAATGTTGAAGAAAATTCCTGTTTTATAATTTTTTTAAATAAGTAATTTCTTTCCTTTACTGATGTGCGCTGATGAGGCTACAATGACAGGCACTGATAGGCTGCATTGATTATACGGTACTAACGGGCACTGATGAGGTGGCATGGATGGGCACTGATGAGGAGGTACTAATATGCAGCACATATGGACACTGATAGGTGGCACTGATATGTAGCACTGTTGGGCACTGATAGACGACACTTATGGGCACTGATAGGCAGCACTGATGGGTAATGATAAGAGGCACTGATGGGCAATTATAGTCACTGAAGGGCAATTATAGGCACTGATAGGTGGCACTGATAGGCAGCACTAATGGGCACTGATAAGCAGCTCTGGTGGGCAATGATAGGAGGCAATAATCGACACTGATGGGTGGCACTGATTGTCACTCATAGAAGGCACTGATGAGAAGGCATTAATGGACAATGACAAGCATCACCGATGTGCATGGAAAGGCAGCACTGCTGGGCACTGATTGGCATCACTGGTGGGCAACACTGATCACTGTGATGAAAGCCGCTTATCGCCTCTTCTCTCCTCATGCACTGTCAGTATGAGGAGAGGAATGCTGATACTTTGCAAGAGAGGGGAGAAGCGTACTCACCTTGCAAAGAGCATCTTCCCACCCCCGCCGAGTACACAGGAGATCTCGGCTCTGTATAATCTGGCACTGGTGAGTCTGCACTGATGGGCAAAGACAAGGCTGCAGATGGGCACTAAGCAAGCTGCAGATGGGCACAGAGCAGGCTGTATTAATGGGCAATGGTGAGGCTGCAGGTGGGCACTGAGCAGGCTGCATTTATGGGCAATGGTGTGGCTGCAGATGGGCACTGAGAAGGCTGCATTAATGGGAAATGGTGATGCTGCAGATGGGCACTTACAGGCTGCATTAATGGGCAATGTGAGGCTAAAGATGTGCACTGAGAAGGCTGCATTAATGGGAAATGGTGAGGCTGCAGATGGGCACTGACAGGCTGCATTATTGAGCAATGGTGGGGCTGCAGATCAGGCTGCAATGATGGGCAATGGTGATGCTGCATTGATGGGCACTGGTGAGGCTGCAGATAGGCACTGATAATGCTGCATTGATGGGCACTGACTCTTATTTTGCTTTAAAATGATTTAATTAAAATGTACGTTTTTTTTCCTGAAACGTCCTTCTTAAAATGAAGGTGCGTTTTATACACTGATAAATATGGTAGTTAATAACAAAGTTAATCACGTTGTTGTGTGATGTAATCCACATCAGTCATGCCATTCAGCATTAATAATGGCATACAATAATGGCACTGTTGTATATTACAATGAATTTGGGCAGGCGTCTCGCCACAATAATAATTCGGCAGGTTCGCAAAGGGCACAGTGGACAGGGCTCGTCTTGCACCGAAGGTGGTCCAGAATGCTTCTGGCACTTTAAAAAGCATTCATTATAATGGAGAAGTAAACGGTACAAATGTTATAAATTAAAACGTAAATCAAAGGTATTATTTTTAATGGAGCAAGTGCTGAAAAGTAAATTGTCATCTGACAACATTTTCTATCTTGTTATTATAGAACCATAATAGTTTGCTCAGTCTGTCTACCTGGAGAAACCATTAACACTTTCTCCTGCAGATAACTTCCAGATGCTAATTATGTAAGCTAAAGCGGAGATATAAATCCTGAACAGTTACTCTTAATTAATAATTTGATGTGGTTACAGCTTATTGCCTAGATTATTATAAATATAATTACAGAAGCAGACAATGATTTTATTACCGTGATGATTAGTTCTGTTCCTGGAATCAATGGCTTACACCAATTCCAGGTTCTAGAAGAGAAAATCGAAAATAACATTTGAAGATTTGAAGATCTGATTTAATGTAACCAACCATAAAGTGTCCACCTCTCTTTGTCAAGTCAGCAAACCTTAATCTTGGCTCTATTAAAATGAATTTTTTTTTATTCATTGAAATTATACTGAAGGCTTAGCAAATATTCGCTGCTCCTGAGGCACGCAAAACATATGTTGGCAATAAACATGGTTGTGTTGATTTACTAAGGACTAGTTTACACTAGCTTTAATCCTCTGGAGCGCTCTTCAGAGGGCATTTGACAAGCAGTGAGGAAGTGTTATATCCCTTCCTTATAGCCTGTTTTAACCCCTAAAAATTTGTACCACTGCCCTGCATCCACATGGATAGCGCGTGGTTATGGGACAGGCACTGTCACCCACTGAATGCAATTGGGGGATAATGTCTTCTGCCCTGTGATGCAAAGCATACTGGCTGCAGCATGTGTTCACCCCCCATCCAATGCTTAAGTGGGAGAAGTTAGGGGGTGGGTAAAACGTAGCTCAACTATGTGTTTTAACCTCCCTGGCGGTGTTCCCGAGTCTGACTCGGGGTTAGATTTCTGTGCTACGATCGGAAACCCAGAGTCAGACTCGGGCTCGCCTCGCAGCATCCACAGAGACTGTTTACTTACCTTCTCTGTGGATCCAGCGATGCATCCGCGCTGTGTGAGCGAGCGGGTGCTCGCTCGATTCACACAGCGTCCCCATGTGCCGCCGATCTCCGTTCCCTGCGACGTTACGATGCACGGGGACGGAGAACGGCGCCAAATTCAAAAATGTAAACAAACACTATACATACAGTACACTGTAATCTTATAGATTACAGTACTGTATGTAAAAAATACACACCCCCCATGTCCCTAGTGGTCTGCCCTGTGCACTACATGTCCTTTTATATAATAAAAACTGTTCTTTCTCCCTGCAAACTGTAGATTGCCCATAGCAACCAAAAGTGTCCCTTTATGGCAAAAATTGTTTTAGAGCAGCTAAAAAACAGCGATAATAAATCAGAATCACTTGCAGAATTTAGCGATAGCGAGTTGTGGGGAAATTCATCATAAAAAAAAAAAAAAATAATGACAGCAAAAATTCTGCAACTGAGCAAATTTCAGTGATTTTGATTTGATTACATTATTGAATAATTTTTACTATAATTATATTATTATTTGTTGTAATTTTTTTATAATTATTTATTATATTATAATTTTTAATAAAAAAAAAAAAAAAAAATCATACCCGGGATGCCTATTAGACTCTTGTTTGGATAGATTTAAGTGAGTTATTCCTAAGAATTACAAGCCTACAGTATAAAACGCCAAATTCCCTTGCAAATAATGGTACCGCTTTCAGCACCTAAAATCTGAAAGAATTATACCGCCAGGGAGGTTAAAGCAGCTCAACCACAAATGTAAACAAGGAAGTAGAGCACGTTCACTTTCATTGTAAAATTTTCACTTATCTATGACCCCTTAACACTGAGGAGTTTTTCAGGTGGTACATCGCTAAAAATAGCGCCTAAATACCGCCTGAAAAACTCCTGCCCAGCATTCTGTGAAAGCCTGAGGGCGTGTTATTTAGATATACTGGGTCAGATTCTCAAAGAGATACGACGGTGTATCTCCAGATACACCGTCATATCTCTGTTTCTGAGCCTGGGTATCTATGCGACGTGATTCTTAGAATCACTTACGCATAAATACGACGTAGATCCGACTGGCGTAAGTCACTTACACCGTCGGATCGTAAATGCAATAATACGCTAGGTGGCGTTCCCGTCGATTTCTGCGTTGAATATGCAAATGAGTGTGATACGCCGATTCCCAAGCGAAGTTGCACGCCATCTACGTAGTTTACGTACGCGTAAGATTACCCCTGCTAGAAGGAGGGGTAACCTTGGGTAGGTCCGCCGTAAGCCATGTTAAGTATGGACGTTGGGACAGCGTCGTGTTTTTCCATCGTTTACGTAGTTTCCGTAACTCGTCGCGAATAGGCCTATACGTTAATTACATTGCCGTCGTATTTGCTTTATTTGCGGCGTACGCTGGAGCATGCGCAGTGGCCTACGTTTAAGGCCGGCGCATGCGCAGTTCGTTCGGCACAGGGACGCGCTTAATTTAAATACAGCACGTCCCCCTTCTTCACTATTTGAATTACGCGGCCTTACGCCGTCCGCTTTGCGCTACGCCGACACAAATTACAGAGCAAGTGCTTTGAGAATACAGCACTTGCCTGTAAAAACTGCATAGGCGTAGCATAAATGGGATATGATGCGCTACGCCGCGAATAAGCCATTTTTTAAGAATCTGGCCCACTGTATTTATTGGCGTATAACACGCACAGGCTTACCATTGCCATGAATGCAGCCTCACCATTGCCATGAATGCAGCCTTACCATTGCCATGAATGCAGCCTTACCATTGCCACGAATGCAGCCTTACCATTGCCATGAATTCAGCCTTACCATTGCCATGAATTCAGCCTTACCATTGCAACCAATGCAGCCTTACCATTGCAACCAATGCAGCCTTACCACTGCCATGAATGCAGCCTCGCATGTGCTATGAATGCAGCCTCACATGTGCCATAAATGCAGCCTCACATGTGCCATAAATGCAGCCTCACATGTGCCAAAAAGTGCAGCTTTACCATTGCCCTCAGTGCAGCCTGATCGATACCCATCTGCAGCCTCGGAGGGCAGAGGGAGGGGGGCGACGAGTGCAGACAGATTACAAACAGGAGAATCTCTTGTTTACTCTGTGGCCTCTTTAATACAAAGTCCCGCCACCTATGATAGACAGAACAGTCATCCAATGGCATCCCAGGAGATGGGACTTTCAATACAGACGCTCCTGAGTAAACAGGAGATTCTCTTCATGTAATCTGACGGTGATCGTCCCGCCCCCTACCTGTCCCCTCCAAGGCAGCGCCGATAAATACTGGATATATCTTTTGTGGCCCTGGGGGCCACAAACAATATATATATCCAAATCCCCAGGGGGGCCATATTAAATCAACAGGGGGGCGCATTTGGCCCGCGGGCCGGACTTTGGACATGGCTGGTGTAGGGAATCGCCGGCTAAAAAAAAAATGATATCTGAATGATGCCTGCAGCTGCAAAGCCCAGGACGTCATATGACGGCATATGTTATGGAAGTGGTTAAGCCATCTTATTGCCTCAATATAGCCTTAGGACATTTTTGATATTACACAGTATGAAGTTGCATGTGAAATTCAAACAAAAGAACAGCAAATAGTTGTTGGACATGGGAGAAGATCTTTTGTCATAAGCAGTAGGACTGATGCTTTTACAAGCCTAAAATTTAAACCCAATTAAACTGAGAGGTGATAACTCAGACCTGGCTACCTCTACATCCAACAAGAATGCTGGTGATGGTCAGAGACCAGGCTGCTAATTCAGATTATACTTGACAGAAAATTCCACCTGGATTTTTATTTATTCATTCAATTTATGAATATGATATAATTAGCTATGTACACTGATGTCATTGGGGGCTGCTGATAGTCTACACTGACTTGACAGTATAAATATGCAGCAATTAATGAATATGTTGATGCATTCAGATCTTGATACTAATTGATTCACCGATATGACAACTAGTAAAATATATTGCTTAACTTAGCTCTCCAATCTACTGTATTTCCATAATGTCATTTTTCCTGCATGATAAACTAATAATGTGGTTACATTGAAGGAGGGCTGGCAAATGTCAAGTGCACATATATTATTTCAGTTTTCAGTAATGCATACCGTGCATATTGGGGAAGGGAAAATGCTGTTAAGATTTGTTTTCTTTTTAATTTTTAGAAAACAAAACTGTAAAAAAAGCAAAAAAATAATTTAAGTTTGTAATAAATATAATTTTGATGAAAGTAAAATAGTAGCTCTTCTTACTTTTTTCTTGTCTTTTTTGAAATATCAGAATTTTTGCTTGTTAGATGATAGAAGACCTTAGTTTTAATTCAAGCTGTTTACCACTTTACACAAATATTGCTGCAATAAAAGAGTACCCAGGGCTGACTGAGGCATTTGTTAGCACATCAAAATTGGATGGATAATAGCAATTTACACTCAAAATCTATAACAATTCTTGCGTTTATTGAGTCGTTTAGCCCTAAGGCAATGTCACACCATTTATTTTCGAATTTTCTTTACATCAGCTACAGATTTTCTGTTATTAGTATTGTTTTGCTTGGAAAAATGAATTTTAGTCAATTAAAAGCCAGACACAGCAATTCCTTACATGAGGTGGCTCTTTTGAAAGCTTTGGTGTATGTGTGTGTATATATATATATATATATATATATATATATATATATATTATATATATATACACACACACACACAGTGTATATAGGCAAGAAAAAGCATGTGAACCCCTTGAAATTGGTTTTCGACAGTCACTTGCCATTAAATATGCTTAAGCTGATAATACAAACAATTCTAATTTCTTGCGTCTTTATAAAAACACACTTTGTCATTCAAAGTGTGACTGAAAGCTGTTAATTGGCCTGGGCAGGAAGTGGTGAAAGTGCCCTGTATTGAAAGCAGGGATGGACTGGCCATTGGGACTGCGGGGAGTTTTCCCGGTGGGCCGATGGCTCAGTGGGCTGGCTTCAGTGACAGCGAACCGCTGGAGGATAATGTGAGTGAACCCTTTGAGTTTGAAGCTGGTCGAACCTCCTTTGGCAGCAATTACTTCAAGCAAGCACTTTCGATAGTTCTGCATCAGACCTGCATAATGTTCAGGAGTAGAGTTGAGCGGACACCTGGATGTTCGGGTTCGGCCAAACTTCGGAAAAAAGACCGGGTTCGGGACCCGAACTTGACCCGAACTTGAACCCGAACCCCATTCAAGTCAATGGGGACCCCAATTTTTGACTGCTAAAATGTCTCTAAAAAAGTAATGGAAAGGGCTAGAGGGCTGCAAATGGCAGCAAAATGTTGGTAAGAGCATGGCAAGTACTCTGCAAACAAACGTGGATAGGGAAATAACTTAAAATAACATAAAATACATAAAAATAAAAAAACAATAATCTTGACCTAGGAGGATGAGGTCCATATGGAGTAGGAGTTTGAGGTGGCGGTGGATGTGGCGGTGTAGGTGGAAGCGGCGGTGGAGAAAACACTTCTACCAAGCTTCAGTTGGGGGACAGCCATCCTGACATTACCTTGTAGGATATTTTGGTAACTTTGGGAATACATTTTTCACTCGATTATGGTAAGTGGTCCAGGCACTAAGGCAGCGAAGCAAGGCAAAATTGTGACAAAATTGTGACGTTTCATCCACCGTACTTGACTGTTGGGATGGTGTTTTGATGGTGGTAAGCTGTTTCCATACATAGTGTTGAGTATTCTTCCCGAACAATTCAACCTTTGTTTAATCAGTCCACACAGCAACTTCCTGGTAGCAATACTGTTTGCCAGGGTGCTCTTTGGCAAACTTCAGGCAAACCAACAGCATAATATTCATTGTTGATGGAGACAGTGAAGTTCCACTTTAAAGTGGAACTAAATAGAGTAAGGAAGGGTTATACCTAGGAATGCACCAATACTGATAACGGTATTAATATCGATAATGCTACCGAGTACTTGCAAAAGTATTGAGTGTGGCAGGCTGGTGTTTCTTTGTTAGGGGGGCAGAAAACAATCACCCACGGCGCCTCAAATGACCCCACTGTCTGAGGGTTTACCAGCACTTACCCCATTTGCGGAGGGGATCGGCAGGCACATACGGGATCGGCGGGCACATCGGGCAGGGGGCATCTGACAGAGTCTCCTGTGTCCTCTTCCCTTCTGAGATCATGGCAGCTTCGGCCGTGCGTCTCCTCCCCTCCTCCTAGGCATCCAATAGCCTGACCTTTCAGCCAATCGGGAAATGGGTAACAGACCCACGCTTCCTAATTGGCAGAGAGGCGATTCAGTGTTAGAAAAGCAAAAAGTCATTTGCTTTTCTAACACACCTGAGTGAGCTCCAAGCGCAATGCTCTGTGCTGTGAGTCCACCCTATTTTTAAGCCTATTAAAGCCTATGGCTCTAATCAGGTGCTTCAAAAAACCTCCCCACCACTGTAATTCACAGGGCCGGCATCCTGAAAGGGGCCAGGCGCATTCCTGTCCAAATCACATATGCCATCCCTCCTGTGTGATCCCAGTATAGAAAGACAGGAAAGCTACATCTAAGAAGAGCAGCAATGGGCAAACAGTATATTAAAAAATGTTCTGTTATCACAAGTCACGTGGTAAAAGTAAATAATATATCTTGCATGTCAAATCCAAAACCACGGCTGCTTGCAGTTCTCATAATGCTGGAGGAGATGCATTGGTGGCCCATCCCCAAGCTGACATCATTTCCGCCCTATACCGACAGGTGTCCCAAAACTTCCTACATCTCCTCTAATCATGTAAACACTGCAAGCTACCGTGGTTTTGGATTTGACATGCATTATATATTATGTGATAATATAATTTTTTTTTAATAAAGTGTTTGTCCATTACTGCACATCTTAGATGGCACTTCCCTGTCTGTCGGTTTGAGCCCATTTTCATTTTGTACGGGCTCAAAACGCACTGCAAAAGTTTCGGTACTCGGTATCAGTGAGCACTTGACCAAAAGTATTGGTACCCATACTCCCTGGTAAAAAAAAACAGTATTGATGCAAACCTAGTTATAACCCAGTTGTTTTCCATCTGTTTCCCACTGGGGAGATTTGCCACAGCTTCCTTTCCAACAGCCAAAACATAAAGCTAGATGAAGTCCCCCCAAAGCAAAGGAATCCATGGTTGTGATTGTCACCAAGCTCACCAGAACTAGTGTCCTCATTGGAAGATGTCCTTTTTATTTCCATTCTGTTAAGAACCGAAAATTTGGGTCTTTCTTCACTTTTGGTAATAATGGTAAACAGGACAAATAGGGTAAATCTTACTAAGATAGCAATAAAAACCTGACAGGTATTTTAATTACCCTACAGTACATTCCAGAAAGTTTTGCCATTAGTTAGACTCTAGGTAAAATTATTACTTTAGTTCTGAAGTTTTCTCAATTTGCTGCAATTTTTTTTTAAATGGGCATGAAAATAAGTGTGTCAGAAGAATGGCCAAAGGAGAAGTGGCAATATTGCCAATACTCGACATGACCGCATCTGGTGAACTTCTGTGCACATTGATGCAAGCGGCATGGTGAATTTGTGCGCTCAAGTGCATGAGATCGCCATTAGGAATGCGCGTATGTGGTGGCACGCACATGACGTGATAGATGCTGGAGCCGTGTATTTTGATCTTGGATTCCCTGTTACCAACCCGGCTTGCCTCTGACCTGTCCCAGCTCCATCCCCAGGTATGACCCCTCGATTGTACTACGGACTCTGCTGCTGCCTGATTACTTGTGTTTGACACCGGCTTGTACTACTGACCTTGCTGCTGCCTGTTTATCTGTGTATGTCCCTGGCTTGTTCCTGCTGTCTGCCTCTGCTCCTGACTGATCAACCCGCAAGACCCTGGCCTTGGCTCCTGATCTTGTTTCCTGTCTCGCCCTGTTGCCAAGTATGCCTGGAACTTCTGAGGGACACCTTCCCTACAGTGCATCCTGCTTGTTCCTACCACTATCTGGTGATTAGCTCCTGAGCTTTTCAGGCTACCAAAGCTGACAACCCATGCTTCTCTGGGCACCACATGTCCTGTATCACCTTCAGGGGTGTTCTGCACTCAGCCACAAGGGAAGCCTCCAACCAAGTATGTGACAAAGAGTGTGCCAGAGTGATGGTAAACTAAGACAATACAGATAAGAACAGAGATGCTATGGTTCTCGCTATGCAACCTGACTGTTACTTTGCCTAGCGTGGTTAAAAACTTTAAAGGTTAACTCCACTTCCGTGAAAAAAGAAATATAGAAAATACAAAAAAAATGATATAGCAAAAATGATATAGCATATACAGTACAATTGTTGCACAAGCCCAATTGTAATGTGGTATTAAAACAGTATCCAAATGAACCTCAGAGCAAAATCGAGTAGGAGTCACAACACGCACTTCATATAGGCAATGAACTGCTTCTATGTTTCCCAACTTTGCTCTTGACCTTTGTGATTTTCAGTCTCTCCTTACATTCTGTTTACAGGTCTCACTAGCTCAAGCTGACATGTAAAAACAGACGTAAATCAGCTAGGGTAGTAACTCAACTCCCTTGCTCCCTCCCCCCAAATGGCTCAGTCCAACATTTCAGAACAAAGGATAGGCTCTGTTTTCAGGATCGTATCATGTGTACAATGGTAATAAAAAATAAAAAAATAACTTCAAAAAATTAAAGACTCCCTTTTAAAAAGAATGTATAGTTTTTATTTTAGATCTACAGTAAATTTTAAATAAATCAAGTACGTAATAAATCATCTTTTTAGTGCACATTCATTAATATCATTTATATAGTTTGGGCCAGATTCTCAGAGGCGTTACGACGGAGTATCTCAGATACCCCGTCGTATCGCCTTTTTTTTTTAGTCGTATCTATGCGTGTGATGCTGTGCATCACTTTTGCATAGATACGCTTCTACATCCGACAAGTGTAATCCAATTACACTTTCGGATCGTAGGTGTAATGACAACTCCGGCCACTAGGTGGCCTTTACGTTGTTTTTTCATTTGCATATGCAAATGAAGTAGTACGCCGATTCTCGATCGCTTTTACGCCGCCCCGTCGTCGCGTACGTCGTTTTCGTTCGCGTAAGGTTACCCCAGCTTCTATGTGGAGTAACCTTACGAGGTCCCGTCGGATGCCGTCGTGTCCCGTCGGATGCCATGTTAAGTATGGCCTCGGGACCGCGTCGTGTTGTGCGTCGTTTACGTCGTTTGCGTACGTCGATTCTCAATGGGGCTGGCGTACGCTGCGATTACGTCGTTTACATTGAGAAAATGTGACGTCCTTTGGAGCATGCGCACTGGGCTTTTTCCCCGGCCGGCGCATGCGCAGTTCGTTCGACGCGGGGGCGCGCTTAATTTAAATACAAGCCGCCCCATTTGAATTGCGCGGGTTTACGCTGCGCGATTTACGCGACGTAAGCGAAACCTACGGAGCAAGTGCTTAGAGAATAAAGCACTTGCTCCAGTACGCAGCGGCGGCGTAGTGTAACTGGCTTACGCTACGCCGCCGAAAATATTGGAGAATCTGGCCCTTAGTTGTTAATTACAATTCTAAGGGGCCGCATTATTTGTTCATTACATACAAGTTCCAAAAGAAGATACGTATACTGCTCACCACAGGCTCCACTGCGAAAAATCTGGGTGCCATTCTAGCTCATTACACTCCTGTGTGTTCAGTCAGAAAACAAAATGAATCACCGTAATCCAGGCTGCAAGCAACTCTTCTTGTTTATTAGAATGGCAGCATGTTTTTTGCTGGAGAACCTTTAAGAAAGAGTCCACAGTGCGGTAAATGATTTTCTTTTCTATCTCTAATTACTAAGGTTTTGCTTTACTGCTTCTTCTCACAATGTAAGTCAAGAAGTTGAACGATTCATTAAACAATGTTCCCCCTATGGAAAGGGATGGTTGGCACTAGGGTTTACATTCAAATTACTATTCCTTTATTAAAGCGGTAGTAAACCCCGCAGATTTTTTTTTCTTAAACCTGTAAGGCAAAAGGCATAATGAGCTAGTATGCCGCACTCTTCAGCTGGGAACTCAGAGTGCATGCACTGTTGAAGTCAGCAGCTGCATACAAGGGGAATATCTCCTGAACCGTACAGGTTTAGGAGATATTCTTTTTACATACAGGTAAGCCTTATTATAGGCTTACCTGTAGGTCAAAGTGAAAAAAATCACTTTACTACAGCTTGTACAGAGCTGTAAATCTGTGGGAAGGTTGCAGTATCTAATACACTTGTTTTCCTTGAATGTTTCCCCTTTGCACCTGATATCTTAAAAGAGAAGTTTTTTTTGCTAGTCATACTTACCTAGGTGGATGAAGAATCTGTCCCCCCGTGTCTCTGCACTGAGAAACAAGCCACCGAACACCGCAGATGGCTCGGTTCTGACTCCTTCCCGAGCGGAGTGATGCTGACTGTCAGGCAGCATTGCTTCTGCTCTACTTCTCCATGCTCATTGGAGCGCTGAGCAGTGGAGGGGCGGGGAGCGGCCATCTCAGCTGAGACTGTCATCAATCAAGGCAGCTGGCGGATCCAGACTTAGAAGTTGGGATGACGCGATGCCCCGACTGATGGCAGTGACGTCAGCAGAGACCGCTCTCCACTGAAAAAGGGTCACAGGAGTGCAAAATCAATTGCACTCCTGTGACCCAGAGGAGAAGCCCAGACTAAAAAGCTCAGGCTGGACTTCTCCTTTAACTATCTCAACAGTTGTTAAAAAATAAAGGTAGAGTGAATGTTATTGGATTGCTGTTTGTTTTATAGGCAGTGTGATAGGAGCCGGTATTAAAGCGGAGTTCCGCCGAAAAAAGAAATTAAAAGTCAGCAGCTACAAATACTGCAGCTGTTGACTTTAAATATTAGGACTCTTACCTGTCCTAGGTGCCCATGATCATAGGCGTGCGCACATAGGGTGTAGGGTGTGCCTGGGCACACCCTAATCACCCTGTACTGTGCAGATTCCCCCTGCTGCCTGGCTGCAGAGAAAGGGACTGGGGAATCTCTGTCCTCAGTCCCTTGCTCAGTCTCAAAAGTTAGACATCAGGGGTCTGTTTAGACCCCTGATATTTCACCAAAGCTCCCAAACAGGGTTTCTAAAAAGAAATAAAAAAAAATAATATTTAAAAAAATGAATAAATTTTTTTAAAAAAAAATAATAATAATAATAATACAAATATAGATAAACTACTGACACCGATATCTGTCCTGCTGACAAAGCCCTACTGACTTGCCAACTGCCATATATGGTATATTACACACGCATGTGTGTTTGAGCTTTGGTGTGCACACCCTAATGCAATAGGCTGCGCACACCTATGCCCATGATGTTGGCACCCAGGCACCCAGAACAGCATCTGTCCCCAAACTCTCTGGTGGAGGCGATGCCATCTTCGGTAAGGCAATCAGGAAGTGAAGCCATGCAGCTTCTCTTCTTGGTTCCCTACTGCGCATGTGTGAGTCGCGCTGCGCGAACCTACTAATCCCTGCTGTCTTTTGGGACATGCGTGTCTCCCAGAAGACAACAGGGGGGGGGGCGGAGTAGGCGTTGGGCGTGATGTAGGTTGCCGCGGCGACCTATGCCTGGAAGTGGGAGCAAATACCTGGTTTACACAGATATCTGCTCCCTCCTCCCCCTGAAAGGTGCCAAATGTGACACCGGGGGGGGGGGGGGGGGTCATAAAAGCAGAAGTTCCATTTTTGGGTGGTACTCCGCTTTAAAAAGGCAATACATCACCATGTTCTTCTCATCATATTAGAAAACCTGTAGGTCCTGTCCAAAAATTAAAGTTTTATAGCACATATATTAGAGCAACAATATCAGAATAAAAAGAATCAGTGTGTCACATATGGTTTTCAGTATAAATAGTTATTTAATTTCTGAAGAAAACCCATAAAACTCAACATCATATATGTACTGGTATAGTTATTAGTACTATGTGATGTGTCTGATATTATAAGAAGATCGGACAGCAAAGTAGCAGCTGGGACTTGGCATAATGATGTGCTTAGGTATATTACACCTACATGTACACATAATGGGCTGAGAGGATTATTCAGTATATATTCAATTTATAAGGATTACAGCTATTAATATATCTTGAAATAATTACTGTTAAGCTGACCATACATGGTCCAGTTTTGTTCTTTCAGCCAACTGGCCCGATTCCCCCATTCACACATTTAATGTGGATGCGGAAATCCTCCCTGCGGTCATTGCTGACCAGCACTGCAGTACTGATCGAATGGAACCAGCAGGAACATTTATAAGTCAATCTTTTGAACAGGAGCAGTCATAGATGGATCGAAATTCGGCCAGTTTATACCGAAGCGGCTAAATTTCCATCCATCTACTGAATAGCCAGCTTTAGTTGTGTAATTTGCTTCTTTATTAAGTATTGTTTACTGCGGCAAATAAAACAAACATTAGTGTTTACCGTCCAATTTACATGTCTGTGTTGTGGTAATGCACAGCAATGCAGGTCTATGTTCTGAATGGTATCAAAATATGATGTTTAAATGATATCCTAATGCCCCAAGGCAGGGGTCTCCAAACTGCGGCCCAAGGGCCAGATGTGGCCCTTTGCTAGCTTCTATCCAGCCCTTGGGGCACTATTCCTTCCACTGATATGAGGCACTATTACTCCCACTGACATCAACAATGGGGCACGGTTTCTTCCACTGATGGGATACTATTCCTCCTACTAATAGGAGTACTACCCCTCCCATTGACCACCAATCCTGAGGCCATATTTATTCTCACTGAAGCCAACATTTTTTTCCTGTGTCCGGCCCTCCTAAAGTATAAAGGACAATAAACTGGCCCTTTGTTTAAAAAGTTTGGAGACCCCTGCCCCAAGACATGGTAGAGCATGTGTTATCTTACAAAAAAGGTCACGTCTAATTTTCAGGATCTCAGGGTGCTTTGGTAGTCCACTTATTTCAATGCACGTTAAAGTGGTTGTAAACCTATTTACACCACTTGTACCTACAGGTAAGCCTATAATAAGGTTTACCTGTAGGTACTGTAAATATCTACTAAACCTGCACAGTTTAGGAGATATTTACCATATGTTCTTGCGCCGACGTCATGAGCCATTTCTTCAGCGGCCATGCCATGACCAGTGGCTACCTGGCATACGGCTCCGGACAAATTTGGTAGCACGCTTACAATGTTGCTGGGTCAGCTTCAAGGTCACAGAAGCATGTAGTCACACTGTGAAGCTGGACATTAATCTCGATCAGCCCGGGAGTGAAATGCTATCCTGCCTTTGGGGTGTTACACCCTTCTAGGTTTAGGGAAGCTGATAGGTAGATTTAGTTTGGCCCCACTGTGATGAGTAGAGCAGGAGTTGATTGGTTAGGGGGGCTCGGGTTTTCACAGGCTGCTGCTCTGCTAGAGATTTCTAGAAAATAGTAGGATGGAAAGCAGAGACCACAGTGTGGATATTTATGGAACTTCAGCGATTTACAGAAGGTGGGGGTGGGGGAGAGAGAACCCATAAATAGTCTAGGAAGCACAAGGGGGATTTGAGCATGCTGGTGTAAGGCAGCATTCTAGGATCTCGCCATCCTGGGCAGAAGCCACTCTGAAGATGCCTGGGGTCCCAAGTTGGCTTAGAAATCAGGAGAAAGCTCACTGGAGGAAAGCTAGGAAGAAGCTGTAGGAGAGAGCCCAAGTTGTCTAGAGGCTGAGTGAATCTTCACCTCCTTTAACAGGAAAGAGCCTGATGGATAACAGTGGGAGGCAACCGGTGGTCCTGTGTGCAAAAATGAGTGTAGTGCTTTAGTCCCTGGGAAGAGGACCGATCACAGGCAGCAATCAGATTCTGTCAGAGCCTGGATTTAAACCCGGAACCTCTACTGTGTCAGGCAATGTCTCTTCTTGCTGAGCTATCTAAACCTGTCTTGAACCCTGAACCCTTTGCTCCATGAACTTCCTGATTTAAAGGGGTTGTACAGGAAAAAAATGTTTTCCCTAAATAGCTTTCTTTACCTTAGTGCAGTCCTCCTTCACTTACCTCATCCTTCCATTTTGCTTTTAAATGTCCTTATTTCTTCTGAGAAATCCTCACTTCCTGTTCTTCTGTCTGTAACTTAACACCGTAATGCGAGGCTTTCTTACTGGTGTGGCGAAAGCCTCTTGAGGGGGGAGGGGGCGAGCAGGCAAGTCAGGACACTCTCTACTTTTCAGATAGAGAAAGGAGCTGTGTGTTAGTAGGCGTCCTGACACTCCTGCTCGCCCCCTCCCCCCTCAAGAGGCTTTCTCCACACCAGGAAGAAAGCCTCGCATTACGGTGTTGAGTTACAGACAGAAGAAGAGAAAGTGAGCATTTTTTAGAAGAAATAAGATCATTTAAAAGCAAAATGGAAGGATGAGGTAAGTGAAGGAGGACTGCACTAAGGTAAAGGAAGATATTTAGGGAAAAAAAACTATTTCCTATACAACCCCTTTAAGCCATGTCTCCGCACTTCCTGTTTGCCAAATTATTGTGCTCTCTCAGCCAGTAACTCGCTCCTGTCTTCCCTGCTGCTGTCCATATTTTGCTACCACACTTTATCAACCCTTGGCTTGATCCTCGACTATGCTTCTGTCTGATTCCAACCTGCATCTACACATTACTGATCTTTTGCCTTGTCTCCTGACTATGCTTCTGTTTGCTCCCTACCTGCTTATCCGCTATTGGACACTGGCTTGCTTACCTCTTGGTGGGAAGATTCTGAGGATCGCTCCGCTGATCCCCGCTGAGCAGGCAGATGACAGGTCTGTCTCTGCACACTGTGCAGGGACCAACTTGTCCGAGAGCCGCTCTGCCCTATGGGGGATTGGATGACGACAGACCGTAGAGTCCATCGTCATCCAATCCGATCCGCTAGATGGAAGGAAAAGTAGGGGTTTCGTCCGTTTGGAGACTCCTGCGCTAGATGGAAGGAAAAGTAGGGGTTTCGTCCGTCACACTTTGGCGGGTCGGATGTCAGCGGGCATGTCACCACTGACATCAGTGGCTCCATAGAGGTACACAGAGCGCCCATTCAGGTCCGCCTAAAAAACATGTGAAAGGGCCAAAAGTAGTTAGCAGTTCTACAGTTCCGGGGTATCCCCATCCAAGTTCATTATTCCTCAATAAAAAATAAATAAAAAAAAGAAACCCCTAGACTGATTCCTGAGCCAGAGAAAGACTGCAAAAATACAGGGCCAGATCCACATACAAATAGATCGGCGCAGTGTATCAGAGATTCACTACGCCGCCGTATCTTACCTGGCTTAACTTTGAATCCTGGAAGAATTTGCGCCGTAAGTTACAGCGGCGGCGGAATTCAAATTGGCGAGTAGGGGGCGTAATTCATTTAAATGAAGCGCGTCCCCGCAGGCGATCGAACTGCGCATGCTCCGTTCAGAAATTTCCCGCCGTGCATTGCGCTAAATTACGTCGCAACAAAGTTATTTTTTTGACTATCGTAAATTACGTACATTCCTATTCACGGACGACTTACGCAAAAATTTAAAAAAATTCACATTTTGACGCGGGAACGACGGCCATACTTAACATGGCAACTCTAACTATAGGCCGGATTAAAGCAGCTTTAACTATACGCCGGAAAAAGCCAACTAGAGACGCCGTAAGAGATTGCGACGGCCGCGCGTACGTTCGTGGATCGGCGGAAAAAGCTCATTTGCATACCCGACATGGAAAACGACATGAACGCCACCCAGCGGACGCCAAAGTATTGCATCTTAGATCCGAAGGTGTACGAAGACGTACGCCTGTCGAATCTAACCCAGAAGCCGTCGTATCTTGGTTTGAGGATTCAAACTAAAGATGCGACGCGGGAACTTTGAAAGTACGCCCGTGTATCAGTAGATACACCGGCGTACTCTCTCGGTGGATCTGGCCCATAGTGTGCCTGACTGTGTGTGTGTGTCGAGGGGAGGAAATAAGCCCAAACTACCAGTGGTTCTTGTGGGGTTGCGCCACACACAGATAACTTTCATTAGACTTGCCATTTATGGAAAGAAGATATAAGTAATTACATTTGTGGGCTGGTGCCCACAGACTTTGCTGTTGTTTTGTATATATCAATGTAATTTAAGTCCTATTAGGTAATACAGTAATCATTGCAAAGCCTTTCTAGTACAGAAAAAGTTATAGTCCCCCTAGATGCTTAACATACCATTAAAAATATCTCCCCAAAATAATGTGACACAGAATATGCACAAGCTCTAAAATGCCTAGCAATATAAAATTCTACCCACACAACTAGGTACATACACACAATGCCCCTAATAATCTCATTTTCTCAACTGTCAGTTCCTACATTCTGTAATGTATAGCATTTTAATGAGCAGTATTTGGAGAAAACCAAATTATGAGAACAGACAGGAAAGAGGAATTCTCCATGTGTCTATTGCGAGGTCAGCGGGTTGGGCAAAGTCAGGAAAGCTACTGACAGATACAGTATACAGGACGCAAAGCAGCCAAAAGGAATCCACACAACAAGACAGCATGACAATGAAATTAGTACATATCTGGAGGCACTGCAAACCTTACAGTAGGCTGTTTACCTAACTATAGAGAACAACAAAATTGGCAGAAATTTAAATATACTAGCAAAAAGAAAGCTAAATGAAAAGACAAACAAAAGGACGTAAATGGTTCATTATTTGATTGTAATACAATGTATAAGCTATAGCTAATTAAATAAACCAAGAGATTCAGTCAAATTCATATACCTTATCAGTGAAAGTTGTCAACAAAACATTGATATTTTCATAGACAACCTCCTGAAATGTTTTACAGAAACATCCCCCAAAAAATTACTACATTTTCGGTAATGATACCTCTGTTCACACCTTTACAATGCAAAAATACAAATGATAATATGCATGTTACTACAATCTGTGAAAATGCACTTGTTGTGGTGCGATGCCATCAATTCTTAAAGGGGTTGTAAAGGTAATTTTTTTTTCCCTAAATAGCTTCCTTTACCTTAGTGCAGTCCTCCTTCACTTACCTCATCCTTCAATTTTGCTTTTAAATGTCTGTATTTCTTATGAGAAATCCTCACTTCCTGTTCTTCTGTCTGTAACTACACACAGTAATGCGACACTTTCTCCCTGGTGTGGGGAAAGCTTCTTGAGGGGGGAGGGGGCGAGCAGGAGTGACAGGACACCCACTAACACACAGCTTCTTTCTTTATCTGCAAAGTAGAGAGCGTCCTGACCCTCCTGCTCGCCCCCTCCCCCCTCAAGAGGCTTTCTCCACACCAGAGAAAAAGTGTTGCATTACTGTGTGTAGTTACAGACAGAATAACAGGAAGTGAGGATTTCTCAGAAGAAATTAAAAAGCAAAATGGAAGGATGAGGTAAGTGAAGGAGGACTGCACTAGGGTAAAGGAAGCTATTTAGGGAAAAAAATGTACCTTTACAACCCCTTTAATGATCCCCGAATGAATCTTGCCAATGCCCATGTGTTTTAGTGCACCACAAGCATTATACAACACTGTGGTGTACTGCCTTAAAAGTACATACACATGAAAGAGCATCCTAGTGAATAAAGGCCATCCTGGCCAAGACGCGTGTTGGGGCCTTACTTGGAGGATGGGACTGCTATGTTCATTTATGTGATTATATCATTATATTATTATAATATGTCAACCAGGCTGCTGAGCCGTGATCTTACCCTGCTGATCTGTGGATTTCAGGAGGAGAAGTGTAGAACTACCATCTCCCCATCACATGCACAGGATCCATGGACCAGCCATAACATTAGGACAGGAGCCACTCACTATTATGGACACTTGCAAGGCCTCCCTATATTTTGGTTTCAGATGGGACCCTATGCAGGGTCCTGAGCTGAAGTTGAGGTCTGGTTACAGTGGCCCGGATGCCCAAGAGAGATGTGTCTTGACCCTATAGACCACATCTTCATCAGAGCTCTCCATCAACTAGCTACCACTGTTCCTGTCCCAAGTAAAGATGAGCTCCGGCATGTTTGCACAGCCCACGTGCAGAGCCCGCCAGGAAGTTGGCACCGCGCTGCGCTAATCACACACATCGAGACATTGTCCGATGCTTGGCTGCAGAGTCTGGGAAATGTCTGCCTGCCTGTGATTAGCGCAGCACGGTGCTGAATTCCTGGCGGGCTCTGCACATGGGCTGTTCGAACACGCCAGAGCTCATCCTTAGTCCCAAGCCAACTGTCCCAGTTCTATAATGCACACTAATCTGCGCTGGGACCTAATCAAAGTCCCATAGTTTAGATCAGTCCATATTATGGAAACATTATGGAAACATGTCCCTATTATGGGGGTGCCCACAAAAGGGAAGAATAAAGTCACATAGACACTCACATCCTTGTTTTGAAAGTCTCTTGGAATCCTCTACCTCGTATGAACTACTTCCTGCAAGGAGAGGACCACACCCACAAGGAAGAGGGCACCATAGCAGAAGCCACTACTGACCTAACTTCTTCGTACACACTCTTTTTACCCCCTCCCCTAATTTAATGGTAAAAAAAAATCTTGCGGAAATATAGCAACATGGTGACAGTTACTTGCTTCCCACTGTTATATTATTCAAAATTCCATAGCTCTGTCCTTCCTAGATTCTACTAGAGTGGCTACTGGTGACAAGCTTCTACTAGGCTGACCCAAAAATGACACCTGTGCTTGATCTGCTGATTCTTGTGATTGTTTAGACATTGCTAATCTGTGCAGGAAATAAATAAATTAGGATTTTTTCTTAAACTTCGTGAAATCCTGCTTTTTAGATCCGAGAACTACCTACTGCCCCAGGCTTCTGAGGAGGCAGCTTGGAGGCGCTGGCTTTGTTACATAGTTACATAGTTAGCCAGGTTGAAAAAAGTCTATCTAGTCCAACCACAAAAATAAATAAATTAAAAGATATCGTACAATCCCATATACCCAGTTCTAGACCCACAGTTGATGCAGATGAAGGCGAAAACCACCAGGGGAGCATGCTCCAATTTGCTACAGCAGGGAAACAATTTGTTCCTAATCCCCCTAGATGGAATCAGCTTTTCCCTGAATGCATGCGCATTCTTAGCCCATAAGTGCATAACTTTACATTTATCAACATTAAACCTCATCTGCCACATAGTCGCCCAATTAGACATTGAGGTTGGCTTTTAAATTGGAGACATTCTGTAAGGACGTTATTCCACTGCATAGCTTGGTGTCATCTGGACAGAAGTGTTACTTTTGATCCCAGACCCAATATCATATATAACTGTATATGCAACTTGGGGAAAAGTGGAAGCAGCATTTATGTAAGTGGGGTTGTAAAGGATAATTTTTTTATTTTTTTAAATAACAAACATGTTATACTTACCTCCACTGTGCAGCTCGTTTTGCACAGAGTGACCCTGATCCACGTCTTCTGGGGTCCCTCGTTGGCTGTCTTGGCTCCTCCTCGCATCAGCTAATTAATGGGAAGCTCTCTCACAAGGTGGTTAACTTTTGTGCCCGCTCCCATGATACTGCGGGCAGCTATAGCCGCCGACTGTATCACTTGGCCCCGCCCCTGGCACGCTGCGTCATTGGTTTGATTGACAGCAGCGGAAGCCAATGGCTGCGCTGCTATCAATCCTCTAATGACTGAGCCTGCTAGTTGACAACGCGGGACTTTCGAGGGCTCAGGTAAGTAATGGGGGGGCTGGGGGGCCGCCAAACATCAGATGTTTTTTCAAAAAAACTTGAAGCTTTACACCCCCTTTAACAAAAACATGATTTGATTTGGCAAAGGTTAACTGTTTATTAATGAGTGTAGAAAAGTAGATGCTATGTTGCCTTTAAATAAAAAGGGGTGACAGGTCCTTTTTAACACATTTCTATGGTGAGCAATGGGTCTAATGCTAGGTTGGCATTACTCTGTAGAAAGCACTCTGCCTTATTTTGGAGGCAACACCCAATACATATTCAGTTGTCTGCCATGTTTCCATATATATAAAAAAAAAGCTGGTCCTAGAATACTAGGAAATCTATTATTTTTATAGACATGGAACTTTCAGGAAAAACGCAATCATTCTGCATTTATATACTGCCCATAGCTTCCTGTGCAGTAAAAAACTGGTGTGAACTGGCATTATCACCAGACAGTAAAAACATTATACCTTTTTGATTTTCTAATGCAAAAATGTTCCTAATTATTAGAAACCACCTAAGGTGTATCTATCAACAAAACAAAATGTTATTTTCATTTTGGGTAAAGTAGGGAATAGTTAAAACCCTTGTCAGTTTATTTTTTGTATTTTTTTTTTTTGCTGTCTTTCTACCTTTTGGGAAATTTACCTTTGCTTCCTGCCCCAGAGAAATCTTCCAAAATTAAGGAAATGCCCCATCCTAGACAGCTGTCTAGGTGTCCCCATTGGAACATTTCTCATCACCTCCTGTCCTGTAAACAACTGTTTTGGATTTCCCATCACTTTCTGTCTCAATAACAATGGTCATCACCAGTAAAAATAGAGGGGCCAATGTCCCCGATGGCAACACAGACATCAAAATAAACTTGACTCAGGGTCTAACTCAGCATTTCTGAACCTTTTTAACATAGAGGAACCCATGAAATAACTTTCCGGGTTTCAAGCAACCCCTGCCAAAAATTTGCAACATCTACAGTTTACTGATTACTGGGATCAGGATCAATAGGAAGAATTACTTATTTTATATAACCAAAAAAGATCATTGGTGATGTGTTAAAAAATAAAATAAAAAATACGTATATAAGGGGCAGAAATTTCTCATGGCTCAAGGAACCCACGTCAGTCTCTGGAGCCACAGAACCCTGGTTGAGAAAGGCTGGTCTGACCCTTCCTTATTCTATCTAAAACTGAAAAAAAAAAACAGGTATTGCTTAAACATATCCACAGAGACCCAATATCACCACTGGACATCTTTACTAGAGATAAACAGCTCACTAAAAGTAGGCAGCAGAATGCTGCAGGGAAACCTATGAAGACTAAGGGCCAGATTCACATAGAATTTCGCTTGCGTATCATAAGCCATTTGCACTACGCCGCCGTATCGTACTAGAGCAGGTGCCGTATTCTCTAACCATTTGCTCCGTCGTTTGCGTTGGCATAGCGAAAATGGCCCAGCGTAAGCCCGCGTAATTCAAATGAGGCGGCTTGTATTTAAATTAAGCGCGCCCCCGCGTCGAACGAACTGCAAATGCGCCGGCCAGGGAAAAAGCCCAGTGCGCATGCTCCAGCTCACGTCGAAAAGCGTAGTTGAAACCGACATCAAAACGACGTGATCGTCACTACGCAATGCCCCTATTCGCGAACGAGTTAGTAAAACATCGTAAGCGACGGAAAAAGCCGCCGCTGACCCGACGCCATACTTAACATGGCATCCGACGGTACCCAACGGCATCCGACGGTACTTCGTAAGGTTACTCCACATAGAAGCTGGGGTGACCTTACGCGGACGAAAACGACGTACGCGACGACGGGGCGGCGTAAAAGCGATCGGGAATCGGCGTACTAGCCTCATTTGCATATGCAAATGAGACAACAACGTAAAGGCCACCTAGTGGCCGGAGTTGTCATTACAACTACGATCCGCAAGTGTAATGGTTTTACACTTGTCGGATGTTGAAGCGTATCTATGCAAAAGTGATGCTAAGCATCACGCGCATAGATACGAGGCAAAAAAAACGGCAATACGATGGGGTATCTGAGATACTCCGTCGTATCGCCGCTGAGAATCTGGCCCCTAGAATTTAGTTTTGAGAGATGCAAAATGATATAATATCTCTCTATAAGCCAGTTCCAGTAGAAGGGCCAACATTGGTTTTCCCCAAAAACCCAAACACAAGCTTGCAGGTGTATTTAATAATGCATATAGAAATAAGGTGCAATCCCGAGCAAGCAATCAAAATGTATCTTTCACTTGTTACTCTGAGTTACTGCATATCACATACCGTCACTGACCTTTACAAAGTAAGCCTGCTGCCACTTCCCAGGTTAAAATATCCCATTAAAGATACACTTTAAAAACAATTACAGTAAAACCTTGGATTGCAAGCATAATTTGTTCCAGAAATGTGCTTGTAATCCAAAGCACTTGTATATCAAAGTCATTTTCCCCATAAGAAATAATGGAAACTCAAATGATTCCTTCCACAACCATTTATTCATAAGTCCTTCAGTTTAAAGTCCATATACAAATATTATAGCAATGTGATAGGATGTGTAACCATAAAATGTCCATCCACAAATGGAAGCCTCCCCAAGGGGATTAGAAGCAAAATCCAGCAGGAGCTACAGAGTATAAAAGAGAAGAAAGGCGCCTCTAAGTGTAGCAATATGTTGCTAAATGTTATACCTTCGGTAAAATGCCGCCGAGTCTGTAGCATTTACCATTGTTTTAGCGGCGCTATTTGGCCGCTAGCGGGGCACTTTTAACCCCCGCTAGCGGCCGGACAAGGGTTAAAACCGCTGGCAAATCGCCACTGCAGCAGCGCTTTGCCGGTGGTTTGGCGGAGCTGCCCATTTATTTTTATGGGCAGGGGCACTTTAGGAGCGGCGTATTCACTGCTCCTACAGCGCCTCAAAGATCCAGCTGGCAGGATTTTTTTTTTACCGTCCTGTCAGCGCACTGCTCCAGGGCTTTCACACTGGAGTGAATGGTGGCACTTTGTCAGGGGCCAATTCTATAGAATCCTAGGGCTTCCTTAAGCAGTAGCTGATTGAACCCCCCCCCCCCCATCTGATAGGTGTCCAGTTTCCGGTCCAACAGCACTTGACAAAGCCAGGGGCATGACACCAATAATCTTTTTAGCTGTCTGAAAAGGAAACACAGACCATGTATTGCACTCTTCCTTCTGACCACTAACATAAGAGCATTTTTGTCATTGCCTCCCAATGAAATTCGTTTGAGTTCCCAAGACCTGAAAATAATTTTCGCGGTTCCTCTGGAGAAATACCTGCTCAAGACAAAAGCTTGTTTTTATGTTTAACACACCAATAAAGATTTTTAGATTGTCTTATCTTATATTATATATTATAGTGGTGGTAAACCCTGTTACCCCACTTTTACCAACAGGTAAGCCTATAATAAGGCTTACCTGTACTGTAGTTACCGTGAATATCTCCTAAGCCATTGCACCAATTAGGTCCCTTTTACACTGGGGCGTGGGCGGCGGTAGCGGTAAATCGCCGCCATTTTTAACGGCGCTTTACCATCACATTTGCGGAGGTATTCGCCCGCTAGCAGGGCAATTTTATCCAACACTAGTGGCCAAAGAAGGGTTAAAACTACCCACAAAGCACCACTGCAGCGGCGCTTTGCCGGCGGTATGGCCGCGGTGCCCATTAATTTCAAATTGGCAGGAGCGATGGAGGAGCGGTATACACACCACTCCAAAGAAGCTGCTAGCATGAATTTTTTTAACGTCCTGCCAGCGCACTGCTCCAGTCTGGCTGTTTCAGGGCACTTTGCGGGCGCTATTTTTAGTGTTATAGCACCTGCAAAGCACCTCAGTGTGAAAGGGGTCTTAGGAGATATTCACTGTATCCGCATGTGCCGACGTCTTCGGCACATGCGCACTGAAGAAATGGCTCACTCGCGTCCCGCTTTTTTCAGGAGCTGTGCTGCGAATGCATGACACCATGGGGCTCCGGGCCAATCACAGCGCCGGAGCTAGCGAACCCGGAAATAACTCCGGGGGACATGTTGCCGGTCACAGTGGTGTACAGGGACCGTTGCAATGGCTTTGATTTAAGTTAAGTATTTCATAATAAAATTTTGTTTTGTTTTTTCTTCTTTTTTTAAAAAAAAGCCCCACTAGATCTTAAAATGTATATATATATATATATATGTATATATATATATATATATATATATATATATATATATATATATATATATATATAAATATCCCTATCTCAAATAAACTTTTATAGCTCCCTAGTGTTTGAAAAAACTAAAAACAATGGCAAAGAAATGGCTTTTGAACCTGTTTCTGGAAATCCACAATTCTGCAACTACAAAGAATCAAAGTATTCAAAGTATATATTTAGGATAAGTCTAAATGCTGAGCAGACATACAGAGACCTGTAGTGCCACAAGACAACTGATGCAGCATCTATCTCTGGAAATGCAAAAATAAATATATCTAAAGATTTACCAGAAACATAGCTAAAGATAATTATAATAGATCATTTTGTCTTCCTCTTGCATTTATTCTATTTAGATAAAAAGTTTCCAAAACAGTGAACTGAGTGCCGGGAGTGAAGCACTACAAGTACTGGATGTCTGCTCAGTGAGAGTGACAATCCCAGTGATTAGTAAGGGGGAGTTTTGGGGTCTCAGAGATACAGCATAAGGGGTGTCCAGTTTTGGGGTCTCAGAGATACAGGATAAGGAGTGTCCAGTTTTGGGGTCTCAGAGATACAGCATAAGGGGTGTCCAGTTTTGGGGTCTCAGAGATACAGGATAAGGAGTGTCCAGTTTTGGGGTCTCAGAGATACAGCATAAGGGGTCTCCAGTTTTGGGGTCTCAGATATACAGGATAAGGGGTGTCCAGTTTTGGGGTCTCAGAGATACAGGATAAGGGGTGTCCAGTTTTGGGGTCTTAGAGATACAGGATAAGGGGTGTCCAGTTTTGGGGTCTCAGAGATACAGGAAAGGGGTGTCCAGTTTTGGGGTCTTAGAGATACAGGATAAGGGGTGTCCAGTTTTGGGGTCTCAGAGATACCGGATAAGGGGTGTCCAGTTTTGGGGTCTTAGAGATACAGGATAAGGGGTGTCCAGTTGTGGGGTCTCAGAGATACAGCATAAAGGGTGTCCAGTTTTGAGGTCTTAGAGATACAGGATAAGGGGTGTCCAGTTATGGGGTCTCAGAGATACAGGATAAGGGGTGTCCAGTTTTGGGGTCTCAGAGATACAGCATAAGGGGTGTCCAGTTTTGGGGTCTCAGAGATACAGCATAAGGGGTGTCTAGTTTTGGGGTCTCAGAGATACAGGATAAGGGGTGTCCAGTTTTGGGGTCTCAGAGATACAGCATAAGGGGTGTCCAGTTTTGGGGTCTCAGAGATACAGGATAAGGGGTGTCCACTTTTGGGGTCTCAGAGATACAGGATAAGGGGTGTCCAGTTTTGGGGTCTCAGAGATACAGCATAAAGGGTGTCCAGTTTTGGGGTCTCAGAGATACAGCATAAGGGGTGTCCAGTTTTGGGGTCTCAGATATACAGGATAAGGGGTGTCCTTACCTTGGCAGATGCTGGTCCATGAAGTCAGAATGATGAGAAGCAACAAGAGCCCATAAGGTGGCTGCCACCTGAAGTTGCAGTGCTGGGACTTGCCCTGCGTTCTCTCCTCATTGTTGGACTGCATTGTGATGTGCTTGTTGCACGGGCTCAGCATCACTGGAGGTCTCCTGGTGTGGACTAGACTGATGTGGACAGCGCGTAGCTCTAGATACACCCCTCCTGGCTGTACCTACAGACAAGTCCCGGCTCTGTGTGCGCGGAGCACTTATATAGCGGACCCCGGCGGCTGATGCAGGCAGAGGATCGCGGTAAGCACTACGATGATTGGCGTCATCAGACGATGTATCTTCGCCTGTCAGTGTACACAGTGCATCACACAGCACCGATCCCCACTAAATGCTAAAAATACACCTTTTCCGACCCCAGAGAGCAACTGCTCCTTGTTGGTAAAGTCACTTTGAAAAGTAGATTTGGAAGCTAGCTATGAATTAGTCTTTGCAAACGTCAAATAAGTAAAGTAATTCACCAGGAGTGATTGTAACTCCTGATATGACCTTCTCTTATCTGCTCCATTCTGGTCTCTTACACACTAAACTCTGGTTTTAAAAAATCTGTTCAAGTATGTATTCATAAAGAGGAAGAAAACTTCCATCTTTTGCTCTTACCTGTAAGCTTATAATAAGGCTTACTCATGTTGTAGAGCGCTGCGCAAACTGTTGGCGCTATAAATCCTGTATAATAATAATAATACTTACAGGCAGTGGATGCTGGTACTTTACATTTTGGGGGGTGTCAAACAAGACAGCCATCGCCAACCCCCCCCCCCCCCGGTTCGTTTGGTCCCTCGCTCGTTTGTTCCCCCACCACTTACCCCGCATCTAGCATGGTGGCAGCTTCCTCCTCTGCATCTTCCCCAGGGGCGGACTGACCATTTGGTCACTCGGGCACTGCCCGAGGGCCCCATGCCACTAGGGGGCTCCATTAGGGTTGCCAGCCTCAGTAAAACCAGGGACAGTATGTAAAAATGTGTGTTTTTTTTTTTTTTTACATCTGTCCCTGAAATGCCCCTTACCGTCATCCTTTTGGTCTAAAAATCCCAAGATTATAGCTGCCCTGCCTCTCTAGTACCTTTTCAGTGTGAGTATGTGTATTCTGTGTGTTTGTATACTGTGTGGCCCCATAATCTATTGCCTGGGGCACCATAATCTCCTATTGCCTGGGGGCCCCATAATATCCTATTGCCTAGGGGCCCCATAATCTCCTATTGCCTGGGGGCCCCATAATATCCTATTGCCAGGGGGCCCCATAATCTCCTATTGCCCGGGGGCAATTGTCACAAAACTGGGCTCTGCACCCCTGAGCCCACCCTTGCGCCCCAAGCCTACCCTTTTTTAAGCCAATTAGAGCCTCTGGCTCTTATCATGTGCTTTTAAAAAAAAAAAAAACCTTGGACTCCATGCGTCCGCCTACTCTGTATGTAGATTAGGGGCTGGACGCATTGATTGAGGGGTGGCGCCCCTAGTGGACAGGCCACCACTGCCTATAGGTAGTGCAAATATCTCCTAAACATGTACCGTTTAACCACTTCCGGGGTGCCCTTGCTTTATATGTCGGTACTTTGACGTTGAATACCAAGATCACTTTTATCGGTGGTGCCCACACCCCTCCCGCGCCGCGTCCTGGTCACCGGAGCCTTCGGTCCTTTCCCCTCAGAAGTTGTAAGTTCAGTGAGGAAATGATTGCCCCTGCTCGACTCCATACCATTAGATGACGGAAGCTTACCTATAGGTAAGACCAAAAATTGAAAGTTTTCTTCCTCTTTAGGAATACATACTTGAACAGATTTTTTAAAACCAGAGTTTAGTGTGTAAGAGACCAGAATGGAGCAGATAAGAGAAGGTCATATCAGGAGTTACAATCACTCCTGGTGAATTACTTATTATTTGACGTTTGCAAAGACTAATTCATAGCTAGCTTCCAAATCTACTTTTCAAAGTGACTTTACCAACAAGGAGCAGTTGCTCTCTGGGGTAGGAAATGGTGTATTTTTAGCATTTAGTGGGGATCGGTGCTGTGTGATGCACTGTGCACACTGACAGGCGGCGATACATCGTCTGATGACGCCAATCATCGTAGTGCTTACCGCGATCCTCTGCCTGCATCAGCCGCCGGGGTCCATTATATAAGTGCTCCGCGCACACAGAGCCTGCTGCCCCCCAAAGTCCTTCTCCCAAACCAACCCCCCCCCCCCCCCCACAGTGCCCAGGGCAGCCGTCCCTCCTGCTGACCTCTTGTCCCAGCCCCAATGAAGGGTTCTCTCACATGGTCATTCCTGAAAGCACAGCACCCAGATCAACGTATTTCTGTGGTGGTTCCGGCCAGATTAGCTGTGGCCCTGTACAAATCAATGGCAGTCTGGAATGCTCCACAGCTGTTTGCATGTAGTTGCACATGGAATGATTATGCAATGAAACCGATCCAACACCTGCGATTCATGCTGTGGCGACTTTGAAAATGGGTCCTACGGTACTTTTTTCCGATTTCAATGCGACTTGGCCTCTGTTAAATGAAGTGGCACCCGGATGTACAAATCGCGCTGAAGTAGAGCAATTTTAAAGCTGCAACTGTGTGAACCAGAGCTTAGTGATGGATGAACAGCCTTGGACACATATAGTTTGAGTACAGAGCCGCTCATCTGTCCTAGTCTAATCACTCAAGGAACAGCCAGCCTGTCATTGATTGTATAGGTATCCTGTCCACAGCTGATCACCCACCTGGCCACACCCACTGTAGAAATATGCTGATTTGGGTGAGGTACGGCCATGTGAATGAGCCCTTATCTCAAGCGCTGTTACTCTGCACAATTCACCCCTTTGAACTTCAGCACAACTCCCCCCTTTAATACGGAAAAGAGGAGAGGTGGAGATGTTCTGTAGTCATAGCATATTTCTTATCCTAGGGTGACAATGTTGCTACTCTATAAAGTATACAGTATAGAGAGTGAGTGTTGTCAACCTAGGGAAAGATGTGTGTTACTGGTATGAACATCAGGTTAGCAACTTGCCGTCCTGCCCATGCACAGTATATACAGAAGGAGTGGTTATATGGGATACTGGTATCGTTTTCTTCATATTGTCAACATTTAGATAAAAGTGATCCGAGCGTCTCTACAGCTTACCGATCACTTTTGCCCACCCACCACCATTCCCAGGCTCTTCCGTTCCCCTGGTTAGCTCCAGACCACTGTAGATGTTCAAGCTGGCTCCTTTGTGATGAATGAACCCAGAAGCAATGAGGATTTCATCACTTTCAGTTTCAGTTCTGTGTTTCCCTGACCAGTATAGCCATGGAAGCAGCCTATGAAACAGATCTCTGTTGGACTGGCTGACTTGGAGGGTAGATGCATAATTAGGGAGATAACAGACCCTTGATCCCGCCATAAAGGGTACCTATCAAAGCTGAAAGCTATCACAAGGGGTGATTTTCACCCTTTGTGGTAGGAATAAAGTTGACAAATTTTTTTTTTTCTAAAGTGTAAAAAAATAATAATACAATTAGTAAAAAAAATTAAGCCCCCCCCCCCCCCCAGTCCCTGCGTGCCTACACACAAATGCGCACATACAGTATCTCACAAAAGTTAGTACACCCCTTATGTGACTCATTAGTGTTACAAGGGCTCGGGTGTGAATGGGGAGCAGGTGTGTTAAATTTGATGTTATCGCTCTCAGGCAGCGTACACACGGCCGAGGTTCTCGCTGAAAACCAGCGAGAACCTCGCTGGAATGAACATTCCAGCGAGGACCTCGGCCGTGTGTACGGTCTCGGCGAGCTTCCCGTCGGGAAGCCCGTCGAGCAGAAATAGAGAGCACGCTCTCTATTTCCTCGACGGCCCGCCTGGTTGCCATTCCCGACGGGCGGGTCACCGATTTCGACGGCCGGCAGGGAACCTCGACGGGCGGAACGATGTGTTCTGCCCGTCGAGATTCCCTGCCGTGTGTACGCGGCCTCACTCTCTCATACTGGTCACTGGAGGTTCAACATGGCACCTCATGACAAAAGAACTTTCTAACAATCTGAAAAAAAAAAGAATTGTTGCTCTACATAAAGATGTTCTAGGCTATAAGAAGATTGAATAGACCCTGAAACTGAGCTGCAGCACAGCGGCCATGACACATACAGCGGTTTAACAGGACAGGTTCCACTTAGAACAGGCCTCGCCATGGTTAAGTGCACATGCTCAGCATCATATGCAGGGATTGTCTTTGCGGAATAGATGTATGAGTGCTGCCAGCATTGCTGCAGAGGTTGAAGGGGTGGAGGGGTCAGCCTGTCAGTGCTCAGACCATACGCCGCACACTGCATTAAATTGGTCTGCCTGGCTGTCATCCCAGAAGGAAGCCTCTTCTAAAGATGATGCACAAGAAAGCCCACAAACAGTTTTCTCAAGACAAGCAGACTAAGGACATGGATTACTGGAACCATTTCCTGTGGTCTGATGAGACCAAGATAAACTTTGGTTCAGATGGTGTCAAACGTGTGTGGCGGCAACCAGGTGAGGAGTACAAAGACAAGTGTGTCTTGCCTACAGTCAAGCATGGTGGTGGGAGTATCGTGGTCTGAGGCTACATGAGTGCTGCCGGCACTGGGGAGCTACAGTTCATGGAGGGAACCGTGAATACCAACATGTACTGTGACATACTGAAGCAGACCATGATCCCCTCCCTTCAGAGACTGGGCCGCAGGGCAGTATTCCAACATAATAATGACCCCAAACACACCTCCAAGATGACCACTGCCTTGCTAAAGAAGCTAAGGGTAAATGTGATGGACTGACCAAGCATGTCTCCAGACCTAAACCTTATTGTGCATCTGTGGGGCAACAGAAGGTGGAGGTGCGCAAGGTCTCTAACATCCACCACTCTGTGATGTCATTATGGAGGAGTGGAAGAGGACTTTTTCAACTTGTGAAGCTCTGATGAACTCCATGCCCAAGAGGGTTAAGGCAGTCCCATGGGAACATGAGACTTGAGTTTCTGTGCTCTACAGTTCATTTAAGTGTATTTTCCTCAAAAAATGTGCATTTGATAATTGGCTGTACAAATATCATGTGACATGAAAAAAATTGTTGTCCCACACAGTTGATGTGGGACCGGACTTGCACTGAAAGAAAGTGGAGCCAATAACCAGTAAAAGGAGTAAGGACTTTGTTAATGGTGCAAGGTAATGCACATTTAGATGTGAGGTTGAAAAATAGTGTTTTGAAAAATTTGATCTGGAGAGGGTAGAGCATTATTATACTATAGAGCTGTATATATAGATAGTTATCTATAACTCAGCAGCGGCAAACCCCCCCTCCCCACTGGGAGGACAGCCGGGACACCAAAGCCTTCCTACCCCATCGAGGAGGCAGGCTTTCTTCCTCCTCCTGTGGTGTGGATCAGGGCGCCTCCTGCTGTGCATCCCCCTCCTCTTCCTCCTAGGTGTCCAATAGGATCACCTGACCTTTCAGCCAGTCGGGAAAAGGGTATCAGACCCGTGCTTCCTGATCGGCGGAGAGGCGATTCAGTGTTATAAAAGCGAATATTCATTTGCTTTTCTAACACACCTGGGTGGGCTCCGAGCGCAATGCTCTGCTCTGTGAATCCATCCTATTTTGAAGCCTATTAGAGCCTATGGTTCTAATCGGGTGCTTTAAACAAAAAAACACCCCCTGCTGCTGTAATTCATGCACCCAGCGTCCTAAAAGGGGCTGGACACATGAATGGGGGGTGGCTGCAGGAGCCCTGCATAAATTTATTCATGCTATGCAGTAATCTATCCATTAACCATATAGGGAGTTGCGTGGATATAGGGGGCAGTACCCGTGTGCCCACAGCTGCAAGTCTTTTTGGGGCTCTCTACCAGCTTTGCACATCTCAAGAGTGACATTTTTTTCTCATTTTTCTTTGTAAAATAGCTCAAGCTCTGTCAGATTGGATGGAGAGCGTCTGTGAACAGCAATTTCCAAGTCTTACCACAGATTCTCAATTGGATTTAGGTTTGGAATTTGACTGGGCCATTCTAACACATGAATATGCTTTGATCTAAACCATTCCATTGTAGCTCTGGCTGTGTGTAGAGTCTTTGTCCTGATCGAAGGTGAACCTCTGCTAGATGTCCTCAGTCTGATGACTGGCAGCATTTAACACACATTTTTGCTACAGGGTGCAATACCAGTTAATGATACCAATGGTGTAATCTATTGTTATTTTTGTTGAATAAATGATTGGAAAATCATTTTCATATACACACTGCTCAAAAAAATTAAAAGAAAACCTTTGAATCAGAACTCCTGGGATATTGATCTGGTCAGTGAAGTAGCAGAGGGGGAGGGGTATATACTAGGGTTGTCCAGATACCGATACTAGTATCGGTATCGGGACCGATACCGAATATTTGCGGGAGTACTTGTACTCGTGCAAATGCTCCCGATACCTAAATAGAATACTTTTTTTGTATTTATCAACATGTTCTGTGAAAATTCTTTGAGTTTTTACTACTGCGTGACAAGAAAATAAAACATTTTTATTCATTTTTGCTCATTTTTATTATTTTATAATGTCTTGAGTTAGAGTTCTTCATAATTCTAAAGAAAATATCCTTAGTCTGGATTGTGGTTTGAAAACTGTCACATGACATTTAAAAAAGTATCGGTATTCGGTATCGGCAAGTACATGAAAAAAAGTATCGGTACTTGTACTCGGTCCTAAGAAAGTGGCATCGGGACAACCCTAGTATATACAGAGGGGTTGATAATCAGTTTTAGCTGCTTTGCTGTTAATTTAAAATTACTAGATGGGCAACAATGAGACGACCTCCAAAACAGGAATGTTTTTTCAGGTGGAGGTGTCTGACATTTTTTTTCCCTACTCATCTTTTCTGACTGTTTTTCACTAGTTTTGCATTTGGCTAGGGTTAGTGTCACTACTGGTAGCACAAGGTGATACTAGGACCCTATAAAGGTTGCACAGGCAGTCCAATTCCTCCAGGATGGCACATCAATACGTGTCATTGCTAGGTTTGCTGTGTCTCCCAGCACAGTCTCAAGAGCATGGAGGAGATTCCAGAGCTGGACAGATCCGTAGAAGGTCCTTAACCCATCAGCAGGACCGTTATCTGCTCCTTTGTGCAAGAAAGAACAGGATGAGCACTACCAGAGCCCTACAAAATGACCTCCAGCAGGCCACTGGTGTGAATGTCTCTGACCAAACAATCAGAAACACACTTCATGGGGGTGGCCTGAGGGCTTGACCTCCTCTAGTGTGCTCTGTGCTCACTGCCGGACACTGTGGAGCTCGATTCGCATTTTTCATTGAACACCAGAATTGCTGGGCCACTGATGGTCTGGGGTGGAATATCTATGGAGGAACGCACAAACGTCTACAGGCTACACAATGACACCCTGACTGCCATTAAGTATCGGGATGAAATCCTTGGATCCATTGTCCTGGGTTCCTCCTGGTGCACGACAATGCCCGGCCTCATGTGGCGAGAGCATGCAGCCAGTTCCTGGAGGATTGATACCATTGAATGGCCCCCACACTCGCCTGACCTAAATCCAAAAGAACTCCTCTGGGACATTATGTTTCGGTCCATCCGGTGAAGCTAGGTTGCACCTCAGTCTGTTCAGGAGCTCGGTGATACTCTGGTCCAGATGTGGGAGGAAATACCCCAAGACACCATCCATTGTCTCGTTAGGAGAATGCCCTGATGTTGTCAGGCATGCATACAAGTGCTTGGGGGCCATACAAACCACTGAGGACCATTTTGAGTTGTTTCAATGAATTTTTAGAAAAATGGACTAGCTTGCTGCATAATTTTTTCACTTTGATTTTCGGGGTGTCTTTGAATTCAGCCCTCTGTAGGTGGATAATTTTCATTTCCATCAAATGATGTGCCATCTTTTCATTCCTAACACATTACCCAGTCCATATGAGTATAGATATCCAGCATGAGATTTTTGCCCGTTGAGATCTGATATATTTTCAAAGTGTTCCTTTAATTGTTTTGAGCAGTGTATATAATCTTTAGCTGTAGGCAATGTTTCAATAAAGATCTAATGTGCACCTGCTCAAATATGCTGAAAAAGTCAACAATTTCCATGGGTTTTGTAGCACCTGTGTTCTTCCAGTCCAGGTGCTATGTTAAATTTAGAGGGGGATGAGAGAGTTACTTTGCTCTCATCCATGTTGATTATAAAAATTTGGTTTCTGCCAGGCTGGGCTGCCTGCGGTTTCATTCTGTGTTCCAGAGATGCTTTCCCATCTCTGGGTGACAGGTGGCGCCAGAGGGGTCCAGGCGGAGACGCCTTTCTCCAGCAGCCAATTAGAGGAGTGTTTCCCTCGCGGGGCATGCTGGGGGAGGGTATTTCAGGCGCAGACGCCATTTTGTGGGGTCCTTCTACCTGTTCCTGGTTCCGGGCGCGGCACCCATCTTTAGGGTGTGCGCACATCACGGGTCCCGGCGATATGGCTTACCAGGCCGGGGCGCACGTGCTACGCGGAGTCCCTCATTGCCCGGAGCAACCAAAGCTGAAAAAGGGGCCTCAGTGACTTACTGAGTCCTTACATCTATGAGAAGATCCCGGTGGGGAGGTCGGTCTGAGGTGAGCCTGGAGGCAGGTGATCCAATAGGACTTAGACCATCCACCGGGGATCCGAGTTGCCGGACACTGACAAATTATATGTTGTAACTTGCCAGTCGGTGACTCCAAAATCGAAGACCTGAGGGGAATTCAGGCAACTTTAATTATTGAGAAGGAATTGCTCCATTGTGCTGTGTACCAGAGCAGAGGCCTGTGGCAGAGGCACCACTCCTAATTTACATTGAGCCAAGTTTGTGGCAGAGGCTTGATTTCCTTCTCAAGGTTCTTAATATTATTCCAGCTGCCAGTTCTGTGAGAGAGACTGGTCGGGTACACTACACCCACTCCGGATGGGGTGGCGACGAGGCAAAGAGTACCGTTGAAGCAGGAGTGCTTCCACAAATAGTTGAGGCCTGAAACTGCAACCTTCTTCTTTTCTTCACCATCTTCTCTATTCACCTGAAGTTACTTGTTTGCCATGTTGGGCAAGAAAATAAAGGCACAGAAAATGACACCTTGCTGTTTGGACATTCAGTCATTGCTTACATCATCATACCCCTAGACTAGGGTGGCCACATGTCCCGCATTTTGCAGGTCTGTGCCGGGCAGCTTCATTCCAGGACAGTACAGTGTCCCGGAATGAAACTGACACAGCCACCCCCCGGGCCAATCTAATGCCCCCAAAAAAGGCCGCCACATCCCTGCTTTACTCACTAACAGTACTTACCCTGGCCTGGAATGCCTGGAGGAGCACAATTCTGCTTGTGATTGGAGAAATCATAAATCCCGCCTCTTGTGTCCAATCACTGTCCTGTGATTCGTTACAGCACAAGCTGATTTTTGGGAAGGGGGGTGTCCCTGAATGGTAGTTTGGAAATGTGGTCACCCTATGCTACAGAGGTGACACGCCGATCCCAAATCTAACCAGCGGCTCCTCCGGGGGTAGTGCTACAGTTGTACTTCATTTTTGGTTTCTCGTGGCACTTTGGGATAAAGAACTTATACTATGATCCTTTGTAAGCATATAAATCAACATTGTTTTTTCCAAGTGCACCCTTAATTAAACCTTAATATGCATGCTTCCCTAAAAATTAAGAATCCATGAATGCATTGGTGTATTGATGTAGTTATTTGCCTTATGTTATAATTTCTTATGTTGCTGACAAATAACCATTGATCCTGCCAGTTCCATTGCTTCCTGTTTTAAACTGTTCACTCCAAGTGTGGAGGGAGATTTAATGCTGTAGTGGTCAGTTTGCATCTCTGTCCTTCACAGCCTTATGCCGCGTACACACGATCATTTTTTGCGATGAAAAAAAACGACGTTTTTTAAAACGTCATTTAAATTGACCGTGTGTGGGCAAAACGTCGTTTTTTGTCTTAAAAAAAACGACCCAAAAAAATTCCAACATGCTTGAATTTTTTGTGTCGTTTTTCAAAACGTTGTTTTTTGTGTCATAGAAAGTGATGGTGTGTGGGCAAAACGATGTTGAAAACGACGTTTTTAAACCCGCGCATGCTCAGAAGCAAGTTATGAGACAGAGCTTCAATGGAAAAGAGTGCCGTCGAACGTGGTGTACGTCACCGCGCTTTGCTAGAGCTTTGTAGAAAAACGATGGTGTGTACGCAACGTCGTTTTGGAAAATTAAGTTTGAAAAATTTCGTTTTTTTTTCATGATTGAAAACGTCGTTTTTTTGTGTGATTGTGTGTTTGCGGCATAAGTGGAAGCTGCCACATTGTTTTAGGTCTCTGTCTTAAGCTCTTGGTAATATATTCATGTAGCACTACCCCCGCAGGAGCTGCTGGATTAGATTTGGGCCTGCCGTTACCTTACTGTTCATCACATTCTCTTAGGGGTCCTCCTTGAAGAGTTATTACAAATGTCCGCACCAACACTTAGTTTCTTTTCTTCAAGGGTTTTATTGAACAAATTCGGTCAGAGGGATGGAGGGGAGATTCAGGTACCTTACTTTGCGGATCACAGGTATATTCTTAGATCAAGAGAACAGATCGTTTCCACACTGGATTCAGCCCACTCTCACTGACCTAGCTGCCGATGCGAAGCTCGTTCAAAAGTCTCTGCCACAGACTTGATGAGTGCTGTCGAGTCGTTACACAGTCCTCTGCCACAGGATCGTGTAACCACACACACACACTTTGTAAAGTTCCAAAGAAGATACAGCTACACGGTGCCAGGATCTTCCAGCCAGTCGGCAGCACCGTGAAGTTTATTTTGGCCAGGATGCATCCTCCAATTGGATCCCCAATTGCTCTGGTCCTCTTCACACAGGCAAGGAAGCACAGGACGACCCCTGGACCAGCAGACCCCAGAAACTCCTGGGCCTACTCTCAGTAGCGGAACCTCGGGCCAGAAGGCCCCAAGGCCAGAAGACTGTTAACACATCCCTGAGGCCAGGAGGGCCATCAGGTCAGGATCGCAAGACCCAGCCAGAACGGTGTCTGTCCCTTAAAGAGGTTGTAAAGGTAAAAGTTTTTTTTACCTTAATGCATCCTATGCATTAAGGTAAAAAAACATCTCACAGCACCGCCCCACCCCCCGAGTCCCCGTTTTACTTACCTTACCGTTCGAAACTCCCGGGCGCGTTCGCGTTATCCTCTTCGGTTCCCAGCCTGGCCATTGATTGGCTAGGCTGGGCGGATTGATAGCAGCGCAGTCATTGGCTGGCCCTGCTGTCAATCACAGCGGATGATGCAGTGACAGCGACACCCACAATCAAGTGGAAAATGTGCAACGCAGCTGAACTGGAACAGAAACCCATAATTTGGCATAATCATTCTGAGCTAAACTACAGCTCAAATAACAAAATTTACAAATAGCGCCTACTCACCAGGAGCAGGGCGCTACATTCAGACTGATGCTGACACACCCCCTTCCAGCGCTTCACAGATTGAGTGGTGGTGTATCTTGTCCAGGGCATCACCTTTGCCCCCAGACCTTGGTAATCTGGGGAAAGGAGTGGAAAAGACTGATAAAAAGTAGAGTTCACCAGTGTTCTTCACCATTCACTGTCCAGTCACAGGGTGGGGGTGATGAGATTACCTGAAAGTGAATGAGAAACAGCATCAGATAAAGATCAGATCTATTCCACAGCCACCTACCAGGTTGGACTTTATTGTGTGGCATTGCTGTGTAGCTCGCAGGACTGGATGGAGAGAAATACAATTAAATGTATTAGGTCCAGGATTCAACATAAACTAATTGCTTGTCAACATAATTTTATAGCCCCAGACTTCCTTTCTGTATTAGTCAAGGTCAATTTGAAAAAAGGTTAAGGAAAACTTTCTAGGCAAGGCTATGTGTACAACCTGGATGATAATCAAGGGCCTAGGGTGGAAGTTCAGTATTGACAAATGAATCCTCCCCAGGCAAGTAAGCAATAGCCCTCCTCAATTCTTCAAATCTGTAATTAGTTCCAAAGTCTAAAAGTGTTTCTGCACTTGATTTACAGCAGATGGAAAAGGAGAGACTTCCGTGAGACCTAATCAAGCTTGTGGATAAGTTCATTGTTAGGATTTTAGGATTTACATATATAGATCCATATAAGGTCCTTATTGGAAAAAGGATACCAGGCTGACAGGGAAGCTAAGTCAAGGTTTTTAACGTGTACAACATGCTTTGTCCTCAAAATTCAAGGCATACAGGACTGTAATAAATAGTTTGGTAAAGAGAATGTAACATTGCTAGATGACTGTGTAGTGCTACCCCCACAGGAGCCACTTTACAGATTGGGTTCTCTGTTCAACTGCCTTGACTCTGAGAACAACATCAGCCTCATATGTCGCGTACACACGGTCGTTTTTTGCGATGAAAAAAAACATTGTTTTTTAAACCGTCATTTAAATTGATCGTGTGTGGGCAAAAACGTTGTTTTTTGTCTTTAAAAAAACGACCCCAAAAAAATTCCAACATGCTTGAATTTTTTGTGTCGTTTTTCAAAACGTCGTTTTTTGTTTCACAAAAAGTCACCGTGTGTAGCAAAAACGTTGTTTAAAACAACGTTTTTCAACCCGCGCATGCCCAGAAACAATGGTGTGTATGCAACATCGTCTTTGAAAAGTGACGTTTCAAAAACGTAGTTTTTTACTTCACAGAAAACGTTGTTTTCTTTCATCACCAAAAATGATCGTGTGTACGCGGCATTAGACATACCAGGTTAAACATATGGATACTGCACTGCTACTGGAAGCACAAATATTGATACCCTGCAAACAGCTAAGGTTCTATATCCAAAAGCAAACATTAGACTGGTTAGTGCCAATTGAACCCAATAAAACCAGCGAGAACCTCGCTGGAATGCACATTCCAGCGAGGACCTCGGCCGTGTGTACAGTCTCGGCGAGCTTCCCATCGGGAAGCCCGTCGAGTGGAAATAGAGAGCACGCTCTCTATTTCCTCGACGGCCCGCCTGGATGAATGGCTGGTTGCCATTCCCGACGGGCGGGTCGCCGAATTCGACGGCCGGGAGAGAACCTCGACGGGCGGAACGATGTGTTCTGCCCGTCGAGGTTCTCTGCCGTGTGTACGGCGCCTAACAGGTTGCAGTGTTGTTAAGCCTCTCTATATGGTTTGACTCTAGGCTAGGCTAGTTTCACACCTATGCTGGTTGAGGTTGATTCGTTTTCTTGATGCTTTTTGCATTTTTCCACATGAATGTTGATGTGTTTTTGATGTGTTTTGTGTTTATAGGAGGTATCTGTTGTCATGCAGGAGAAACCAGCAAAATTGCAATTGAAATGCATGAAAAACGCAAGCACTGCATTTCCACTGCATTCTCATTGAAGTCTATGGATCCAAAATGCAACCAGTTGCAGGCAAAAAAGTCCCTGACCCTTTCCAAAAAACGCACCAGTTGAAAACGCACAGGTATGAACATGTAAAATGGACTGTACTGTTGTACATTTCTGCATAACTGAAAATGTACTGCAAAACGCATAGGTATGAACCTAGCCTTATACATGTGGTATCACCATACTCTGGAAGATCAGCAGAATATGTTTTGAGGTGTAATTCTAAGTATGCCTATGCTGTGTGTTAGAAAAATTATATACATTTTCTTTCCACGTTTTCCAAAAACTTGTGTCAAAAAATTACATTTTCAAAAGACTAATTTTGCATCTTAGAAATCACCTTGTTTTTTTTCCCACTGTTCTGGTGCTTAAAGGCCTCCATATATGAGGTAGTCAGGGATTTAGATTAGTAATTTATGCCCCCAAAATACCCGAAGGTGCTCCTTAGATGTTGTGCCTCTCTATGTAGCTAGTATGTGAAAAAGTCTCCCAAATGTGGGAGGAATACCAGAATGTGTTTTGAGCTATAACTGCAAGTATGCCTATTCTGCGTGTAAGAAATAACTTATTAAAACTACAATATTTGTGAAAAAATTGTATTTACTTTTCAAATTTCCCCAAAACTCAGCATGCCTCTTACTAAATACCTTGGACTGTTTACTTTCCAGACATGGGTGATTTGGGAGTATTTGTACTGTCGTGGCACTTTAGGGCCTCAAGAAATGGGACAGTCATTTAGTACAAAAGGACTGATCAATTTGTACATACAGTATATATAGGTTCTTCAAAAACTTTCAGCATTTTGTTTTAAACGTAGTTATATATATAAACTTTTTAAAGACCCCTCGTGTATATATATATATATATATATATATATATATATATATATATATATATATATATATATACAGTGCGGAAAATAAGTATTTGAACACCCTGCTATTTTGCAAGTTCTCCCACTTGGAAATCATGGAGGGGTCTGAAATTGTCATCGTAGGTGCATGTCCACTGTGAGAGACATAATCAAAAAAAAAAAATTCCAGAAATCACAATTTATGAATTTTTAACTATTTATTTGTATGATACAGCTGCAAAGAAGTATTTGAACACCTGTCTATCAGCTAGAATTCTGGCCCTCAAAGACCTGTTAGTCTGCCTTTAAAATGTCCACCTCCACTCCATTTATTATCCTAAATTAGATGCACCTGTTTGAGGTCATTAGCTGCATAAAGACACCTGTCCACCCCATACAATCAGTAAGAATCCAACTACTAACATGGCCAAGACCAAAGAGCTGTCCAAAGACACTAGAGACAAAATTGTACACCTCCACAAGGCTGGAAAGGGCTACGGGGAAATTGCCAAGCAGCTTGGTGAAAAAAGGTCCACTGTTGGAGCAATCATTAGAAAATGGAAGAAGCTAAACATGACTGTCAATCTCCCTCTGACTGGGGCTCCATGCAAAATCTCACCTCGTGGGGTCTCAATGATCCTAAGAAAGGTGAGAAATCAGCCCAGGACTACACGGGAGGAGCTGGTCAATGACCTGAGAAGAGCTGGGACCACCGTTTCCAAGGTTACTGTTGGTAATACACTAAGACGTCATGGTTTGAAATCATGCATGGCACGGAAGGTTCCCCTGCTTAAACCAGCACATGTCAAGGCCCGTCTTAAGTTTGCCAATGACCATTTGGATGATCCAGAGGAGTCATGGGAGAAAGTCATGTGGTCAGATGAGACCAAAATAGAACTTTTTGGTCATAATTCCACTAACCGTGTTTGGAGGAAGAAGAATGATGAGTACCATCCCTACTGTGAAGCATGGGGGTGGTAGCATCATGCTTTTGGGGTGTTTTTCTGCACATGGGACAGGGCGACTGTACTGTATTAAGGAGAGGATGACCGGGGCCATGTATTGCGAGATTTTGGGCAACAACCTCCTTCCCTCAGTTAGAGCTTTGAAGATGGGTCGAGGCTGGGTCTTCCAACATGACAATGACCCGAAGCACACAGACAGGATAACCAAGGAGTGGCTCTGTAAGAAGCATATCAAGGTTCTGGCGTGGCCTAGCCAGTCTCCAGACCTAAACCCAATAGAAAATCTTTGGAGGGAGCTCAAACTCTGTGTTTCTCAGTGACAGCCCAGAAACCTGACTGATCTAGAGAAGATCTGTGTGGAGGAGTGGGCCAAAATCCCTCCTCCAGTGTGTGCAAACCTGGTGAAAAACGACAAGAAACGTTTGACCTCTGTAATTGCAAACAAAGGCTACTGTACCAAATATTAACATTGATTTTCTCAGGTGTTCAAATACTTATTTGCAGCTGTATCATACAAATAAATAGTTAAAAAAATCATACATTGTGATTTCTGGAATTTTTTTTTTTTTTGATTATGTCTCTCACAGAGGACATGCACCTACGATGACAATTTCAGACCCCTCCATGATTTCCAAGTGGGAGAATTTGCAAAATAGCAGGGTGTTCAAATACTTATTTTCCGCACTGTGTATATATATATATATATATATATATATATATATATATACATAATCATAAATTGTAGACTATAACTTTCACACAGACTAAATAACTAAATACTCTGATTTGGGTTATTTTACCCAAATCAGAGTATTTAGTTATTTAGTCTGTGTGAAAGTTATAGTCTACAATATTTCAAACAACTCGAAGAAACAACTGATCTGCTCAGAAAACCCAATCTAAATGTTTGATGCCAAAAAAAAGTCGCCAAACCTCAAATTGTATTTTTCAAAGTGCATGCATCTACACTTGGAAAGTAATTGCATCAATTTAACCTACATGAGAGGTGAAGTAGTAAAAAAAAAAACCTTTGCTGTCTATAAAGAACATTACAGCAAAATTACAGATCAATTAAAGATATAAAATATATAAAAGAAAGAAAAAAAAAGATATACTGTAGATGTTTGGTCACAGCAACAGTAGACATGTTTGCCACAAACCAAAGATGATATTTCAGGAGAATATTATAAAAGCTGTGAAGCATGGTGGTAGAAATATTATGATTTGGGGCTGTTGTGCTGCTTCAGGGCCTGGGCAGTTCAGTTCAGTCAACTGTAAGTTCTGCATCATATCAAAGTGGACTTGATGAAAATGTGAGGCCATCTGTACAAAACTTAAAGTTTAACCAGAAATAGGTCTTTCAACATTATAATAATCCGAAACACGCTAGCAAAAGAAATATGGAGTCTTGGACTACCCTAGTAAAAGCCCTGAATGGATTTCTATTAAAAATTCATAGGAGAATTTTGAAATATCACGTAGGTAAACCCACAAAAATCTTGCTAATGCTAGTTTTATCAGGGGTTTCCAAACGTTGTAAACAAAGGGACAGTTTATTGTCCTTCAAACCTTAGGAGGCTAAGGTGGCTGGCCGGAGTCAACATTTTTGTTGCATCGGGTCAGGTTAGACTTGATGTGTGGCATTGCTGTGTAGATCGTAGGACTGGATAGAGAAAAATACAAACCATTTATTAGGTAAACCATTCCAATATACATACAGTATTTCTTCTATGTATTTAGTTATTTGTCAGGAGTTCAGCTTTAGTCCTATAAGTACTGTCCAGGATTCAACATAAAATAATTGCTTGTCAACATACTTTTATAGCCCCAGACTTCCTTTCTGTATTAGGCAGGTAAATTTGAATAAAGCTTAAGAAAAACATTCTAAGCAAGGCTATGTGTACAACCTGGATGATAATTAAGGGCCTAGGGTGGAAGTTCAGTATTGACAAATGAATCCTCCCCAGGCAAGTGAGCAATAGCCCTCCTCAATTCTTCAAATCTGTAATCAGTTCCAAAGTCTAACAGTGTTTTGGCACTTGATTTACAGCAGATGGAAAAGGAGAGACTTCCTTGATACCTGTTCACAGTATCCCTACAGGTAGATTACTTGGTGTACAATGTTGTAACAAAGAAATAAGTTAGGATTTTCGGATTTACATATACAGATCAATACAAGATCCTTATTGGAAAAAGGATACCAGGCTGATGGAGAAGCTAAGTTCAAGGTTTTTAGCGTGGACAACATGCTTTGCACTCAAAGTTCAAGGCATACAGGACTGTAATTAATAGTTTGGTAAAGAGAATGTAATGTTTTTAGATGACTGTGTAGTGCTACCAGCGCAGGAGCCACTTGACAGATTATGTTCTCTGTTCAGCTGCCTCGACTCTGAAAACAATCTCAGCCCCATAGACACACCAGGTTAAACAGATGGGTACTGCACTGTTACAGGAAGCACCCTGCACACAGCTAAGGTTCCATATAAAAAAGCAAACATTAGACTGGTTAGTGGCAAATTAACCCAATATATTGTAACAGGTTGTAGTGAATGGCAGTGTGCCCATAAATGAGTACACTTGGTAATCCACAAGATCAGCAAAAGGAAAGGGCATTAGAAAACAGTAACAGAAATTAAAATCAATACCAGGATAGCTCCTCTGTAAACAGTAGGCTTAAAGTGTACTCTATATGAATGACAGCAAGGAAAATTAAGACTCCCCAAAGAGGTACCTCTTACTATGGACAATAGGCAAAGTTCTTGTGAAGCAGCTATCTGACTGAGCAGTCTTTAACCCTAGTTCTTTAGCCGGCTAACTTTGGGGCCCAGTCTTTATAGTGGTGCACATGAGTATCGTCCCAGTAAAGTCTACATGCAGTAAATAATGTTGCTAGTTAGATCGCCAGTACCTGCGTGCTCAGTCTCTGCTAGCAGCAACAGGTTAAAAGCAGCAGTGTCCTCTCACCAGTCCTAGTGATATAGTAATAGGGGAGCCTCTGTTTATATGTCAGCTCACTTCTGGATCTGCCTGGAGTGACTCCGGTCCTCGGCACATGGCCACAGGCTTGTAACAAGTTGATGTGCACACAGGAGCAATGATGTGCATACTCAGTCTCCTCGCAGCCAAGAGAGAGTCCTTTGGTATTCAGCTTGTGAAAAATACAGCTCTCTCTCCCTTTATACACATTATGCATTTAAGAATTGTACTCCAATCATCCTTAGGCTGCCATATAAAATTCCCTTCCTAAACTTCATCTCCTATTATTCAGTGCTACCAACGATCAAGTCTCTTCAGCTTCTGCTTGTTAGCATTTAGCTGAGGTTCATTGGAAGCACAGATAGCATTGCAGCACAGTGTCCTAAATCACTCTTTTTCTCTAGCCAAACACCTATCTACTTCAGATATTTGAATGACTTTGCTGGAGAAAGGAAACTTATATTTGAACGTTCACAGTGTAAAAGGAGGGCAGGTAATATTATTCACATGGGCGTCCGCTCATAGGAGTAAGGGGGGGCCAGTGACCCCCCCTGGAATCGGCAAGGATCTGCCATGCTCGCATCTGTAGCTGTGCTGACTCTCTCTGTGTTTGTGCGAATTGGCTCCACAGCTGTTGCAAGATCAGTGTCACTGAGTTACAGAGCTCTTTACTGCCACCTCTGGCTGCTTCCTGTATGTGCACCCTCGTGTTTGCTTTGCTGCCTGTAATGTATTTTCAAAGGGACATGTGGAAACAGGATTTGGGAGAAGGAAGACCACCGTGACCTTACAAGTGGAGACTGTGAGTACAAGTTAAGGGGAAAGGCTTTATGGGATAAGGACTAAGCTCCTCCCCCTCATGACATTGTCAAAGAAGCGGAGCATAGGTGACCGTAAAATTATGCCCCCCCCTGATAAAAGTTCAGCGGACGCCCATGATTATTCAATGACCTGTCTGTGTTAAGTTTGAAGTTTGTTTCTAAATTTGTAAAGCTTTGGGATTGATATGGGGTTGGACAATACAGATTAGGATGTCATATGAAAGGAAAAAAGTTTAGCGGTTTTGTTCCCACCTGTACATGAACAGACACAAGAGTAGACGGGGAAAGCCTGGAAGTTTCCATTTAGATTTCAGAAAGTGGATGATATGACTCCTTAACTCTCACACTTGTAGTTGGGCAATGAGTAGTGAGATCCTATCCTATAAGATTAAATAGTGTTTTTAACAATAAGGTCCACTCTGCTCTGTCAAACATATTTTCTTTATCTATTGACAGTAGGAGTGTCAGGCTAATAGCTTTTTCTATTACAAACTATATTTCGTCTGGATGGACCACTGTGCAGATTAAAGTGCTTGTAAAGGATTTTTTTGTAAATAACAAACATGTCTATAGTTACCTGTCTTTTGCAATGAAATTGCACAGAGTGGCCCGATCCTACTCTTCTCAGGTCCCTGTCGGCACTCCTGGCTCCTACTCTCTTGCTGGTGAACCCAATAGGAAGCTGGTGTCCCCAATAGGAAGCCGATTCTCATGTGGGTTTGCTCTTGAGACCCGCTGCTGCATCCATTGACACAAATAGCGGGACTCGGCCCTGTCTCCTTGTCACTTGATTGACAGAAGCGGGAGCCATTTGCTTCTGCTGCTATCTGCCCAGGGAGGAGGGACAAAGCCAGGAGAGCCGCAGCTCTCATGAACAGCACTGGATTGGTATGCGGATCAGGTACTGTAAGTATAAGGGAGGATGGGGGGGGGGTCACAGAGGGATTTTTACCCTAGTGTATAGAGTGCATTAAGGTAAAAACCCATGGACTTTAGAACCACTTTAAGATTTTCAGCCTGTTTGCCAGCATTTTTATGTCTAGCAAATTGATTGGTCAAATACTTTTGGCATAATGCATTGGCATGTTTCCTGATATCAGTATCAGTGTAATATGAGTATTAAGGGAGCCTCTGAGGCCGCGTACACACGATCGAATATATCTGCTGAAACTGGTCCGACGGACCGTTTCAGCGGACATATCTGATCGTGTGTACGGGCTAGCGGACATATTTTCCAGTCTCTTGTGCAGAAGAAGTGCCTTTCATGGGTAAAAAGTGGGCCATCTTGGACAGGCGGTCGACGATCACAAAAATAGTATTACAGCCCTCGGAAGGCGGCAACTCCACGATAAAGTCTATGGAAATCATTTGCCACGGTCTACTCGGGACAGGGAGTGGCTTTAGTAGACCCCAGGCCTTGGACTTGCTGTTCTTGTTGCGAACACAAGTAGTACAGGATTCCACATACTTCTTACAATCTTTATCCATTCCGGGCCACCAAAATGTCCGTTGCATTAGTTCAGAAGTCTTGTAACTGCCGAAATGCCCTGCAAGCATGTGATCATGGCACAACCCCAAGGTGGAGACTCGCAGACTTTCTGGTACAAAGATCTTATCTCCATACCAGAGCAGCCCATCTCTTGCCACTAAAGTGGTCCCGGGCGGGGAAGGGTTACCTGCGGAGGCTTGTCTGATTTGAGTGATCAGGTTCCCCTGTAATAGGAGGAAGTTTCCGGATGACAGGATTGTATCTGGCGGAGAGGTTTCTTGAGGCTTGCTGAACATGCGTGACAACGCATCCGGTTTTATGTTCTTTGATCCAGGCCTGTATGTTAAGTGAAAGGTGAATCTGGAAAAAAAAAGTGCCCATCTAGCCTGCCGGGGTTTCAGTCTCTTTGCCGTCCTCAGGTATTCGAGATTTTTATGATCCGTGTAGATTAAGATTGGATGTGCGGCCCCTTCTAAAAGGTACCTCCATTCTTCTAAGGCAGCTTTGATCGCTAGGAGTTCGCGATCCCCAACGTCATAATTCTTCTCAGCACTGGTCAGTTTACGAGAAAAGAAGGCGACAGGGTGCAACAGGGCCTTGGGTCCCTGTCTCTGGGAAAGTATGGCTCCAACCGCCGTCTCCGATGCGTCCACCTCTAAGACATATGGCAGGGCCGAATCCGGGCAGCTGCAGAGGTGAAAAGCCCTTTCAGAGTCTCGAAGGCAGTCTGAGCCTCAGGGGACCAATAGAATCTGACACCTTGTTTGGTGAGCTGGGTGATGGGGGAGATGATTGCCGAGAAACCTCTGATAAATTTCCTGTAAAAGTTTGCAAAACCCACGAAACGTTGGATGCCTTTCTTATCACTGGGAGCTGGCCAGTCCAAGATGGCTGCGACTTTTTGAGGATCCATCTTGATACCCTCAGCGGATATGATCAGGCCCAGGAATTGGATGCTCTGACGCTCAAATTCGCATTTCTCGGGCTTGGCGTAAAGTCCATGCTGCCGAAGGCGGCCCAATACGTTTCTGACGTGTCTGCGATGGTCGTCTAAAGAGGAAGAAAAAATTAGTATATCGTCAAGGTACACAACAACAAATAAGTCCAGGAAATCTCCAAAGACATCATTAATAAAGTGCTGGAAAGTAGCGGGGGCATTGCAAAGTCCGAAGGGCATCACAAGGTACTCAAAATGCCCAAAACGTGTGCGGAAGGCAGTCTTCCATTCATGCCCTTCCCGTATACGGATCAAATTATAGGCCCCCCGGAGATCCAGCTTAGTAAATATGATGGCAGAACCAAGTCTCTGAAAAAGTTCTGGCACAAGTGGCAGAGGGTAACGGTTTTTGACCGTAATTTTATTTAATTCCCGATAATCCACACATGGACGTAAAGAGTGGTCCTTTTTCTCCACGAAAAAGATCCCTGCACCAGCCGGGGACGTGGAAGGGCGGATGAACCCTTTCCTCAAGTTTTCATCAATGTAGTCCTTAAGAGCTACAAGTTCACATTCGGATAAAGGGAAAATCCGGCCAAAGGGGACTTCGACTCCGGGGCGGAGCTCGATTGGACAATCATAGGCCCGATGAGGAGGGAGAGTTTTTGCTGAACACGTCCAAGAAATCGTGGTAAACTGCAGGTACAAATTGACGAGCCTCAGAGTCTGTGTCAAGGCATAACAAGGAGGGCTGGTCACAAGGGGTTGGTAGGCAGTGCTGAAGGCAGTAGGGCGAACAAAACTCAATTCCGTCTGTGGTCCAGTTGATACTGGGATTATGGGCTTTCAACCAGGGCATGCCGAGGATTATCGGGAACAAAGGAGGGGCGATGGCATCTAATCGAAGTAGTTCTTTATGGTCCCTAGCCATAGTGGCTAGTAGGGGAATAGTCTCGTGCGTTACTGCACCAGACTTAATAACGGACCCATCAGCCAAGTAGATGGAAAGTTTCTGTGCCTTGGGTTGCAGAGGAATACGATGTCTTGCAGCGAAGGATAGGTCCACAAAGCAGCTGCAGGCCCCGGAATCAATTATAGCGGGAGTCTGGATGGTCCCTTCTGGCAGCTGTAATGAAATTGAGAGAGCAAGGTGAGCAGAATTGCTGGGCATGTTCAAGGTTGCAGGGGGCGAAGTAACTGAGAGGCACTTGCGCAGTTTGACTGGGCAGGATCTCACATAATGGCCTGACCCCCCACAGTACAGGCAAAAATTCTGTTGGCGGCGACGTTGGCGCTCTTCAACGGTGAGAGAGGGGCGAAGCAGGCCGATCTGCATTGGCTCTGGAGCATCAGACGTGGCTGGGACAGGACCCGGCGGAGCAGGGTTGTAGGGGTTGGAGACCCGTGATAGCATCCATACTGGGCGTGACTGGCCTGCAGCCCTCTCCGATCTTCGTTCTCTCAACCGGCGATCGATTTGAATGGATAAGTCGATCAAAGCCTCCAAGGTGGAAGGCACCCCCACTCAGGCAAGTTCGTCTTTAAGGGACTCAGAGAGGCCCATGCAAAATTGGTAGCGAAGTGCGGCATCATTCCAATTGGTGTCAAAGCCCCAGCGCCTGAATTTGGAGACATAGTCCGCAACTGGTCTGCGACCTTGCTGAAGCGAACGAAGGGCTGCTTCAGCGGACGCAGCTTGCTGGGGGTCCTCGTACAACTGGGCCATGGCTACAAAGAATGAGGCTAGGTCTACTAGGCACATGGACTTCTCGTCAAGGAGACGATGGGCCCAGGACTGTGGTTCCCCTTGCAGCAGAGAGACTACAAAGCCAACCTTTGTGGCCTCCAGGGAGAAGGTGCGAGGCTGCAGTGCAAAGTATAGTTCACATGCGTTTTTGAAGGACCTAAACTTGCTGCGATCGCCAAGGAATTTCTCTGGGGTCGGGACCCTGGGTTCAGGTGGAAGCATAACTACTGCTGGAGCAGAAGCAGCACCCTGCTGGGCGGCCTGGACTGGTGCGGATCCCTGGGCAGCAGAAGATAGAGTCTGTATTCGTCCTTCTAGCTGGGTATAACCTGCTTGTAGGTCCTTTACTGCCCGTGCCAGGTCAGCCAGATGCTGGCACAGTTCTTCCATGGGAGAGGGTCCTCACACAGGCTCAGACATGGCTGTCCGTTACTGTCACGCCCCCTGGTGGTAGAGCCTGATGTGCGGAGGACGGCCTCTCTTACAGCTCTGACTCCGAGCCCCTGATAGAGCAGACAGGAAGCGCAAGAGTACAGAGTCGCACGAGTGCCTGACTGAGTCGCTGATGAAGTCGCAGGAATGGAATCACCGAAGAAGTCGCAGGAGGACGCTGGTGCAGGGGCAGCCCAAGAACAGCTGTCAGCAGATAGCGAAGTCAAGGTGCAGGCCGGGTCGGTATTGGGCTGGCAGCGAGGTGGCAGAATCAGCAGGCAGAGGCAGGTCAAACAAGCCAGGTCAGTATTAGGCTGGCAGCGAGGTAGCAGGATCAGCAGGCAGAGGCAGGTCAAACAAGCCGGGTCAGTATTAGGCTGGCAGCGGGGTAGCAGGATCAGCAGGCAGAAGCAGGTCAAACAAGCCGGGTCAGTATTAGGCTGGCAGCAGGATAGCAGGATCAGCAGGCAGAATCAGGTCACACGAGCCGGGTCAGTATTGGGCTGGCAGCAAGGTAGCAGGGTCAAACAAGCCGGGTCAGGTAACATAAGCAGGAATCAGGTAACAGGATCAGGTATGCTAGACGTAGTAGAACGGACAGCACCTGAGTCAGGGAAGTGGCTCAGTTTAAATAGCCTGTCTGGAACCAAACATTCAGGAAGTGCACGCCCTTGCAGGAACTGAGGTCACAGGCCGACCTCTACGGCCGCCATCTTGGGTACTGGCATGCCCTTCCTGACAGACAGCTCCTTTCCTGATCCCTCTGACAACTTTACTTTATATCTTGTTTCTGGTGAACCTTGAACTCATTGCTTCTCCCATCAAAATCCTATCTAAGCCATGCCTTTGCACTTCCCGTTTGCTAGATTATTGTGCTCTTCTTTAGCCAATATCTTGCACTTTACACTTCTGCTACCATCCAAATGTTCATTACCACTCATTACTGACTTTTAGCTTGTTCCTCGACTACACTTCCGCTTCACAACCTGCAAACATGTGTCACTAACCTCTGGCTTGTTTACTGACTACTAGGGATGAGCCGAACACCCCTGGGTTTGGTTCGCACCAGAACCTTTGAGCAGACCAAAAGTTTGTGTGAACTTTAGAACCCTGTTGAAGTCTATGGGACTCGAACGTTTGAAATCTAAAGTACTAATTTTAAAAGCTAATATGCAAGTTATTGTCCTAAAAAGTGTTTGGGGACCCAGGGGAGTGTTTGGGGACCTGGTTCCTGCCCCAGGGGAGTGTTTGGGGACCCAGGTCCTGCCCCAGGGGACATGTATCAATGCAAAATAAGTTTTAAAAAACTGCAGTTTTTTCAGGAGCAGTGATTTTAATACAGTAATGCTTAAAGTGAAACAATAAAATTGAAATATTCCTTTACCCACATGCCGACCAGCCGCCGTCATTCTACGGAGGCAGGTCGGCACTACTGGGCGAGAGCCCGTCATGCTACGTCGGCTCTTTCGCGGGCGCGCCCCCTGCTCGCCCCCGAGTCCCGCGCGCATGCCCGATGGGTACGATCACCGCCGGGCACCCGCGATTGTTCGTTACAGAGCGGGGACCGGGAGCTTTGTGTGTAAACACATAGCTCTCGTTCCTGTCAGCGGGGGAAACGCTGATCTCCTGTTCATACAATGTATGAACAGAAGATCAGTGATTTCCCCTAGTGAGGCCACCCCCCAATACAGTTAGAACACACCAAGAACACACTTAACCCCTTCCCTGCCCCCTAGTGTAAACCCATTCACTGCCAATGGCATTTTTATAGTAATACAATGCATTTTTATAGCATTGATCGCTAAAAAAATGGCAATGGTCCCAAAAATGTGTCAAAAGTGTCCGAAGTGTCCGCCATAATGTGGCAGTACTGAAAAAAAACGCTGATCGCCGCCATTACTAGTAAAAATAATAAAAATAATAAAAATGCCATAAAACTACCCCCTATTTTGTAAACGCTATAACTTTTGCGCAAACCAATCAATAAATCCTAATTGCGATTTTTTTAACGAAAAATATGTAGAAGAATACGTATCGGCCTAAACTTAGGAAAAAAACTTTTTTTTATATATTTTTGGGGGATATTTTTTACAGAAAAAAGTAAAAAATATTGCATTTTTTTAAAACAGTCGCTCTATTTTTGTTTATAACTCAAAAAATAAAAACCGCAGAGATGATCAAATACCACCAATAGAAAGCTCTATTTGTGGGAAAAAAAAGGACGCCAATTTTGTTTGGGAGCCACGTCGCACGACTGCGCAATTGTCAGTTAAAGCGACGCAGTACCGAATCACAAAAAGTGCTCTGGTCTTTGGACAGCAATATGGTCCGGGGCTAAAGTGGTTAAATTTTGTACCTATGGGGGGTGTATAGTATGCCTGTAAAGTAGCGCATGTTTCCTATGCTTAGAACTGTCCCTGCACAAAATGTAATTTCTGAAGGAAAAAAGTCATTTAAAATCAATGCGTAGGGGTCCCCCCAAATTCAATTACCAGGCCCTTCGGGTCTGGTATGGATATTAAGGGGAACCTTGCGTCAAATTTAAAAAAATTATGTGGGGTTAACCCCAAATATTCATTCCAGACCCTTCAGGTCTGGTATGGATTTTAAGGGGAACTCTACCCCAAATTTAAAAAAAAAATGCCGTGGACCCGCACACATTTTTTTTTATGAATGACTTTTCTCTGTATTGCCGGGAGCCAAAAATGTATTATAGCCGCGAGTGATTTTTAAATTACTTTTTTTCCTTCGGAAATGACACTTTGTGCAGGGACAGTTCTAAGCATGGGAAACAAGCGCTACTTTTGAGGCATACTATACACCCCCCAGCATAGGCGTGCGCAGCCTATTGCATTAGGGTGTGCACCCCAAAGCCCAAGCACACTACCGATCACTCACGATGTTCATTCAAAAATGGAAGGGGCTAACAAATCACATATTTAGTGGCCCTTTCCCCACTCCTAAAACATTCCAGCAGCAACAGCCATTAGGAGAGGAGGAAAGCTGGCAGCACTGCGGAGGGAAAGATGGGAGCCAGCCAGGGCAGTAGGGGGGATCTGTGCTGTACAGGGTGATTAGGGTGTGCCTGGGCACACCTGGCACACCCTGTGCGCACGCCTATGCCCCCCCAGGTACAAAATTTAAAGGAATATTTTACTTTTATTGTTTCACTTAAAGGAATTATTAAAATCACTGCTGCCAAAAAAAAAGTTTAAAAAAAAAAAAAAAAAAAACTGCAGTTTAAAAAAAAAAAAATTGCATTGATACATGTCCCCTGGGGCAGGATCCAGGTCCCCAAACACTTTTTATTACAATAACTTGCATCATAGCCTTTAAAATTAGCAAATTTAGATTTCAAACGTTCGAGTCCCATAGACTTTAACAGGTTTCTAAAGTTCACACAAACTTGCCGCGAACACCCAAAATAGTTCGCTGTTCGGCGAACAGGCAATGTTCGAGTTGAACATGAGTTCTACTCGAACTCGAAGCTCATCCCTACTGACTACTCTTCTACTTGATCCCTACATGCGACATATGGTGGGGCGATTTTGAGGATTGTGACCTGGTGGTACAAGCAAAAAGATTTGTGTGAACTTGCGAACACTGTTAACACTGCGAACACTGTTAAAAACTATGGGACACGAACATGAAAAATCAAAAGTGCTAATTTTAAAGGCCATAAAAAGTATATGGAGTTCTGGGTACTGCCCCAGGAGACGTGTATCAATGCAAAACAAGTTTTAAAAATGGCTGCTTTAGTAGAGATTTTAATAATGCTTAAAGTGAAACAATAAAAATGAAATACTCTTTAAAATATCTTGCCTGGTGGGTCTCCTTAGTCTGCCTGTAAAGTAGCGCTCGCATAAAGGTGGTTAGTTCTTGCTGGGAGGAGCTGAGACAGCCGCCGGGGACCCCAAAAGACCAGGTTCAGAGCCACTCTGATGCAAAACGAGCTGCACAGTGGAAGTAAGTATAACATGTTTTTTATTTAAAAAAAAAATTACCTTTACAACCCGTTTAAGTCTGCTGTGCTCCATTATTACATGCATCATTGCGTTTAAAAGATATTTATACTTTTTGTGCTTTACACAGTGGTTCAGGCAGTTTTTTAAACCTAAAAAAACAGTAACATTGTTTTAATGCCACTTCACCTATAAAAAAAGAAATAAAAATATGCATGGGGGGGCGTGTCCAAGATGGCGACGGGAGCAGACGTGTAACTGCTGAGCTCCCGGTCCGGACTAACATCCTGCTTTGATCCTGGTGTGGAATCGCTCTAAATCTCCCTCCATCCTACAAACATTACCCTCTGGAGCTCCCGGGGTATGCGGGGAACCAGATCCGGCCGAGGGAGACGGAACAAGCCTGCACAGCCCCACCCGCTACGACTCGGGCCTACTACCTCCCCTTCAGCCTGCCGCATGGAGGCCCAGAAGGAACCACCGCCGGACGGCGCAATCCTTACAGGCTCCCCAGCTTTCGATGCCCTGATGCTGGCCATTGCAAACTGTCAGTCTGCGCTGACGGTGAAGATTGACCACGTCCAGGTCGAGGCGGCGTTGATTCGGCGGGACATGGAGGGGTTCCGCGAACGAGTGTCGGAGGTGGAGCGCAGAGTCGCCGACGTGGAAGATGTGCAGCGGGACCACCGTGCTGACCTGGTGTCCCTGAAATCCAGGGTGAAGGTGCTGGAGGCCAGGGCAGAGGACGCCGAAAATAGGAACCGCCGCAATAACTTACGGGTCCTGGGACTCCCGGAGGGTGCAGAGGGCGCCAACCCCGTTGCCTTCATGGAGCGGCTGCTCCCCTCTCTGCTGCCTGACGCGCGCTTCTCCCCTCATTTCTCCATTGAACGAGCGCACCGTATGCCGGCAGCCAGGGGCCCACAGGGCGCCCCCCCCGCGCACTTTCATCTTTAAACTCCTGCACTACCGTGACAGGGACACGGTCCTTCGGGCGGCCCGTCTACAGGGAGATCTAAAGTTTGAGAACACTAGGCTTCTTATCTTCCCGGACTACTCCGTTGAGACGCAGCGACAACGTAAGTCCTTTGATCATGCCCGTGCCTTGCTCCGGGAACGGGGGATAAAATACAGCATGATGTTTCCTGCCAAATTGAGGGTGCAGGATGGCGAACGCATCCAGTTCTTCACCTCCCCCCGCGATGTGGTGGCTTGGCAGAAACGCTGCCGCGCTGACTCTGTCATGATGCCTGTTTGCACTCCTCTGTGGGTATGTTACGTGGTGGGCCCTGGTGCTTCTCTGGGTGAGGGGGGTGAGGTGGACATCCTGGGGTTGAGACTTGAGCTTGGGGGGATGGGGGGTGGGGGACCCTTGCCCTCTGTCTCTCCTCATCTGTCCTGGACTGATCTCCTATTCTTCTTCCCCCATCGTGTCACCTATGGCTGCTGCGGGGTATGGATCTCTAGGACCCGCCCCCTTTCCCCCCCCCCCTGTGCCTTGCTCCTGTTGTCCGCTCAGTCTGTCACCCCCTGGGTGAGGACCCTCTTACATTTCTTGCGGGGGGGCCCCCTCCGGGCCACCAGTACTGAGCCCCTGCCATGGAGAAGACTGGAACCTACCCACCAAACTGTTTGCAACGTTCTCCCTAAAGTTTAGTGCCCCCGGGGCCCCGGGTGATCCACACACTATTATCTGCTCCGGAAGTCATGAAGGAACTTTATTTTTGTTTTGGGTTTTTTTCTTTTATTTCCCTTGACTATTTGATCCAAGAGGGGCGGACTGCCTTCTGTTCACTGCCCTTAGAACTGGCCTGAAGGCTGCCTTTTTCTTTTCTGGGATGAAGACTCTCCTCCGGGTTCTGGGGAGGGGGGTGGGGCGGGGGGGGTTGGGTTTGTTGGGTTGCCCTGTTGGCTCCCGTGTTTTGGTTTTTATGTTGTATGACAGTAATTTCCTCATTGTATGTAGATGTACTGGCCTGGGGTCTTGGTGCTCCCCTCAGCCCAACATTGGCTGCTGGGGCTGTCCCACGTCCCCTGACCCTTGTTGATCCTTGCCACACCCCCCACACTGACCCACATGGCTACCCTTGACATCCTCTCCTGGAACACACGGGGGCTGAATTCCCCGATCAAACGCTCCTTGGTGTTTCAATTTGTTTCAATTTATTAAGAAGTACCACCCCCATGTCTGTGTGTTACAGGAGACGCACCTGATAGGGAGTAGGACTCTCAGCCTGAAGAAGCCGTGGGTGGGGCACCACTACCATTCCACCTACTCGAGCTACGCTAGGGGTGTCAGTGTCCTTGTCCTCAAATCACTCCCCTTTAAGCTACTTGACTTGGTGCTCGACCCGGATGGCAGGTTTGTGATAGTATATGCGTTGATCCATAGTTTGCCATGGGTGTTGGTGGGCCTGTACCTGCCACCACCTGCCTCCCTAGGGGTCCTGACTCTGCTTGCAACTAAATTAGCACAGTTCCCCTCTGATAATGTAGTACTCTTGGGCGACTTTAACCTTGTCCCGGACTCTGACATGGACCGCTGTGCCGGACCTGGCACAACCCGCCGGGGACTGGCGGCCTGGGCTGACACGTATGGCCTCACTGACGTATGGCGATGGAGACACCCGACCACCAGGGCCTTTACCTGCCACTCCGCTACTCATAAATCCTTTTCTCGAATAGACCTGGCCTATGTTGGGGCCCCGGTCCTGTCTAAGGTCCGGGATGTCCTCATCCTCCCTAGGGGGATCTCAGACCATGCACCACTTCTCCTATCTCTGACCGTGTCGACTGACCCGTCCGACAGACTCTGGCGACTCTCCCGATTCTGGATCACCGATGCGGAGGTGGAGCCTCGGTTTCATGAATCTCTCCGACAGTACTGGTCTGACAACCCTGGTACGGCGGCTGAGAACACTGTCTGGGATGCCTTTAAGGCATCTTCCAGGGGTCAATATCAATCAATAATTGCCGCGGTGAGGCGGGGGAGCGCCGGGCGGACTTGGTCAGGGCTGAGGGGGACGCGACTAGACAGGAGGCCCTCTATGTTCGGACTCGGGACCCTCACCACTATGAACAACTACAGCTATTGACGCGACAGACGCTTTTGTTACGGACGGCCCTGACGGAGAAGAGAATGCTTCACCAGTCGCAACGCATCTTCGAACAGGGGGAGAGGACTGGTAGACTCCTGGCCTGGCTGTCTAGGGAACAGTCGGGGGTCACCACCATCGCCCAAATTGTGGGTCATGATGGGGCCCCCCACTCTACTCCCGGGGAGATTAATGCATGCTTCGCCGCATATTATCGGAGACTCTAATAGCTCCAGAGTGGCGTATGACCAGTCTGCCTTGGTTGAATACCTGGATGCTGTGGATGTCCCTGTCCTCACCTCCTCTTCGGCGGGGAAACTGGATACCCCAATCAAATTGGAGGAGATTCAGAGGGCACTGAAAATGATGCAGGGGGGGAAGACGCCGGGCCCGGATGGGTTTAGCCGCGGGCGCCGGATGGGTTCCCGTGGAATTCTATAAGAATTATGCAGAGGATCTTGCCCCTAGACTGTTGTCCCTCTTTTCTCAGGCGTCGGACTCCGGTGCTCTCCCCGATTCCATGAGCGACGCAGTGATAGTGGTCATTCCCAAGCCCGGTAAGGACCCTGCCCTTTGTTCCTCTTATCGACCCATTTCACTTCTTAATGTCGATGCTAAGATCTTTGCGAAGGTACTTGCCAACCGCCTGAACTCGGTTATATCACAGCCTTGGGTCCATCCGGACCAGACGGGCTTTATGCCGGGCAGAGGTACAGATATTAATTTGCGTCGCTTGCACACGCACTTGGCGATTGCGGGACCGGAGGCGCCGGGCGTGGTGGCCTCACTCGACTCGACGCCGAGAAGGCCTTTGACTCGGTCGAGTGGGGCTATCTCTGGACGGTCCTCTCCCGCTTTGGCCTCGGCCCCCGTTTCCTCTCTTGGATTCGCATGCTTTATGACCACCCCCGGGCCCGCGTTCGCACTAACGGCACCCTGTCGGACTCCTTCTCCCTGGGGGGGGGGAGGGGGACTAGGCAGGGTTGCCCGTTGTCCCCGGGGCTGTTTGCCCTTGCGCTCTCGGAACCCCTGGCTGCCACGTGCGGGGAGACGCCGAGGTTAGGGGAGTCCGGGTGGGTCCCCTGGAGGAAAAACTGTCCTTATATGCAGACGACTCCTTATTGTATTTGGCGGATGCCTCCGCCTCCCTGCATAGGGCCCTTGCCCACTTTGATAATTTCAGTCAGTTCTCGGGGATTCGAATCAATTGGGACAAATCGGTGCTCTTCCCGCTCCACCCATCGGTGCCCCGGGTGGACTCGCATACGCCTCTTCGCTGGGTGGGGGAGTTTACCTATCTGGGGTTTCCGGGTGGGTTTGGAGCGGGGGAGCTACCTCACTAAGAATGTCCACCCGGTGTTGGAGCAGCTGACTAAGAAATGCGCGAACATGGCGAAACCTTCCCCTTACACCGGTCGGGCGTGGGAACCTGATTTAAAATGATTTACCTACCCAAGCTCCTATATTTTTTTAGACAAAACCCCGGTCCCTATCCTCCGGTCGTTTTTTAGACAACTAGATGGTGTGTAATCACAACCTTTGTCTGGGCTGGGCGTCCGCCCCGGGTGGCACGGCGGATTCTCTATCTTCCATTGTCGAGTGGGGACTGGCGCTTCCGAACTTTCTCATATATTACTGGGCGGCGGTACTGGTCACGGTGCGATGGTGGTTCTCCCAACCCCGACAAAACACGGCCGTCGCGTTGGAGGCGGCGGTATTGGGCTCATACGCGGCGCTTTCCAATCTGGCCTTTAGGGGCCCCAAGGCCCACCCGTCAGTCACTGTACCCATGAGGACTGTCCTATCAGTGTGGCGCTCCTCCAGGGCCAAAATGGTTAAGCCCGGATCGGTTTCCCCCCACACTCCCTTATGGGCCAATCCCCTTCTTCCCCACCTCTCCAAGATCCCGGATCCGGCGCTGTGGGCAAAAAAAGGCATCCTTACCCTCCGGCATGTGATGCCGAACGGTGGGATTGTGACGTTCCAGGAGCTGAGACGGACTTACCACCTTCCCCTCTCCTTCCAATTTAGATACTGGCAGCTCAGACATGCCCTTGCCTCGCAATTCCCAAGCCCGGTGACCCTCGAGCCCGACTCCGTCGAGCGCCTGCTGATTTCAAGTGTGATGGGGAGCCCTCTCTCTTCGCTTTACCTCCGACTCACAGTGGTTCATGACGTGGACACGACCCGGGGCCTTGAGTAAGTGGAACGCGGACATCCCTGACCTTGACGAGGAGGTGTGGGAGGAATGTGTCTCCTCCTACATCTCATCTATGATAGCCTCCCGAGACCGTTTTATCCAGCTGAAATTCTTGCACAGAGCATATTACACACCGCAGAGGTTGGCAGGGATTTATCCCTCTAGGAGCCCGCTCTGTACCCGGTGTCTGCTTGACACTGGGACGTTCTTTCACATGGTATGGACCTGTCCCAAACTAAGCACGTTTTGGAAAGAGGTGGCTGACACTCTGTCTACATTGTGCGGAGTGGACTTGGTTATGGATCCTCGCATATTCCTGCTTAGTTATCTGGGTGAAATTGAGGGAGACAGATATGTTAAGCTGTGCATCACATTTGCTCTATTCTACGCCAGAAGGGAGATACTCCTCCGCTGGAGGGGCCATGACCCCCCTACGAGTGCCTCATGGCGAACGGCGATTAATAAGGTTCTACCGCTCTATAGAATCACATACGAGAGCAGGAACTGCCCGGCCAAGTTCGACAAGATATGGTCCAGCTGGGTTGATGCCTCGGGCTAGCTGCCCCCCCCGGTTTTAGGGTCCTGTTGGTTGGGGTCCTGCTCACCCGTCCATGTGACTTTATGGCCTTTACATCACACTTCCTTTGATTCCTGTGACCATTCCATATCTGCATTATTCGACTGAATGTATATGTCTCCTTCCGACTGTCATTGTTTTCTGTTATTTGTTGGTATGTCAATAAAATAAAAAACTTCTACTGTCAAAAAAAAAAAAGTATTTAATGATTTGCAAACACTCAGGAAACATTTCACAATACACATTCCTAACCTGTGTAGTCTCCAAAATTGTAGCAAATAGGTCAGAGGCAGCATGGCTCTCAGTCTGTTCTCACCATATTTTTTCTATTGAAAAGCCTATGGCGTGCAAAACACACCCAAAAAACTCCACCCGGTGCAGAAAAAATGTGCACACACAAAGAGTGAAACACAAAAACGTGCAACTGGTGCTACATTAAACGGTCCTCCATTAAGAAGGACCTGACCCTAATCCACCGGGCATTAGGCTCCAGACAGGGACTGAGGTACTCAAGTGGTCTGAGCAGCCAAAGCCGACACGGACCCCATTCCTTGGAGGGTCTACCGAAACAGAACCCTCCCAGTGTACTAAAAACGGTTAGCATAGCGCCCCATCCTGATAAGAACAGATACTACACTTGATCTTAGCCAAATGGCAGAGAAGCCTGTTCTCACCATAACTGCACTTCACCTTCTAGTCATTTACCCTCTACAGGAAAACCTCTGTGGGCAACAAGAGTGAGGCCAAACACCCACCCCTTAGGTAACTAAATTGTGTATAGTAAAAAAGGAAAACCCTGTTGCAGGACCAGTCAACAAAAATCATCCCATAAAATTATATGTGCATTTAAAAAGGTATTTGAGCGGAGCTAGCCGGGGACCGAGATGGCCGCGCTGTAGTGGAGCTCCGGACCTAGCGGACATACAGCGGCTATCAGCACACGATTCAGCCGGGTTTGTGACCCACTAACGTGGCGTTCTACCTCCCTGTAAGCCGAGGCTCGAGCTGGGAACATGGCAAGGCGCAAGAAGGAGGGGAATCGTCCCCTCAAGCTCACGGAGTTCTTCTCCATGGGGACGAAACAAGATGGCGCCGGCGCGTCTTCCACACCGCGGCCTGGGATCTCACAAACTTCTCCCCAGGCAGGGAAAGCTACCAAAAGAAGCAGTGAACCCAGAAATCGGACTTCCCCCCCCGCCACCCCGTCCTCGGGGAGCCCAGAGAAGGCGAGATTCCGACTGGATGCCACGGAGGCCTATCATGAGGTGAGCTCACACACCGACTCAGGGGATGACACCAGGGACATGCCTGATTCAATCGATTTGTTCCCCACCGCTGACAAACCGGTGCTTGACACGGTTTTAAAGGACATGCTGGTATCACTTAGAAGTTCACTTCACTCAGATATGATAGCATGTGTGCATAAATTCAGCTCTGACCTGAAACATGTGGCTGACAGGGTTACTCACGTTGAGGAGAAGATGGGGGACTATGCTTCCACTATCAATGCCCTAGTAGATGCCAATGAGAGTAATGAGGATGACATTGAGGGGCTGAAAGCAAAGATGGCTGAAATGGAGGACAGATCCAGGAAAAATAATGTAAAAATAAGGGGGATCCCTGAGTCTGTTAAACAACAGGAGCTCCGCAGCTATGTTACTCAACTATGCACCGCAACTCTACCTGACATGTCAGAGTTGGACTTTACTATAGACAGAATACACAGGCTTCCCAAACCATCTTATCTGTCAGATAATGTTCCCAGAGATGTGATCCTTAGATTTCATTTTTACCACACTAAGGAGAAGATCATGGCACTCTGGCACTCTCGCACACAGACACGATTCCTGCGCAATATGCCAATCTACAATTTTACACTGATTTATCCCAACACACGCTGCAGAAACGCAGAAATCTAGCTACGATCACGAAAGCCCTCAGAAATCATAAGTTGATCTACAAATGGGGCTTTCCAACGAAGCTGATAGTCACAAAAGATGACAAAGATTATGTGATGGACTCCTTAGAAAAAGGCCTAGCTATGTTGCAATCATGGGGAATAATCCCTGAACCTCAACAAACCTCACGCCATCGTAACAACAACAATACCCAAGATCAAGAATGGCGCACTGTGGATCGTAAAAATGCTCGTTCACACACCTGAGCTGAATTGTATTTAAATATGCTTATTACCGCTGGGAGAGAATTTTCACCCCTTTTTCGTTTGTTTTGTTTTTTCTCTCTCAGCTCCAAGTTTACCCTATACCCCCCCGGTATACATCTGAGTGACTGAAGGTCACACCCTTGCACTTTTTCCTGAGGCCTTCGGCCGTTGGTGTTTTGTTATGTTTTTCTTATTTCAACAGTTTCACTCTGCCCTACTGGTCGACCTCCCCATGATGCTCGTTCCTTCGAAATCTGCTCCATCCCGGATGCCTTCATCACCCCCGTGTACCGCCTACATGCTGACACCTACCTCCTCCGGAGCCCGGATCTCATCTCTTGTAAGTGAACTGTTCTGTGTTCATCTCTTTAAGCATTTTTTTTATACATCTTCATGGCGGTGCATTTCCTTACTTTGAACTCTAAGGGTCTGAACCACCCAGCCAAGAGGAGGTCACTGTGGAAAGACGCTCTGCATCATGACTGTGACATTTTATGTGTACAGGAGACACACTTTAAACAAACCGCATGCCCTAAATGCACCCACCCAAAATTTCCTCATATATTCATGGCAAATGCGGAGACCAAAAAGAGAGGGGTGATGGTGGCAATAAGGGACTCTGTGGCCTTCCACCCTTCTCACACTATAACAGACCCACAAGGGCGCTACCTCATCCTGGTTTGTGAGATCAACTCCGTTGTTTACACTGTGGCCAATATATATGCTCCAAACACCCGCCAAATTAATTTCCTCCACAAGGTTATGAGGAAGGTACGGAAGGTGCAGAAGGGGGCACTGGTGGTATGTGGGGACTTCAACGCCACCTCCGACCCGTCGATAGACTTGACCTCTTCTCCTAAGAGACCCCCTCCTCGCTGAGCGCTTCCATACGCTCTCATGAACTGTATGATACATGGAGATGCCTCAACGCAAATGAAAAAGATTTTACTTTTTTTTCCACAGCCCATGGCTCTTATAGTAGGATTGACATGATTTTGGTCGATAGATCGTTGTTATTTCAATGTACTAATGCTAAAATTGGGGGCATCACCTGGTCGGACCACGCCCCGGTGAGCTTGACAGTGGGGGACCCTTCCCTCCGCAGTCGTGTCTACCTTTGGAGGGCTAACTCCTACCTGTTGAGGGAAGGTCCGACAAGGTCTGGTATTGAATTGAAGTTGAAAGAATTTTTTGAAATTAACCAGGGGTCAGTTGATGACCCATTTGTTCTGTGGAATGCGCATAAAGCTTTTGCGAGGGGAATTATGATACAGATGGGGGCAAGACTTAAGAGGGAGAGGCAGCAGCAGACTGTTCAGCTTATATCCCAAATTGAAACGTTAGACAGACAGAACATGGCCCACCCGTCCTCTTCCTTATCAAATAGGATCTCTCAGCTCCGTACGGAACTTAGACTTAGGTTCCTTGAGGACTTTGAGAAGGCATCCAGGAGGCTAAAGCTTTCCTATTATACAAGTGGTAACAGGGCTGGAAAACTCCTGGCCAACAAAGTGAAGGGTCATAGAGTTAGATCCCAGATATCACACATTTTAGAACCTAACACCTCAACCAAACTAACACATCCACAGGCGATAGCAGATACATTCAGCCGATACTACAGCTCGCTGTATAATCTCAAAGACGATCAGAGAGTTCCGCAGCCCACAGAGTCAGCAATCTCAACCTTCCTTAATAAAATAGATCTCCCCCCACTCACACAAGATCAACTAGCACACCTTAACTCCCCGGTGACAGACTTAGAAGTCGGGAAAATTATTAAATCCCTGCCTCTCAATAAGTCCCCGGCCCGGATGGTTACACTGGGGAATACTATAGGGCTTTCCAGGACTTACTCTGCCCACATCTCTCTAGGGTTTTCAGTTCTGCTGCTGCGTCCTCCTCCTCATTTCCCCAACAGATGCTCAAGGCCACAATTATAGCCTTACCAAAACCAGGGAAAGCACCAGATATTACGCAAAACTTTCGGCCAATATCGTTGCTAAACAACGATGTAAAAATTTATGCTAAACTGATAGCTACAAGACTAGCGTCCATACTACCAGATCTCATAGATATTGATCAGTCCGGGTTCACTAAGGGCAGACAGACAGCTGACGCTACTAGGCGCTTGATTAATCTCATACATCTTGCCAGACGCAGAGGAACGCCTTCTCTGCTCCTATCTTTGGACGCAGAGAAGGCGTTTGACAGAGTTCATTGGGGATTCCTGGCGGAGTGTTGCAGAAGTTTGGATTCCACGGGTGGGTGTTCTCGGCCATTATGGCCCTCTACACACGTCCGTCAGCCCAGGTATACATTGCGGGTGCTCTGTCGGCTCCTTTTGAGATCACGAATGGCACTCGTCAGGGGTGCCCACTATCTCCACTCATTTTTAATTTAATGATGGAACCCCTAGCCACTAGCATAAGAACTCACCCCCAAGTTACTGGACTGTCAGTAGGACGAAGGAAACACGTCATAAGCCTATTCGCTGACGACGTTATACTAATTTTGTCGGACGTGGCAAAGTCGTTGGAGGCTGCTCAGTTAATACTACAAGACTTTTCTAGGGTGTCGTATTATAAGGTGAACGAGACAAAATCACATGTGTTGAACTTAGGGGTAGACTCTGCGACTCAGGCGGTGTTACAGGACAAATTTCCATACGTGTGGAACGATAAAGGAATAACTTACTTGGGGATAACTCTAACGCCTAATACAGAGGACCTTCTAAACGCTAACTATACACCTTTCCTGAATACTCTTAAATCTAAACTGCAGAAATTAGCCCACTCTGAATTATCTTGGATGGGAAGATTGGCAGCTTTTAAGATGCTAATATTGCCCCAACTTCTATACGTATTTAGGACCCTCCCTATCCCCATACCCCGTGCATACTTTAAATCTATCCAGGGTATCCTAAACAGTTACCTATGGCAGGGCAAAAGAGCGCGATGTGCTTTTGGAAGGATAATCAAACGCAGGACAGCAGGAGGGATTGGGCACGTACATCTACAAGACTACTACTTCGCCTCTATCCTAGCCCAACTATCACACTGGTTTAATCCCGAATCTAGGGCATTGTGGAAGGATTTAGAGCAAAGACAGGTCCCGAGGGGAAACCTAGAAGATTTTTTGATGTCAACCAATATTAGTAGGTCCCTGGATAGGAGCTACCCTCCCACGGTCCTGGCAACCCTTAGGGCCTGGTCTCATCTATGTGCAACTGGGGACGGGATGGGGCCCACAGAACAGCTTAAACTCCCAATAACTACAATGCACAATCTAATTCCAGATATTAACTTAACTAAATGGAAAAATAATGGTGTACATTTTATAGATGACCTTATGGTGGGCTCTAGGATGCTGCCATTTAGGACGCTTCAGGAAAAATTCCAACTTACAGATGCAGATAAATACAAATACCTCCAAATAGCTCAGTTCCTAAGGAAAAACCCTATTACCCCTAGGTCCCTCCCGACTAAAATAGCTAAATTCCTTCGTCACCCGAATAGTGATACTAAGGGCATAACAGTTATATATAGGGGGCTTCAGGAAAAGGACATCATGACCAAGACTCCAAATATTCTGGCTTGGGAAAGGGACTTTGGGGTGGAATTTCCGACTCACTCCTGGGAAAAGGCGATAAAAATCCAGATTGCCTCCACCAAGAGTACCAATCTTCTGGAGATGCACCAAAAACTGCTCCTTAGATGGTACCTCACCCCCCACCGTCTGGCTAAGATGTTCCCCGGTACATCGGCGAATTGTTGGAGACTGTGTGGAGGGAGAGGAACGCTCTATCATATACTGTGGGCAGTGCCCAGCCATTTGGCCGCTGTGGTCTCAGGTAGGACTCACTCTTAATAGGGTTCTAGGCCTTTCTCCTCTACTAGATCCGGCTATGGCAATCCTCTCCATAGGTATTTGACATGGTTCCCTCCCCACAGAGAACTGTATACGCACATGTCCTCCTAGCTACCCGCCTTGTCATCCTTAGGCATTGGAAATCTACAACCCCTCCCTCAATATCAGAGGTCTTAACTACGGTACAAATACATAGTATATATGAACATCTCCACGCATCAGCAAAAGGACAACATGAGGCAGTGTCCAACTTATGGGCTCCATGGGTGATATGGAAATCTAATAATTAGACAGCTTGAAGATCTGCAATTTGGAGGGAGTGGGGTGGTCGTGACCAGCTTGGGCATTTATGGTTCAAATGTTTTCGGTTAACTGGTTATCTTATTCTTTGTATTCTTGTTTCTTTTTATATTTTGTTTTTTTTCTCTATAAGTTATGTCCAACCTTGTATTACAACTTGTTGGGAACGTACATTCTATACAATACGTGGAGGGCTAGGTCAACGTATCCAATGGGCAGAGCCCAGGGGACTATGGTAGGGGCGTGGGAGATAGGACCATCTATTAAGGCTAGTTGAACGACCATAGTGTGGGATCGTGTTAAACTAGCCATATTACTCCACTACCTGCCCTGGGAATATCCTGCACCCATATTATACTAGATATCCCAAGAAACTGACGAGACCTGTGAAACTCACAGACCTTATGCCCACTAGAAAACATTGTTCATCGATTAACAATACTTTGTATGCTTTGTCGGTCATGGGCTTCGTATGGTTACATGTACGCCTTACTCATGCTATGTTTATGTTTCATGAAAAATTTCAATAAAAATCTATTGAACATAAAAAGGTATTTGATAGGTGTTATTTACCCACAAAAGCCCTGCGATTGCTGCTGGGAAACACCATTTTGGATGTGATGTCAACAGCTCCAGCAAACTCAGAGCCATCAATTAATGGAGGGGAGGGGCAGAGGAGCTGGGTCAGTGCAGAGAGTAATTAAACACTGCCATTTGAGGAGAGGACTATGATGTGCAAGAAGGGAGGGGGTGTGTTAGGGAATTGACTCTCCTGGAGAAGTCCATTTTTTTTAAAGTTCAAAAGCACATTGTATGTGGAAAAAAAAAAACACAAGTATGGGACAGGAAAAACACTGAAGTAAGTATTGAATACTTTATTTTTTCTATTATTATAGCTGAATTGTTTCCAATTGGTGACAGGATTTTTTAAACCATCAGAAAAATGTCAACAACATATTACAAACATAATATGAAATAAAAAAAATAAAAAATCATGCTCTGTGACAAAAAGATTACAGACTGGTAAGAGTCCAAAAACAAATCCAAAATTACATGATTCAGATCCCACAACACTGACATATATGGCTTCAGCACAGAAGACAATGGGGTTGATTTACTAAAGCTGGAGAGTTCAGAATCTGGTGCAGCTCTGCATAAAAAAACAATCAGTTTCCAAGTTTTAGCCCCTGTTCACAGAGCATGCCAAATCGCAGCCTATTGCGGACAAAGGCAGTGTCCCAATCAAAACAATGCCGATTTAGAGACACTGCACCGATTTTCAAAAGTAATTCCTGCACTACTTTTGGCAACTTCGGGGGTGATTTCAATAGACATCGGTGCATAAACCCGCACTGATGTCTTTCAAATCGCCCCCAAAATGCGGGTTTGAAATAGTGCAAGTTCAGCTGACCTTGCACAATTTCAAATCTGCGTTTAGTGTGAACGAGGGTATATTGTCAAAGCTACAATAAACAAGCTGAAGTTAGAAGTTGATTGGCTACTATGCACAGCTGCACCCGATTCTAAGTGAACCAGTTTTAGTAAATTTCCCTATCCTTTAGATCAGTGTCTTAATTATTAACTTCACAAATCTATAATAATAAAATAACTAATTAACAAGTGTGCACAAGCAATGCAAATGAAATAGGTGAAACTGTTGCGCTACTCTAGCCCTGATGAAGTCACGAGACACGTGATGTAACGACGTAGGGATTCAGGATCACGTGACACCATCACAAGCCGGAGGCCAGCAGAGGAACGTAAGACGGTGCAGTGCATGCCTTGTCCCTTGTTTACCTTTTTGCGATTGTTATTTTGACCCATGTAAGAGTCAATTTTTAGACTTTCTAATAAAGCACCCCTCCCTGAACTTTGAGAATTGCCTAGACCTGCAATCCGTTTTTGAGATCAGAGTGAGTCTTAGAGACAAGGGACCCCTACAGAGGATATCATTGGGAAGTGTTCTGACGTTCAGCTCTGGATGCGCTTACACCCATGCTACATGCCTAGATCCTACTACACTAAGGTGAGAGTTTTGGGAGACTAGCTAAGGATACCTTTTATCTGCACTGTGATTTACCTACAGCCATCTCTTTGAAGATTATCCATTGGTGCTCTTCAACGGTTTCCTCAGCTATAGGACTTTTCATCCTTATTTAGGACATTTATCATCTTCATTCCAATCATTGGTCCTCACAGTTTTTCACATTTATATCGATGTATATATTTTTTCACTAGTTGTTATATTTTATGTCATGGTACAATATCACTAGTTACCATTTTTTACACAATTTTTGCTATTTTATATATTATCCATATTTTACCATCCATATAGCTTATACAAATTTTATTTTAAATATTTTTTATTTTAGTTTTTTTTATATTTAAATTCAAATGGGCGTATATTGTGGGAGTGTGAGGTTGAAAGTGAGGGGATAGAATTGTGAAAGCAATTGTAGGTGCGCTTCTAAGGCCCCTTTACATCCGTGCGGGTTTTATGCCCGCTTTTTAAGGAAATCCGGATGAGTGTGGGATGAAAAAGGGACATTGAATGGCCCCTATGAGATTTGATGGAGTGGAGAGGAGCTAAAACCATCTCGATGCAATGTGATTCTTGGGACGGAAGGAAAACCATGCCCTATATTATAAAAGTGGGTTGTGATAGCATGCATTACATTAAAAAGATAAAAGCAAAAGAATTGTGGGTCCAGGATGAATGTTGAACTGGAAAGATATTGTTGACTGGCTGACATGAAAAGATATTTTTGGAAAAAATTCTTGCGACAATTATGAACAAGAAAGGTAAAGAAAGGTAAAGGCTCTTGTTATCTGAGAAAGGATTACAAGAATATGATGTGGAAGGAAGGTTATTTTAGTTGGATATATCAGTGGTTAAGATTGTTAGAAGATCTGTTATGGGGTGGAGAGAATTTCGTATGGAATGTTTTGAAAATTTTTTTCTACATTATCTGATTGACAATTTTACAGCATACAATACCAAGAAGTACAAAATGTCACTATGTATTGTTTTTGTATTTTGTACTTTTGGACTTCTTTTAAAAAATAAGGCAGAATCAGTAAAGAATATATGATAGTTTCAGGTTTCAAAAGGACCAAAATGGAAAATTGTATCTGGGCAACTGGAATCCATCAATGCTGGCGGACTACTATTGTTGGACACTGCAGCGAGATGCACCAGACACTGAGTACAAACAAAAATCAGAACCGAAACACTTTTAGCAATGTGCAACTCATGTAGCGTGTCTGAAAATGATGCAATTAAATACATTATCATTAAAAGTTAATTATGTATTTCCAAAGTTCCCTATCTGATGCAAAAATTCTTAAATTGTATTTGTGTTCAGTTTGAAAGGATCCATTATAATCACCAAATGTTTTTCAGGAAGCAAAACGGGAAAAGGTAGTTGAACTGTATAAAACAGGAAAGTGATCTAAAAAGCTATCTGAGGAGTCAACAAGGCCTATGATGAAATGTACACCATTCCTACTGTGAAACACGGAGGTGGGTTGCTGAGGTTTTGGGGATGTGTGAGCTACAAAGGCACAGGACATTTGGTCAAAATTGATGGCGAGATGAATGCAGAATGTTATCAAAAAATACTGGAGGAACATTTGCATTCATCAGGCAGGAAGCTGCGCATGGGATGTACTTGGACATTCCAACATGAGATTATATATATATGCACATTAATACATAATTTTTACCTGGGGTACCCAAACTTTCGATCCCCACTGTATATATATATATATATATATATATATATATATATATACACACACACACACACACACACACACACACACACACACACAGTGGGGATCAAAAGTTTGGGCACCCCAGGTAAAAAATTGTATTAATGTGCATAGCGAAGCAAAGAAATGATGGAAAAATCTCCAAAAGGCATCAAATTACAGATTAGACATTCTTATAATATGTCATAAAAAGTTAGATTTTATTTCCATCATGTACACTTTCAAAATGACAGAAAACAAAAAAATGGCGTCTGCAAAACTTTGGGCACCCTGCAGAATTTATAGCATGCAATGCCCCCTTTGCAAAGCTAAGACCTGCCAGTGTCATGGATTGTTCTCAATTATCGTCTGGGAAGACCAGGTGATGTCAATCTCAAAGATTTTAAATGCCCAGACCCATCTGACCTTTCCCCAACAATCAGCACCATGGGTTCTTCTAAGCAGTTGTCTAGAAAAACTGAAACTGAAAATAGTTGACGCTCACAAAGCTAGAGAAGGCTATAAGAAGATATCAAAGCGTTTTCAGATGTCAAAATCCTCTGTTCAGAATGTAATTAAGAAATGGCAGTCATCAGGAACAGTGGAAGTTAAAGCAAGATCTGGAAGACCAAAAAAAATATCAGACAGAAAAGCTCACAGGATTGTGAGAAAAGCAATTCAAAACCCACGTTTGACTGCACGATCCCTCCAGAAAGATCTGGCAGACACGAAGTTGTGGCACACTACTCCACTATAAAGACGTCCTCACCACAAAAATCAGCATTTGAACTTCGCAAATGAACATATAGACAAGCCTGATGCATTTTGGAAACAAGTTCTGTGGACCGATGAGCTTAAAATAGAACTTTTAGCCGGAATGAGCAACGGTAGGTTTGGAGAAGAAAGGGCACAGAATTTAATGAAAAGAACCTCTGTCCAACTGTTGTGGGGGTGGATCAATCATGCTTTGGGGTTGTATTGCAGCCAGTGGCAAAGGGAACATTTCACGAGTAGAAGGAAAAATGGATTCAATAAAATGTCCTCAAATTTTGGATGGTAACTTGATGCCATCTGTGAAAAAACTGAAGTTAAAGAGAGGATGGCTTCTACAAATGGATAATGATCCTAAACACACCTCAAAATTTACGGGGGATAACATCAAGCGGCGTAAACTGAAGGTTTTGCTATGGCCTTCACAATCTCCTGACCTCAACATAATTGAAAATCTATGGATAGACCTTAAAAGAGCAGTGCGTGACAGACAGCGCAGAGATCTCAAAGAACTGGAAGACTTTTGTAAGGAAGAATGGGCAAAGATACCTCAAACAAGAATTGAAAGACTCTTCTGGCTGGCTACAAAAAGCATTTACAAGCTGTGATACTTGCCAAAGTGGGCAGTACAAGGTATTAACTCTGCAGGGTGCCCAAACTTTTGCAGACACCATTTTTTGTTTTCTGTAATTTTGAAAGTGTAAATGATGGAAATAAAATCGAACTTTTTTTTTAATTTATTTTAAGAAAGTCTAATCTGTAATTTGATGCCTTTTGGGAGATTTTTTCCCATCTTTCCTTGGCTTTGTTATGCACATTAATACATAATTTTTACCTGGGGTACCCAAACTTTCGATCCCCACTGTATATATATATATATATATATAATATATATATATATATATATATATATATATATATATATATATATATATATATACACACACACACACACACACATCTTGTACATATGTGCTGCTGGGGAGGGGCAGGAGGTTCAGCACGACGCTTATGCCGCGTACACACGGTCGTTTTTTGCGATGAAAAAAAAACGACGTTTTTTGTGAAGTAAAAACGACGTTTTTGAAACGTCACTTTCAAAGACGATGTTGCATACACACCATCGTTTTTTTCACAAAAAACGAGGTTACGTTCACCACACTTTTCCATTGAAGCTCGCTTCATAACTAGCTTCTGGGCATGCGCGGGTTGAAAAACGTCGTTTTAAAACGACGTTTTTGCTACACACGGTGACTTTTTGTGAAACAAAAAACAACACAAAAAATTCAAGCATGTTGGAATTTTTTTTTGGTCGTTTTTTTTAAGACAAAAAACAACGTTTTGCCCACACACGATCAATTTAAATGACGTTTTAAAAAACGTCGTTTTATTTCATCGCAAAAAACGACCGTGTGTACGCGGCATTAGGTTGATGTCCGAGAAAATACGAAGCTGATGCAGTGTCATGGAGATTGTATGATTTATGCTATTGTATAGCTGGTGCACTGGAGCACCCAACAAAATGTGAGTTGTTTACTATTTTTAATAAAAATACATGGTTTTAAAGATAAGCACTATTGGAGCTTATTTCTTTGCATATATGGTTGGGCAACCACAAGAGATACAACAATGGCACTAGAAGGAGGAACGAACGCCCGATGTGCTAGTCATTATGCCGCGTACACACACCATTATTTTTCTTGTCGTTCAAAAACCTGTAGTTTTTCACAACGCGATTCCTCTCCAGCCTGACTTTCATACACACGTTCATGCAAAAAAATGTCCGTCCAAAGCGTGGTGACCGACAACGGTACTATAAAGGGGAAGTTCCTTTCAAATGGTGCCACCCTTTGGGCTGCTTTTGCTGATCCTCGTGTTAGTAAAAGTTTGGTGAGAGACGATTCGCGTTTTTCAGCCTTGTGCTTTTCAGTCTGTTACAGCGTGACAAATGTGCTATGTCCATTACGAACGCTTGTTTTACCAGAACAAGCGCTTCGGTCTCATACTTTATTCTGAGCATGCGCATTTTTTCCCCTCGGAGAAGCATACACACAACAGGTTTTCGCGACGAGAAAAAGACTGACGTGAAACCCAAGAGCCCATTTCAATTTTTTTGCAGGCAGCTTTTTCGTCGAGAAGACTGCTAGGGTGCATACACACGGCCGGTTTTCTCAACCTATATAAAAAATGGCAGTTTTCTCGTCGTGAAAAACGGTCATATGTAAGATGCATTAGAGACTAAAAAGCTGGTTTTGATGAAGCTTAAAGGGTATGTAAAGGATTTTTTTTTTAAAATAACAAACATGTTATACTTGCCTCCACTGTGCAGCTCGTTGTGCACAGAGTGGCCCCGAACCTGGTCTTCTAGGGTCCCTTGGTGGCTGTCTCGGGTCCCCTCCCAAGAACTCATCACCTTTATGCGAGCGAGCGAGCATGGTGATGAGTTCTTGCGGGCATGCTCCTGTGATACAGCTGGCGGCCATAGCAGCTCACTGTATCACTCGGCCCCGCCCCCGGTGCGCGGCGTCATTGGATGTGATTGACAGCAGCGCCGGTCAATGGCTACGCTGCTTTCAATCAACCAATGAATGAGCCAAAAAGCTGACCGAGAAGCCTGCGTGTTCACTGTGTGGGACTTTCGAAGGGTCAGGTAAGTAAATGGGGGCTCACGGGGGATGCCACTAATGCCGAGATGCTTTTTCACGTTAATGCATAGAATGCATTAAGGTGAAAAAACTTTTACCTTTACAACCCCTTTAATTGTGAGGTCACACTATCCCAGGTGAGCACAAACCTAACGGGGGAGCACAAGGGTGTATGTTAAAAACATGCATGAAGGAATGAGAAGACACTATTGGATGTTTAGGATTACAGCACCTTATTGAAACACTTTACAGTTTAAAGTTTTTGGACTGCACTTGTTTGCATACTGGAATTTTATTTGTTGCATATTATTGCACAATATAATGAACTGCACTTTATAATTTATTTAGCACTTATAATTAGATTTGGATTGCTTGCTCAGATAATATATGTACAGTATCTCACAAAAGTGAGTGCACCCCTCAAATGTTTGTAAATATTTTATTACAACTTTTCATGTGACAACACTGAAGAAATTACACTTTGCTACAATGTAAAGTTGTGAGTGTACAGCTTGTATAATAGTTTAAATTACTGTCCCCTCAAAATAACTCAACACACAGCTATTAATGTCTAAACTGCTGTCAACAAAAGCAAGTATACCCCTAAGTGAAAATTTTCAAATTGGGCCTAAGTAGCCATTTTCCCTCCCCAGTTTCATGTGAATTGTTGCACTACATAAATATGGCCTAGGCCAGTGATGGCGAAACTTGGCACCCCAGATGTTTTGGAACTACATTTCCCATGATGCTCATGCATTCTGCAGTGTGGGTGAGCATTATGGGAAATGTAGTTCGAAAACATCTGGGGTGCCAAGGTTCGCCATCACTGGCCTAGGCTATAGGAAGATTTCCAAGACCCTGAAACTGAGCTGCAGCACGGTGGCCAAGACCATACAGCGGTTTAACAGGACAGGTTTCACTCAGAACAGGCCTCGTCATGGTCAACTAAGGAAGTTGAGTACACTTGCTCAGCATCATATCTAGAGGTTGTCTTTGGGAAATAGACATATTGCGGCCAGCATTGCGGCAGAGGTTGAAGGGGTGGGGGGGGGGGTCAGCCGTCAGACTATACGCCGCACACTGCATTAAATTGGTCTGCATGGCTGTCGTCCCAGAAAAAAGCATCTTCTAAAGATGATGCACAAGAAAGCCTACAAACAGTTTGCTGAAGACAAGCAGACTAAGCACCTGGATTACTGGTCTGGTCCTGTGGTCTGATGAGTCCAAGATAAACTTTTTCTTCAGTGTTGTCACATGAAAAAATAAAATATTTACAAAAATGTGAGGGGTGTACTCACTTTTGTGAGATACTGTATATGAGTTGCTCGCAAAAGTTTCAATATGTTATTGACATTTATCCTTGTTTTTTTTTTTCTGTTAACCCTTCTGTCTGAATATAGATCCATGTTTTTATCATGCATGACTGGGTATTCAAGGGAAACACAGCTTCACCTTATTCACCAACATTAACTTTGCTAAAACAATCAACAACTTCTATTCTTTTTGTAAATCAACTGCAAAGTAAATAATTCTCTACAGCCTTCAGCAGCAAATCAGCACTTACAAATCCACATTCAGCAGCTTTTGCTGCAGCTTAGATGCTAATCTTGGTAAATGGAGGGTTTTATAAGGGGTCAGAACCACTTCTTTTACGTCGGATTGCCTGGAATGAGGAGGGCAGACTTAAAAAAAAAAGTGATTTTGTGCAATTTCTAAGTAATCTTTAAAAAACTTTTTTCTCATCTGTTACAGAATCGGCATTCTTTAACAGCTTGTACTAAGAATGTGCTCATAGCGTAGCACTTACCAAAAAACAGCATACCACAGGATAAACACTTCTGTATGAGGCTCTTTGTCCAAAAGTAAACATCTAAATATATATGTGCCCAGCTATATTCAGAGACAGAGCTACACCTTTAGTCAATAGTTTTATTGAAATCCCTAAAAGACACCGCCAGCAGAAAAAGCATTAAAAACATGGGATTACTGGTCAGTTATTGGTCTCCATGTGGAATAAACACATTCACTGCATGTCTGTTCATTGAAAAACTGAACCGACAACTAAAGCTTCCCATTTAAAAGATTATATATATATATATATATATATATATATATATATATAATAATATATTATATATAATATATATATATATATTTATTTATAATGCCTAAAGGAGAAGTATAGGATTTAAAAAAAAAAAAAACTATATACTAACCTCCAGGCTGCATCAGCGTTTTGATGCTGCAGTTGTCCCATGTCAGCTCTAAGACAGAGAACTGAGCGATCACATAACTGCTGATCACTCAGTTCTCACTCTGCTGAGTGCAGAGCAGTGACTGCTCCTTGTAGCGGCTGGCTCTGTGTCTCAGCTAGCTGTCAATCAGGCAGTGGAGTGGATCCCAACAATACTGCTGGAATGCTTCCCAAGCCTGGAGCGGCAATAGCCCATTGTCAGCTGACTCTGGAACACACAAAAACAAGGTACTATATTTATTGGCGTATAACACTCACTTTTTTACCCTGAAAATGGAGGGTAAACTGTGCCTGTGTGTTATACCCAGGGGGCTGTGTAAAGTTTTTTTCCTGAAACGTCTCTCGTAAAGTTAGGGTGTGTTTTATATACGCCTGTGCGTGTTTATACCCCGATAAATACGGTAATTGCACTCCTGTGACCCGCAAGAAAAAAGCATGTCCGAAAAAGCTTTTGCCTTATTATTTTTTTTTTTAATAATAGTGCATCTGTATGAACAGTTTTCCCTTAGGCCGCGTACACACGAGCAGACAGATTTGTTCAAATCGGTCGGGCCGACCGATTTGAACAAATCTGTCTGCTGGGGACATATTGGTTTGATCGTGTACACACGATCAAACCAAAATCCCCGCCGCCAGATGGCGCGGTGACGTGGCGGTGACGTTGACGCCGCCACGTCACACACACCAGGAAGTAAAACAGTGAGATGAAAAAAAGTTGCAGGGGGAAGACTATCAGCATCATTGGTGCTAATTCACAAGTCTGTAGTTTGTCAATCAGCATCAAACTAAACATAGCCCTCTCCCACTGCTTTCTAGATTGACAGCAGGCATCGGCTTGTGCCCATTTTCCTCAGCCAGCTCCCGGCTATAAAGTGAAAATGATCTGGTGGCTAAATAGCCGCCAGATCACTTTCACAGTGCGGGTGGCGCAAACTTTATTAAAACCCTATTAGCTATATTTCTAAATAAAAGATAATTATATATGACTTATCACTGCAAAAATTTGATTTCCCTTGAAAATAAATTACTTCATGACAGGTCAATAAATTTGGTGAGGGGGCGCACTGGACACCTTTGCTGCTATTGTGCCATTTGCTGGGTGTCCAGTACGCCCCTGTGCCTTTAAGGAGGAGTGGGCTCCCTCCAGGCATACCTGCCTTCAATCTATCCATTACTATATATGCGCTCCTATTATGGAGGCTCTCATAATTTATACAGTTAAAACTGCAGATAATATTGGGGTGCCTAGTGGCGGCCTCTACAGCTTACGCATGCATTTGAAAATGTGTGCAAACTTAAACCCCTGTTTTTACTGTTAACTGTTAGACAGGATAAATTGGTTTGTTGCAGGCTGGCTGGTAAGTTGAGCTGGGAATTTTTGTTTTTGTTTTTCATTTTTAACTTAAGCCCTGATAAAGGGGGCATTCCTTTGACCCCCAAAACACATTGGCTGTCTTTTGCCATAATACCAATACATTTTATTGGATTCTTTTATCTTTTGGCCTGTCGCTCCTTCCATGTACAGTATGCACACAAAAATGCATTGTCAAAATGCTAAAAGCTCCTTGGTTTACTTTGCAAGGGTATTTTCCCTTAGGTTAGTGAATGCTCTGACAACTTCCTCCAGTCATGTGCAAGTAAAACATTTTTTTTTTTTATTAATTTCTTTACAAAATGATTAAGTATTCATTACATGGGGTCACAGAAAGCCTTTGGCTTGTAGAGTGTACAGCCATGAGTTAGTGTAAAGCTCCCCATTGTCACTGCTGTATGACTTTCAGCAGTGGCAATGAAAGGGTTAAAGCTTAAAGAAAATTTGATATTGAAATATAAAAAAACGGGAAAAGTGCATGTAGGAAATATTTTACTCAACTGCCACAAAAGATATACAGTCTCTTTTTGTACCCCAAATAGCTTTCCAAGCCCAGAAATGAATCCTATGCATTAAGGTGAAAAAACTTTTGGTACTGACTGTCCCACCAGCCCCCCCATTTTACATAGAGCCCCGTATTTCTCTAGACGGAGACGTGCTCTCCCTCTCTGCACGGGGTGCCGGCTCTTGATTGGATAGATTGATAGCAGCCATTGGCTCCCGCTGCTGTCAATCAAATCCAATGATGTGGGTGGGGGTGCGGGGCCGAGTCCGGCATTCGTGTCTATGGACACAAATGCTGGACTCGGGAGCGCGCCCGCAGGATAACCCCCCGAGAGAGTGCTTCTCTTAGGCTGCGTACACATGATAGGTCCAAACCGATGAGAATGGTCCGACGGACCGTTTTCATCGGTTCACAGACTGATGGTCTGATGTGCGTACACACCATCAGTTCAAAAACCAATTGTGTCAGACTGCGGTGACGTAAAAACACAACGACGTGCTGAAAAAAATGAAGTTCAAAGCTTCCAAACATGTGTCGACTTGATTCTGAGCTTGCGCAGTTTTTGGACCGATGCTTTTGCGTACTAACCATTGGTTTGGACCGATAGTCAGGCGTCCATCGGTCCGATTTTAAAAGCAAGTTTTAAAACTTTGGTCCAACGGACCGTACACACGGTCGGTTTGGACCGATGAAACTGGACTTAAGTTCATTTTCATCGGTTTGGACTGATCGTGTGTACGCGGCCTTAGGGGTTTATCTGATGTGTGGAGGAGCTGTGAGAGCCGCCGGGGGACCCCAGAAGAGGACGATCAGAGCCACTCTGTGCAAAACGAGCTGCACAGTGGAGGTAAGTATAACATGTTTGTTATATAAAGAATAAAACACAAAAATGTACAATTACTTTAAATTGTAAAAGTAGTGGTGGTATCATTCATCATTATTCTGTGCATAGCCTGTGCAGAAAGCAGAGCTGTGAGAACGGACCATCAAGGTCCTCCCACTACAGGAAGATTACAGAAAACTACAGGAGAGGGCGGAGACAAGACTAGTCTCCCTGCACAAGAAGAGAGCCATCAGTGACCGGTCTTTATCACAGGAAGCTCCTGTACAGGGTAAAGTGCAGAAGGATTTTGAAAGCTGGATTACTGCACAGATCTGCCACAAGTTCATGGACAAAACCACGATTCAAGTAAAAATACACATGGCCTTTGTGTTTTTAAAAAAAAATCTGTTTAGACTGGATTTTTTCAGCTTTAAACATTATCATGCATTGATAAAATTACATTAAAAAGATCTATTTCACATGTGTATCTAACGAGCATTATAAAAGACTATATGGTGCCCTTTACACAGTAATCAATTCAGAATGTTTAATGTAATTATATCACATACCATTTGATGGGAGTCACATGTCTATGAACTGTATAATGCAGCATATGTTCCTATGTATTTAAAAAGTTACAACCTGCTAGGAGATGTTTGCTAGGAAGATGAAAACAATGTGTGGCTTATATGTGACTTGATCAAGCTCATTCTTTCTATAAAGTACAGGTGTAGCAGCCTATCAAAGAATGCTTTTGCACAAAGTGGCCAAGTATCCAGGATGACATACACATATGGGGTAAAGGCCTCCTGGCTCAACTTATAGTACAGTCAGTAACCAGACAATTGTGCTCTGCTTGTTTTCTTCAAAGGTTTACTTGAAAATGGTCTCTAGCTTAAAAAAAAAAAAAAAATGAAATAAGCAAAACGGTTCTGGAAAACAAATTGCCATATGTGCTTATACAGTATATGAAAGGTTCACATACACTACTTGGTAACAAAGTATTTCTTGGCATCCAGGATGTTCTGATTTCACAGTTTTTATTAAAATAGGTAACTTCTGGCCCACAGTTGGATAAATACGGAAAAAAAAAAACATAATTATTCAGAACCAGTGGACTTCTCTACATTTTCTTGCGTTCTGTGCAGTTCACCCCCTTCCTGCCCAGGCCAATTTTTAGCGCTGTCACACTTTGAATGGCAATTGTGCCATCATGCAGCACTGACCCATATGACATTTTTATCATTTTTTTCAAACACATTTTTTTTTGGTGGTATTTAAGCCCCACTGGGGGTATTTTTTGTTAAATAAGCAAAACAAACAAAATATAGTTTTTCTTAGTTTCTGTTATAAAATTTTGCAAACAGGGAGACAAAAATTGCACAAAATGACATTGCGACTTCAGTACACATAGGAGTGAACCCAGGACACAATTTCTAGTCACCATGGCAACCTGGGATTTGTCGAGCCCTGCCTTAGACCTCATACACTCTATTAGATTTTCTGCAGATTTTCTTGTAGTAAACTGACCACACCAGCATGGAAGTTAAGTCCTGTTTAGAGATACAAGCGCACTTGGTTTACAAGCCAACAAGCCCCACCCATCTCTTACTCCTCCTTCAGCGATTGGACTCGCAGAGAAAAGAGGGAGGTGATGTAATGCTGCCAGGTCTGCGATTATGTTTTATCGACTTTAAAGCGGATCTCCACCCTAAAGTGAAGATCCGCTGATCGGAACCCTCCCCCCCTCCGGTGTCACAATTGACACCTTTCAGGGGGAGGGGGGTGCAGATACCTGTCTAAAGACAGGTATCTGCAACCATTTCCGGCCCGCAGTCTCGGGCAAAAGTCGGGTTTTTTGGCGACATCCCGTCGCCCCCCCGTTGTGTGCTGGGAACTCTCGGCTCCCAGCACACAGCAGGAGCCAATCGGCGGGCGCAGTGCGACTCGCGCATGCGCCGTAGGGAAGCGGGCAGTGAAGCCGGAGCGCTTCACTTCCTGGTTCCCTCACCGTGGATGGAGGGGAGAGCAGCAGGGTAACGAGCGATCGCTCGTTCTCTGCTGCGGACGCCGCTGGACTCCAGGACAGGTAAGTGTCCTAATATTAAAAGTCAGCAGCTGCAGTATTTGTAGCTGCTGGCTTTTAATACATTGTTTTTAATGGACCATTCGCTTTAAATTGCAGATGCTCAGCAGCAAACATCACTAACTATAATGGTGTGATGCCCTGATGTGGACACGTCCTTCTGCAGGTCGTGACCCGCAGTCTTCAAGCTACAAATACAGAGGCGGAAAAATGTGAAATGTTCACATTTATCTATTCAGCATTTTAGAATATTTTACGTAAATTTACAACCACTTAAAATTCCAAATCAGGCAGAAGTCAGTAAGTTCAACAATATGGTACTGAAACAAAATGCTAAAAGTATTTTGGTATTGTTACTTACTCTATCGTAATTCTGTTCTAGGAATTCAGCTACCATCAACTTGTGCCTTGTAAGCAAATCCTGAAAAAAACAAAACAAAGGCAACACAAACATGAATATCCGAGTACAAAATGACTAAAGAACATTTCTGACGTTTTTCTGGTAATTATTCCCCCCTGTTTATCGTTAAAGGGGTGTTCCAGCCAAAAATTGTGTTTATTAAAAGTCAGCAGCTACAAAAAGCATGCGCGCGGCTCGCCGCTGATTGGACAGGCGATTGCCTAGGACCTGTCAGTGTCCTAGGCCATCGCCTACAGGGATGGGCTGAAATAAGGCGATTACGCCAAATCGCCTTACCAGCCCCTCGGCGGAAGCAGGAAGTGGGACAAGAAGTCCCACTCCTCCTGAAGCCCCCACCCCCCCCAAAAAAAAATTACATGCCAAATGTGGCATGTAAGGGGGTGAGGAGTGGAACAAGCGGAAGTTCCAAATTTGGGTGGAACTCCTCTTTAAGACAATTATACTTTATACAAAAACATTTCTAATTACAAAATAAGAGGAGAATATAAAAGTATGAAGTGGAGGATTATAATTTTTTTATCTACACCTGCCTAGATTTGTGTATTGCATTTCTTGTAAAGATTTTACAGGGCTTATCACAACACTGAAAACATTTAATTGAAAAAAAGAACGGTCTCCACCAGTGGGGCTTTGAACAGCAATAAGTTGTTATGTCGGATAATAATATACAATATATTTATTGAAGGATTGTCAAACGACACAATTGAGTTACAATGGGTAGAGCATATAAAAACAGGTATGGCCAGATAAAATCCTGCATATTCCAATATTACCACACATGCACAAAAACAAGGTTGCATGACAGTTAATGTGGGTGTAAATCCCCAACGCGTTTCGACTATAAAGTGGTCATCTTCAGGGGGATCGTTGCTTCTAAGAGACATATAAAATAAATTTAATATTCAAAACATATAATCATACATTGCAATACAAGTATGGCTTGGCGATATAATTACCGCTTGTAAAGGAGTAGACAGTTGCATGGCCAGGAATGTCAGGAAACTGGAGCAATCCAGAGGATCGTGTCATCGCCCACCACCCCCCCATACAAGTGGAAGGAATAGACCCTATGGGCTTACAAGAAGCCACACTGGTAAATTAGCTCTTGACTGTGTAGTAAGAGTACTAAATAGAAGTTATATATTTGAATGTATGGACTGGCTGCAATCTTTTCTATTAATTTATGAGCATCGGGGTGTCAATAAGATTAGTAAGTATGGTAGTTTTTTTTAAAAATGATGATGAATAATACTTAAATAAATAATTAATTATTTATATGTATTTTATGTGAAGTGATAATAATCACACAAACATACAATGTGAGAAATGAAGCTGCCCATGAAGGGCTGTGGGATGGTGAAAAGTGTAGATGGTGTGGATGTTGTGAAGTGAATGAATGAAGTGCATGTAGACAGCGAAGGAATTATGTGAGAAATAGTGAAGATTATGTAAGAATGTGAAAGAAAATCAGCAGTGTGCTGAGGCTGGTGAAAAGGGTGTAGGATAAGGATGATTCAAGAATGATTAAGAGTGATAGATCTAATGTTGTAGTACCTTATATACCTTATACAGCCTGTGATGACGTGACCGGGACCACGGACCCGATCGGTCCCCGGAGCTGAAGAACGGAGAGCCGTGTGTAAACATGGCTTCCCCGTCCTTCACTGTGGCGGCGTCATCGATCATGCGATCCCTTATACAGGGAATCACAATCAATGACGTCACACCTACAGACATAACCCCTTCAGCGCCCCCTGTGGTTAACTCCCAAACTGTAAATGTAATTTTCACAATAAACAATGCAATTTAAATGCATTTTTTGCAGTAAAAATTACAATTGTCCCAAAAATGTGTCAAAATTGTCCGAAGTGTCCACCATAATGTCGCCGTCACGAAAAAAATCGATGATCACCGCCATTCGTAGTAAAACATTTTTTTTTATTATTATTATAAAAATGCAATAAAACTATCCCCTATTTTGTAAACGCTATAAATTTTGCGCAAACCAACCAATAAACGCTTATTGCAATTTTTTTTACCAAAATAGGTAGAATACGTATCGGCCTAAACTGAGGAAAAAATATATATTTTTTATATTTATTATAGCAAAAAGTAAAAAAATATTATTTTTTTTTTCAAAATTGTCGCTTTATTTTTGTTTATAGCGCAAAAAATAAAAACCGCAGAGGTGATCAAATACCACCAAAAGAAAGCTCGATTTGTGGGGAAAAAAGGACGCCAATTTTGTTTGGGAGCCACATCGCACGACCGCGCAATTGTCTGTTAAAGCGACGCAGTGCCGAATCACAAAACCTGGCCGGTCCTTTAGCTGACTAAAGGTCCGGGTCTTAAGTGGTTAACAACATGTAAATACATGTACTGTATATTTTCCCATTAGTGCCTCCTTGGACTACAAATATTTTTTTCTCACTGGCAGAGCTAGAGGCAGTGTTCTCACATGTTTTTGCAATCCAAAGTTTTTGGGTGTTAAGGAAGCCTACATCTCTCCACTGTCAGCTGTGGCTCTTAATTACATCAACACTCCTTCTCTCCAGATGGGGTGCTTGCAGCCATAAGGCCCATGGTAACTCTGGAGGATCTGCAGAGATCCACAGCTCAGGTGGGTGAATCTGTCCACAGGACAACTATTAGTAGTGTACTCCACAAATCTGTCCTTTATAGAAAAGAGTGGCAAGAAAAAGCCGTTGTTGAAGGAAAGACAATGTGAAGTCCTGTTTTTCAGTGGGGGGCACAGCAAACATGTGGAAGAAGGTGCTCTGGTCAGATGAGACCAAAATTGACAGCTGAATACAAATGATTTTTTTTCCATTTATGATTTTCTTTTCACCTCACAATTACCGTATGTGCCATTTTGTGTTGGTCCATCAAATAAAATCCCAATAAAATACATTGAAGGTTTTGGTTGTAACATGACAAAATGTGGAAAATTTTAAGGGGTAGGAATACTTTTCCAACGCACTGTAGCGGTCAGCATCTCATTCTCTAGTGTATCAGGCAGAACAGTAAGCACGGTTGTACACATTCCATGGAGTAATTACTTTAATAACATAATGCAATTTTAATGACTCAAGGTAGAATGGCAGCCTTTTATTGCATTAAATATGTCAGCCAATCAACATACAGAGCTCAATGTTCAATCAGATAACAGTCAATGTTACCCAAATATTGTACACCTTAATGATGTTTTTTTGGGTACAACTCTAAAATGTCATTCTTAAAAAGGAACAATAGTTAACTGTCAATCCTTTTTTCTGAGAAAGCTCTATATACAGGAATGGCACCCAAACTATCTCAATGAGCACCTGTTTCTATTTCTAGAGAACAGTGAATAAGTTTATGGTTTTTATAGGCCGTCGTCAGAAGAAAATGCAAGTGTTTCCAAATACAAATCCTTGGAATTCACAAACAAATATATACAACTATATAAAATAATATAACTGAGTGTATAAACAGGGCCGTCTCGTTGAGCATACTAGCTCAACATTAATTACTTACCCGAGATCGAAGCCCCCCGCAGCGGCCCTCGTTTGCCTCCTCCGGCACCGTCTTCTCTCCCGGAGTGACCTCCAGCGCTGTGAAGCGGCCAGCAGGCCCGGACTGGCCAACCGGGATACCGGGAAAAATCCCGGTGGGCCGGCTGCCTGGCTGCTCCTGGAGGCCGCTGTGAGGGCAGCGGCGCCAGAAAGAAATATGGCTGCGGCCGGGCCGACCGACATGCAACTGCGCGTGTGCGCCGCGGCTCAGAGGCATAGCAGTGACAGCACACGCAAGACCCGAAGCTAGCCGAGTGCTCGAGTCAGCTCGTACAGGCTCGGCAAGCTTCGGAAATGCGGGCGCATGCGCAGTGACACAACGGCGCCGGGCGGGCGCCATTTTCAAAATGCGCGCCGCTGACTAAGGTGAGGTCTTCCTACATCCCCTCCCTGCCGGCAGCGTCTGAACTCCTCCCCCCCCCTCCGACCTCCTGACCGCCCATGCAGCCTCTGACCTCCTGCCCCCCCCTCTGCAGCACCTGACCTCCTGCCCCCGCCCTGTTCCCCACTCCACAGCACCTGACCTCCTGCCCCCCCTGCAGCCTCTGACCTCCTGCCCTCCCCCTCTGCAGCCTATGACATGTCCCCTCTCCACAGCCTCTGACGTCCTGCCCCCCCTCTTCTGCAGCCTATGACCTCCTGTCCCCCCCCTCTGCAGCCTATGACCTCCTGTCCCCCCCTCTGCAGCCTCTGACCTCCTGCCCCCCCTCTGCAGCCTATGACATGTCCCCTCTCCACAGCCTCTGACCTCCTGTCCCCTCCCCACAGCATATGACCTCCTATCCCCCCCTCTGCAGCCTATGACCTGTCCCCTCCCCACAGCCTCTGACCTCCTGTTCCCCCTCTGCAGCCTCCCCCCTCTGACCTCCGGATGTTCCCCCCTCCACAGGGGCAGCTGACCTCCTGCCCCCCCTCAGCCTGCCCTGTCCCCCCTGCAGCCTTTGACCTCTCCCTACAGCCTCTGACCTCCTGTCCCC